>OZ019974.1:24608804-24906304 GCA_963970395.1 Ephialtes manifestator | reverse complement strand
TTTCATTTTAAATATATTTTGATAAAAAATAAATCAAGAAAAATTATTCTTTTCAATGAGAAAAAGAAGCTTGACGGTTAAAGGGTTTAAAGCGATCGGTATAGATTTTCATCGAAAGTTAGATGTGACTAGAAATGGAATATTTTGCGGTTTTCTAAAAATTTGCCTTGTTCAGCAAATAGTTTCTGAATATAAAAGAGAAGCAGGCATAGTTTTTCAAAGAATTTGTCAGGGAAAATCAGCAATTTTCAGAACAATGTTTAGATTCAGAGAAATCATTGAGTTACTCTGAAAAGTACGAAAATTGTTAGAAATTCAGAGTCTTTTCAGAGAAATTTTCCGAGATTTACAGAGGAATTTTCATTTATTGTCAGGGAAATATTTTCAACAGGGTTGAGATAAGCAAATCATTGATTCAGTGGAAACCCAAATCTCCACTTGTTATAACAGATATAAGTCTATGTATGATACAAGTCTTGTGAGTGTGCTCAAAGGTATCAGAGAAAATCGAAAGGAATTTGCTTCCATTGATCGACAATTCCTGACCTCACCAACTTACTCCAGAGTTTGCAAGTTCCGTTACAGTACGTCGTGAAATTGTAACACTCTGATACGTGAACTTCCCGAGCGTGACTGCAAAGGTTGAAGGCTATCGATAAAAAGGTCATACGACGGAAAAGTGCATGAAAAAACCTAGCAAAAAGCATGTCGCTCTTCCCACGTTTGAATAATATAATAACTCCCAGTGAGAATTTTATATTACACTAAAATAATAGTCGCCTGTCGCTAATTTATTAGACCATCTGGGTATTTTTATACTTCCATTAACTTTTTCATTTATGTCGTAATTGACATCAATACGTGTACAATAATAATACAATAAAATTAATCAATTAATCAATTAATCTCTGAGTACATAATAAAAAATCTCTCGATTTTTAATAATGTTTGTAACAGATACAGAGTAAGTTAGGTGAGGTTAGGGTCAAGTTAGGTGCTGAAAAATTAAGGTTGAGTTACATTGCATTCAGTTAGAATACGTTAAGTTAAGCAAACTTACGATAGATAAGGTTAAGTTAAATCAAATAAAGTTAAAGGAGGTTAAGGCTACAGCAAAAAAGTCGCATGGACTATCTTAAACCAAGAGCGCATCTATTTCCTTAAATATTGAGTTCCATTTTTATCAAAATAGAGGGGAAAAAAAGTTGCAAATTGCATACTCATTGATTTTCATTTTTCACAAAGTCACCTCCAGAAGTAAGCTAATTTATCAATTTTGGCTTCCTCGTAGAGGAAACTTTGTCAAAAATGAAAATGAATGAGGAAACAATGTGCAAAGTTCTACTTAGCAACTTTTTTCGTTACCTATATAGGTAATGGTCTTGAAAAACTCAAAATCACGTAAAATCTAAACCGCTTTACCGATCACGACCAAATTTGATAGGTAGCAGTGCTGAATGTTATTTTTCATCTGTAGAAAATTTCAATTGTTTTGGTGTTTTGGTGATTTTACATGAGTTAGAGCAAAACGAGTATTTTCTGAAAGCAATTCAAAATCCCATAAAAACCGAAAATTTTTACAGATTAATTCCAAATTCAATACTCATCCTCCTTTAATATAGCTTTATTCATAAAAAATTATTTAACTCAATAACTAAAAATTTGCGGCTGCTAGAGAGCGTACAGACATTTTTCGAAAATTGCAAAGTCAAATAACATTTTAACATGTTTTTTTATTTGTTTTGAAAATTACCACAAGCAAAGACGTCGACCTGCTTCACATGCTTGCTACATTTCAGCCCGATTGTTAAAACTGTTATTGAGATATGTAAGTTTGAATTTTAAGTGACGGCCACACACATACGCACATCTAAGTATCCATACATTTTTTCTACACCACTTTTCTCGACGTTTTAGACCATTTTGAGCATTCTGACATAAAAAGTCGAAAAAAAAGTTTCATTAAGAAAAAAAGCTTCGTCTATGAGGAAGGAAAAACAAATACTTGGAGTAAATTTCTACCTCAAACATTTTATTACTTTTTCTAGTTAGAGTTGAAAACTGTTACTTAATAGTTGCCAGGACAACCACGATTATTATCGTGTACAATAAAATTCTCTTTGTCTATATTATTATGACGATATATATCATTAGCAACAAAACTTATTTAGTGTGCATGCAGGTCTTCTTTCGACGCGAAAAGTTTCGAACATCGAGCTTGAAAGTACTTGTATTGGACAGATTGACATAATACTCGGTGGACATGGATATCTAAGGCTTCCTTTTGCTTGATAATATGCACGCTATACTGCAATGTATATTATGTATGTACATATATATATATGTATTGTTATAGTGGTAGTAGTTACATGTTTGTGACATTCGTGAGGCCTAGTTGCGCCAAGACCGTCGTACTAGTTGCAACCCCTCGGCCGACCGACCTCCTTTTTGGGCAATTTATCTGTACGAACCTCGAAAGAGGCCAAGAACGATTAATGGAAACGTCCTCACCCCCTCTCATCCACCCACTTCGGTCGTGCGATTTCTCACGTACGTTGACTTCAACCAATAGGCATATACACCTTCGCGAAAGTGGTACCGACTTGTTCCTACTGCCCAAAACTTTATTTTTACTATATATACTTTGTTTCCGTAGTCATTATATATAGTAGAATTGAGCAAGCTACCT
Organism: Ephialtes manifestator; assembly: GCA_963970395.1. Taxonomy (NCBI): domain Eukaryota; kingdom Metazoa; phylum Arthropoda; class Insecta; order Hymenoptera; family Ichneumonidae; genus Ephialtes; species Ephialtes manifestator. The sequence continues at coordinate 24,903,615 of OZ019974.1, read as the reverse complement.
TAAGGATTTAGTACACATACATTCTCAATTAAAAGTTTTATTGAATATGGAAATTTTTATTTGTCAAGAGAAAAATCGAAAAAAAAATTTAATAACAATAATGCTAAAAAATTATCAATAACTTTATTGAAATAATTATTGATGTACATTTTTTAAATATGATGACGAATTTACAGACTTTTTTTACAAAATGAAAAATAATAATTAAGGTACCCAAATGACCATTTTCATGAAAATACGACCTTAAATCAAAACTTAATATTTATTAATAACTAGAAAACCAACTGTTGTTATAGATATGAATTTCGTTAAGACGTAATTATTTACTTACTAATAATGAGTTGATGTAGCTATAAAAATAGTTGCATCAAGTACCAATCGATAGTTGTCAGTCAATAGTTGCCAAGCTTACCGTGGTTTTTCGGAACGGACTATATTGACTCACGTATCAGATACAGTATCGCCAGTAAGGAAGGAGCATGTCTCTATACATACCTTATTCCGTGCACTGGTCTCGCGAGTCAACGAACGAGCAATCACCCAAGCGGAGACGTTTCCATTAATCGCCGTTGGCCTCCTGCGGTCCGGATTCGAGATAACTCGAACGGGGTCGATGTAGCAACGAACCGTCCGCGCACTCGCAACAAACTGTACTATACTCTCATTCTCTACAACCCCTGCAACACCTTCAGCATTCTAGCAATTGTCAACCTCAAACATATTTTTCAAATATGGGGCACTGCACACCGATCGGACTACCATTAGCGATATAGTTGTTTATTTTTTTAGTAATTCACCCCAATGGATGGCGCATGCTCCATTTTTTTTTCGAATTACTCATCGCATATTTCGCGCATTTGTGAATTTCCAAAAATTGCCCTAAAAATGACGTTTAAAGTTTTGAATGCACGTATCTCCTTGGATATAAGTCGTTTTGTAAAAAAAACGTATATAAAAGTTTTTTATTTTGATTTATATTATGCAAATTTGTTTTTTTACTTCATCAACTCAAGAATTGATTTTTAATTATTAAACATAAAAAACGCTTTTTCAAAAACTTGGACATTTTTTATTTTTTGTGGAAAAATCTCTAAAATACTACTAATAAAGACGAACATTTTAAGCATAAATGGGAAGAAGGACAATTTTTTTTCGATTTTTTACGCGAGTTTCAAATTTAAATAAAAAATTTAAACTCTCATCAAAAGTCGGAAAAAAAATTGTCCCACTTTGGAACAAAAAATTGGGACTAGGATATATGTTTTTAATTTTTTTAATGAGAATTTGAAAAATTAGAAAAAATTAGGATTCTCGTAAAATAACATTAAAAAATGGTCCCACTTGCCGTCTAGGCTTAAAATGTTCGTCTTTATGAGTAGTATTTTAGAATTTTTTTCGGAAAAAATAAAAAATTTACTAATTAAAAATCAATGCGTCGGAGGAGTTAACGAATTTTTTAAATAAATTTGTATAAAAGTATGCTTCAAAATGAAAAACTTTTATATACGTTTTTTTACTATATAACTTACATCCAAGAAGATACGTGCATTCTAAAGTTTTTAAGCGCCATTCTTAGAGCAATTTTGTAGAAATTCACAAGTTTGCGAAATATGCGATGAAAAATTTGAAATACGTGGAGCATCCATTCGGATGGATGACTAAAGAAATAATCAACTATATCGACGATGGTCGTGGTAAAAGGTGGTCCGATCGGTGTACATATATACCCCACATACCAATAAATAATCAGCGATCCCGAAAATTCCCGAATACATACCGAGTTTCATCGAGTATTTTTTTGCACTCAACTTTGCCCTGTTGGTTTCGTCATTTTGAATTTCTGAATTTTGAGTTTATATTCGCAATCATCGAGCCTAGAAACCCTCGAATACCGGGTTTTATTCAAATGGACTATTTTATTGCATTATGGTCCGCCATATTGGGTTCGCCATTTTGAATTTCCGAATTTTGAGTTCATATTGGCAATCATCAATCCCAAGAACCCACGAGTACCGAGTTTCATTTGAATCAGATAATTTTTTGCATTTTCATCCGCCATGCTTCATCCACCATTTTGAACTTCTGAATTGCGAGTTGAGATGCTTGATTAGCAAATCCAAAAATAAAGACCAAATTTCTCTCAATCAACAGTATGAAAAAATGTGTGCCCAAAAGAGTCAGCAACAATATTAACGAAATAAGACGTAAACAAAATAAATTTAAAAACTTTGTACACAAAATGGCGACCAGAAATGACAAAACGACAGTTAAAGATACCCCGTAACAGAATCCTTATAAAGCACTGATTCTTTGCAATTCTATTGACTGAATTGGAATCATCCTGCATTTGCATGTTCACAGCAATTCGCCGATAAATTAAGTCAAACTCACTCCATTACCATTGCAGTATTATCATCCTAATAATAATCAACCCCCCAGGCAAACACGTAAATGAAACTGGCAAATAAAAGAACATCAAAGAAGCTTTGTTCGTGAGTTGTCCTTCAGAATACAATGATGACCATTTTTTGCACACGTGGCGAGTAAAATCGTATATAACAGAGGGAGTTTTCATTCGTAGTAGCCTGAAGCGTAATATGTATGGACTGCTGGAGCAGGCATTTTTTTCGGTTAAGATAGCTCCAAGAGCTTTTGGCGAGATTCCAAAGAGGCTCCGAGGAAAAGAGACGACGCGAGAGTAGTGCCCCGGCGGTGAGGTGAAGCTTGTAGTGGCAAAGCGTGCACCCTCAACTCATAGTGCTGAGTCGGGTGTGCTATCGAATATACACGGCCTAACAGCAGCAGCAGCAATCCCCTACCATGAACGTATGCAAACGCAGCCATGACACCGGGATTCAGGCCACTGTTCCAGTTTACGCCTTTCCAAGCAATAAAGGTTTTACCTCCTCCTTCCTACCTTTCTCTCTCGCTGGGCCGATACGTGTATAACAAACTTGCCGGCGCACACTGCTACAACACCCAACAAAATTCGATCCCTACGATAAGACCACAAAGGTGCACGTCGATCTTTATCACTTCGTTAGCCGCGTGGTTTCTAACCTCAAAATTTTGCACTGGTATATTTCGGTAAATAATCGATATATTCAGTCGAAATTTCGTATATACATAGTTTTAGGGTCCGGGAACGTTTTTTTAAAAATGTGACAAAGATATTTATATGGCGACTGAGTATTAATCTTGATTGAAAACTAATCTGAGGTCCTACTCTGGTGAAAATATTTCTCTGACAACGTATGAAAATTTCTCTGAAAAGACTCTGAATTTCTAACAATTTTCGTACTTTCCAGAGAAAGTCAGTGATTTCTCTGAATCTAAATATTCCCGATTGTTCTGAAAATTTCTGATTTTCCTGCTAAATTATCTGAAAAACTATAAACATCGTTAATATTCCAAGCCTGTTTTTCTTTTATATCGACGACCCCTAATGAAACTGAAGTAACTCACGGAAATTATTCAAATTGAGATATCTCAGAGTTCAATATAAAACTGACTCATCTCACGATTCAGAAACAAACTAACTTATCTCGAATATCATTATTGAACTAACGTAACTCGGAAGGCATTCTGAAAAAGCCTAACTCGATGAAGGTGATTAATTACTGTATAATTCCAATTAATTATGATCGGTTTAATCACGGTTTTGTGATCGTTATGTTTTTGTTTCACAATTAATGCTGCGAACTCCGCCTACGCCAAAAGCTGACTGCTGTCATAATAAATATTAATTCTGAATGCTTGAATTAAGTTATGCCTTTTCAGAATGCCTTCCGAGTTACGTCAATTTAATAATAATATTTGAGATACGTTAGTTTGGAATTGAATGCTGAGATACCTCAGTTTGAATAATTTCCGTGAGTTAATTCAGTTTCATTAGGAGCCATCGATATTCAGAAACCATTTTCTGCAAAACTCAAATTTTCGCTGAATTTCTCGTACAAAATATATGTTAAGTCCTTCTCCTAAAAAGATTCACGTAAATTCCGAGTTTTCAACAAAATTCCCCGCATGTGTTTGGCCGACAATAATTTTCAGAATTACTCTGAAAACGTATGATTTTTTTTGTCGACTTCTCTTAATAACGGTGAATTTTGCTGTTTTGCTCTGGCTATTCTTTTTCTATATTCACAAAAATTTCTCTAAAAACTCCAATTTTCGCTAATTTTCTCATATAACACCTAGAGAATTTCCAGTAAAGTTAGTCTTTCTCTGAATCATTCATGCTTTGTTATGTTAACATCTATGTTGTTAGAGAGAATTCGTAAATTCTCTGAAATTCTCAAAACCCACATTATCGCAGAAAATCGTAATTTTTCAGAAAATAAATCGTATTTCCTCTGAAAAAGCCTACTGCTCGTTCGAGTAACAGAATGAATAGATGTTAGAGAGAACTCGTAAGTAATCTTAACGTACGTCCATCCGAAAAAAATCAGTTTTCCAGATTTTTTCGGAAAAAACTCTGAATTTATTTGATAAATTGTGACTGCTGGAGTATGCCCGTAGAAAATGGCACAGATATTCAACAAATGGCAGAGAATCTCACAGAAAAATCTTAGAAAATCTGCGAAAATCGCTGGAATGAATTTTAATTTAGTTTACGAATTAGAGTTTTTCAAACAAATTGTCAAAGAAATATTTTCATCAGAAATGCATCACGCGCACGCAAATGCTATAAGACAAAGAAAATTCGATTCTTACGTTAACACCATAAAATTGTATTCTCTTCACTAAAGATTCTTCAGAAAGCTTCGACACTAGCGCCACATGTTTCCCTATACCGCTGGATCACTCGAGCATTGAGCGTAAAGAGGCGTCGTTAGTTCGCTCGTACTGATTCACTTTCAAAATTCACTAAAGATTCTTGTTCAGGGATATGTTTTGTTTTTCATTTGTAAACGTTGATAATTCGGCAAAATTCATTTTTTTATCCATATATTTTTTATAAAAATAACTATCAACAGTATGGATGACTCGATGTTAGATGATTGTTTTCGCGTTCTGTATATTTTTTTGACAAAAATAATGACACCGGCTGTAAACAAAATAAACGGTCAAGAATCAAATAATTTTTTTTCCCGACTACACTGAACTTACCATATCCTTCGAAAATAAATTAATATACATGGGTAACGTTTTAAAAATTTCAAAATCAATTTTTATCAAAGGTCTCGGAAGCTCCCATATCCCTTGATTACGTTGCGCATATTTTAATTCGAAAAACCAGAGTGGAAACGTGATAGTTGTTTTGCCTTATCGCTATTTCCCACGGCTTTCTGGGCTAAATAATAATCCTCTCTTAAAAAAGACATGGCACATCGAACTCGAAAGACTGAAGCCGCTTTTCGAGGCCTCCGATTGGTCGGCGACGGCTACTTGAGAGCCAACTTCAGTTCATAGACTTGTTCCAAGTCTATGCTTCAGTCTGTCGAGGCCGCCGCTGCAAAGTTGCATATGGCGCGCATTTTGAACTGTCGCTTTTGGCGTCTTTCCCGTGGCCGCTGCAGAGCCGCAACATAAGGTTTTGCACAGCTTCTGCAATTGTTTGAGATTTCAGTTTCAAATTTGTTTCATAAGTGGACTGAATATTCGTGACTTCATATAATTATTTTGTGGGTTGAAACAGGAACGCTGTCCATTAGACATCAGTTCTGAGGAATGTCGAATACAGCTACCTATTGATAGTACCTGAATTTAATGGAGATTGGTATAGCAGTCTTAAATAGGAGATGTAATGATTATATAAAAAGTATGTCATGAAAGTAGCGTAATTCTGATTATCTGCTATTTTGGATAAACGTATATATTGATTCTTCAGGATCGTTTTAGCTAAAAAAAAGACACAAAGTCAACAAAGCGTAGCACGTGCGGAGTGCGGGCATCATTGCTAGTATGCCATAAAATAAGGTACACTGTTAGAAATTTTTGTATGAAAATTAATATAACGTATTGAAAGGTTTTTTGCAGATACGCGTATATTGAATGTTATATACAAATATTAATTAACATTCAAAAAAAATTGTTGTAAAATTAATATACAGTATAGTAAACACTTCATAATAGTTGTGATTATAATATAAATATCGGAATTTTATAACATACCTATATATTAAATTTTATTTACTATACATATATGTTGTAAAAGTCCAAATGAAATTCTGTATATTAAATAAAATTTAATAGATATTACATTTAGTGTCACAGTAGCTCTGGTTAATCGATCCGATTAGAGCCAATGAAACGGACAAAAATCCGATTGAAACCTGTTAGAACCGATTATTTTTCAATCGAACGGTTTTTTATCGGTTTCTATCAGTTTCTATCAGTTTCAACCAGAATTACTAAGCAGGGGGTTCATAGTGCATTTGAAGTACGGGGAATTGAAACGTGACTTCGGCGTCGAGATGATAAAAAAGTAGCTGCATGTTCGCAATACCCTTTTCCGCTTTTGCAACCGCATACCGTGTCACTTACAGTTAACAAACAAGAAAACAACAAATTTTCTATAGAAAATAAGCAAAAGCCAACAAAGCGAAGAAATAAATATGAAAAGCTTTTATCCATATAATACTCGTTAAGTTTTGACGCTTATTATGCACAAAGATCTTGTTTTTAAGGTTTTTTTTTCAAACCTTGTCCTACCTCAATCGTTACTTAATAACAATTCTCATTCTTTTTTGCTTCCTCATAGAGGAAGCTTTGTTGTCAGGAAAAATTTTTTTTCGAGATTTTTATGTCAGGACACTTAAAATTGTCCAAAACGTCCAGAAAAGTGATCTGGAAAAAATGTCCGTATGTATGTGTGTGTGTGTGTGTGTGTGTATGTATGTATGTATGTATACAACTCCGAAAAATCGAACGCCGATAACTCATAAACCGTTTTGTATATCGAGCTCAGAATTGGAACACAAGTGTAGAAGCAGACCCTCTTCAATTGTAGCAATTTTCGACAAAATGTGTGCGAAAATTTCGATTTTATGTCGTTTTTAATTTTTTGAAAAAAGGAGATGCGCGCTCTAACTTTCGTAAAATTTAGTCTATTTTGCTAAATAGTTGGTTATAAGAGCAGATGAACTCAATGTTGTTTGGTATTGAATTTGGCTCGAATCGGTAAAGTGGTTCAGATTTTACGGAATTGTGAATTTTTTTTAAAATTGACATCGCTCTATTGTAACTTTTGCAAAATTTGAGATAGCGAGCTCAAATTTTGTATAGAAATGAAACAATATTCAGACGTTATATATGTATAATTTAGTGACGAACGGTATGAAATTTTTGATTTTATGGAATTTTGAAATATTTTCAAACATATGTTATCACATTTGCTTTCGGAAACGCTCTAATAATAACGAAATAACGGAATAACGAAATAGAAAAAGCGAGACAACATGTTTATTCTAAATAAAATTAGGATGCAAAGTAGAACCTTGCACATTGCTTCCTTATTATTTTTCGCTTTTTATAGAGCTTCCTCTGTCAGGAAGCCAGAATTAAATAACATACTTCCTCATAGAGGTAGCTTTGTAAAAAGCGAAAAATAATGAGGAAGCAATGCCCGCGTAGAAAAAAAGAATCTGGCCGAGATTTTTAACAAGACTTTCGTCGGGATTTTCGGCGAGAATCACGGTTGTGCGCCGAACCCAGATTCTTTTAAAATCTATCTGAGAATCTCGGCCAGATTCTTTTTTTCTACGCGAGTGTGCAAGGTTCTACTTTTTTTACTTTCTGTTCCCGACGTTACCCTTAAGAACAACCATAATTCCTGTATCGAACTCCAATAATTTTTCCTTTTCGATGTACTTTTTTTATACGAAATATGTCAACACGACCTCCTGAAACCCGCTTCTAACGATAATAATGATTATATTTGATTGCATAAAATACATTATTTTACCAATACAGTGAGGAAAAAACGAAACAAGGTTACAAGGTAGAGCCTTGCATATTGCTTTACCTTTATAAGGAAGTACGTTCTAGAATTTCGACTTCATCAGGCTTGGTAAATTAATGAAGAACTAATATGCAAGGTCTACTTCGTATCCTCGCTTAAAATAAATTTGACAAACTGAAGTTTAGAAATATAACAACGAAAAATTACAAATTTTATATAATCTGAACCCGTCTACCAATCTCCTCTAAAATACATATAATCTAGCATCACTGACCATTATTCCGTTTACGTACAAAATTTGAGCTCGCCATCTCATGTTTTGCCAAATTTAATGCAATAACATTAATTTTTCGAAAATTTCATAACTCCATAAAATCCGTACCGCTTTTGCGATTTCGGACAATTTCAATCCTAAAGAACATTAAATACACGGAGAAACGGCTTAGTTAGATCAACCAAGGCGCTTGGTTACTTATGCGCCAACTAAGTTATTGGTTAGACCAACCAAGTTATTGGTCACACCAACTACTAAGTCATCTTCAATCAACAACTTGTTTGATTAACCAATAACTTAGTTGGCGTATATATAACTAAGCGCTTAGTTGTTCTAAACAAGGGTTCTTTTGCGTGTACGCCTGCACTTATGAAGAACTATTCACCAAAATATTGCTGATTTTACGAATGCTAGAGCATACACCATGTTATTTTTAAATTAAGAAAACTAGAAATTCGAAATTTCTGCATATATTTTGGCAAAAATTGTAACAATCTAATTTTAGCTCAGTCGTTTGAACGGTTCTTAAGTAATTAGTGATTGAAATTTCGAAACCTTGATTTTGGACCATGTCTGACATGAAAATTATGAAAAAAAATTTCATGATATGAGGAGATAAAAATTATATCACATTTTTTATGAAATAAATAAACAAATAGAATGAGTTTGAAATTATTGTGACGTTTAGAAGCCTTGTTTCGGCTGTTTGTATTCAAAGTTCTCAGAAGCTGCTCCCTTGTTTACGCTGCGCGTATTTTTATTCGCAAAACCGAAAGTGCAAAAACGTGACGGTTGTTTTGCCTTGTCACAATTTCTCACCGCTTTCTGGGCTAAATAACATGGCATGTAAACAAGGTAACAGTAGTTCATAATGCATTTGGAGTATAGGGGATTGGAACGTGACTTCGGTATCGAGACGAAGGTAAACGCATGAAACCGGCGCACGTGCTATCGTAATCCTATACAGATACGATTAACCGAGCTTCTAGAAAAGCTTCGTTAAATTCAATATGCATAGGAATTAAACTCCATTGCCAGATCAAACATTTAACTATTTTGTCTCACATACTATGAAGACTCCAGTTTTTCTCTAAATTTAAAAAAATTTATTTGGTAACTTTGTTATTGAAAAATGAAAAATAAAACATGCGATTCAAAAAATTTTCTAATTTCCTGACATTCCATGAAAAATATTTATAAAATAATAGCGGCCGACAGATGGCCACGGCAAGACGGTCGTTCTCGCAAGAGAGTGGAGACCAGCCCGGGCATATAAGCAGCGAAGATTCAGAGCTTTTTTTATCCGACTTCTCATGCTCGTACGCATACAAGACGGGTTTGAAGGCAAGGATCACAGAATTGTGCTGTCCTACGTACCGTACCCAATTTTTATTTTATTTACTGACCATAAGTAAATAAAATTTATGTTCCGATTGCTGTCCTAAGTAATTTAGTTTTAGATCACCATTTCCTCGCTGATCATAAGCTTGGACTTCCCTTTCAGTTTATCCTTGGCATAAATTTCAATATACAAAAAAAAAATATTCTTTTAACGTGGATTGCCCTCCCAAACCATTTACTGCACATAAGTAAATAAATTAATCCGAGGTTGCTGCTATAAGTAATTTCTTTTCTTACAGATCATCATAACCTCGCTGACCATGAGCTTGCTACACTTTTTGTTCAACATAACCCGCATGGGTATTAAAAGACCCTCGGTGTTAAATTTTTCAATAGTTTCAAACGTCTGAGACATATTTTCTCTCTATTTTATAAAAAGATCTCGCCACCGCCGCCGCCGTGTCAAGTATCGGGGGCCTTAGAAAAATTCAGCTCAAACCAGCGTAAGAAGAGGGGGGGGGGGGGGTTTGTTCTGTGGGGTTGAGTGACGGGGTGTCTGACAGTTTGGGGGGTTTCTGAGGGGTTGAGTGACGGGGTGGGGGCTCTGAGGGGTCGAGTGAGGAGGTTTCTGAGGGGTTCCTCATTCAAAATTTAAAAAATTTTCACAAGCCCGAATTTGAGGGAGATTGGGAGAGCCACAATAACATCTTATATATATATATTTATTAATAAATGCTCCATTTGAGTCGACTCGCAAGATTTTATTTATATATATATATATATATATATCTTTAAATGCTTTGGTCTCCATCTGAGACATATAAATCTAATATCATCCATAGTTATTGCCTGCTGACCATAAGTAAAATATAACTCTTTTTGAAGTGTCCATGAACCTAATAATGTCCGGGGAGGATATTGACCCTTTCACTGCAAAAAAAACGCCCTCGCCACCTCTAAAAAATCAGTTTCTTTTATCTTTCATTATTTATTGTTTGTTCTCCATTACGGATAAAATTGTAAAAAATAAACGGAAACGAGGGAAACAATTCTCTTCGTTAAAAGCATAATTCGCCGTGTGTCTTCATTTACGACAAAGGATTATATATAAAATGCGCCTCCGTTAATAGAAAAAGAGTAGAAAAAGAGAAAATAGCCTCGTGTCGTTATAAAGGAAAGCAGAAAATCATTGGCGATGTGAAAAAAAAAATGCTGTTGAACTTGTAGATTGCAAAAAAAGTTTTTCTCACGTAATAATGTATTAGATACTCGAGATTCCAAGAAAGGTGCACGTTCGGGAAACCCTCGCTTGAACTCTCATGTTCGTTCCCAGAAGCAATACAGAAATGTTAAACGATGAAATTCTCGAGAACTTAACTTCTCATATACAGATTCTGTTAAATTAATTTCGTTCGCATCCCACGCTGTTCTGTGTAATTTGATATTGGTATATTTTGATACCAATTATAGCCTCCAAGGTGCGAGCATGTGGCCCACCGGTGACGCTAATTTAATTGCAACGCAACATTCTTCGTCAAGTTCCAAAACAAAAAAAATATATACGTCGATATACGTTTACAAATATAATAAATTAATTTTATAACAAATAATCAAATTTCGATTCCTAACTTCGAACGCAAGTATTTAAAAGTATAAATAAACAATTAGCATTTATATACTACTCCATTGACATTTTTATATTATTTTAAAAATATATATTCTCAAGAAGTGGTTATTTATTTTTACGCAAAAAAATATTGTTCAGATACATGGTGTTTCTTTTAAAAAAAAAGGGCGAAACAAGATTAAAATATTTTAAGTTATATTCGAAATTAGGAGAGGACAATTTAGGCCTTATTATTTTTCAAGTTAATTGTTTATGCAATAAAAAAAGAAATTAACACCCTTAAAGATATGTACTTACTATATCTGAGATATTCTATTTAGTATTCATCCTGTGAATGTAGAAGCGTTATATGGAGGACATGGAATTTTTTTCCGGTACATATACAACATGTACAAATTATTCATCTTCGTATATATTTCGAGATATTTTGTTTATGCCATACCCGTGTGCGAAATCGCACTTCGCACGCTCGTAGCATAAAATTTTGTTCGGAACTCGTGCGAGAAACTTTTTATCAACTCGTGTGATTGCAGCACGAGCCGAAGGCGAGTGCTGCGAACTCATACTCGTTGAAAAATTGTTTCGTCGCACTCGTATCGAAAACTACTATTTCATAAATATCGGTGTAATCATGCTCAGGAACTCTGGAACGTTTATACAGCTGAAAAATTTGCGAATGGGTTCTTAGAACAATATGCCAGTATTTTATCTACTACGTAGCCTAGAATAGTAGTTTCTCGCACGAGTTCCGAACAAAATTTTATGCTACCAGTGTGCGAAGTGCGATTTCACACACGCGACGCGAAGCGCAAACCGCTCTTCGCGCACGGGTATGGCATAAATGAATATTTGTTATTTGTGTATTTCTCTCGTGTAAATATATCAAATTAAAAAAATTAAATTGCAGAGGTTATATGAAGATTCCAATAATCGTGTAATCCCTTGATTTTCATTTTGTCTATGGCATTAACCAAAAAGGGCTTTTTCATATTTTTCAATGTTTTTTTTTTTTACATTATTTAAATTCTAGCATTTTTTAATTTTAAAGTAAACTTTTTTTAAATTCCTACAAAAATTTTCATGATCGTCCCTAAAAGAAAACGTTAACATTAAATAAATAAAAATATATATCTGTACCACATTTAACAATTTATACATATTTCCTGTAACTAAAATTCTATATGGAATTCTTGCAAATTACTATAACACTGTAAAAGTGTTTACTGTACAAGTGCTAGAATTTTAATGGTTTGCTTTAATTTTACCCCAAAAGTATATTAATTTTATATCACAATTTTACATTACATTTAGATGACGAGATGTTGCATAAAAACTTCCAGTCTTTTCTAACAGTGTATCGATATGTCACAAGATGGCCGCCATTATTGTGTATTCTGTGACTCACTTCACAGCGTTTAGGTGAAGTATTAGAATTACTCAAAATACAATGAAATAAAAATAATTTTAGAACAATTAAAAAACTCCTAACTGAAAAAAATGAGTGCAACTAATAAACAAATTGGGTAATTGAAAAATAGTTAAGTAACAATCATTCGCATATTATAGTCGAGTGATTACCGTACCCTCGACGAATTAAACTCCCGACGACAATATGCGAATGATTCTTATTTAAGCATTTATCATTTACCCAATCTGTTTATTAATTACATTCATTTTTTCAGTCGGGAGTTTTGTAATTTTTTCAAAATTATTTGCTATTTAAATTAGTGATAAACTCTGACATATGTATCTCTACCATAGAGTACAATGATAGAGACGACTCGGGGTTGTAGGACTCTCAGCCACGGCAGCTTGCGGGGTGCAGGGCATACAGCTGCACCCCCTGCAAGCAAGCAGCTTTCGCGGCTGTTCGATAACGTGCCGCGGCTAGGTGCAACGGCCATCGGCCCCGAGAGCGTATCTAGGGCAGCCCTGCTACTGCCGCTACCACTGTTCCCGCTGCTATGCGAGTACAGTAGACTCTCTGATAAGTTAAGTTCCGAATAGTTAAGGAACTCTGATAAGTTAAGGATTAACGCTCTGCTAAGTTAAGATTGACCTTTTTCTGAGCTCTTTCTACCTACTGGCGGGGAAGCGAATTACGCTTTCCACTTTACACTACCTGCGGTCAAAAGCATTGCTTCTGCAAGACTAACAGAGAAGTAACGCGGTAGCTAGTTTCGTGCGAGACAAGGACCGATAGAAGATCCCCACTGCACTTTTTTCCCCTCTCGTCTTTGGGTCGAGATCTGGAGTTACGGTCATTTTTACTCCCGACCGTACCCCCAGTTTCGACGTGCAATGAGCTGAGGAAAGAGGGATTTCTCGGCAGGAAGGGCCTGCGCAAGTAATGGGGCCCTTAACTTATCAGAATGGCTTAATCGGCTTTAGTTCTCGCCACCTTATCTTATCGGAGAGTGTACTGTACTCGACTACGTCGACTCCCGGAATTCAGCCCCTCGTGTTCGCCAACCCGTATAGCGAGCAGAAACGCATCGCGCTACGATCCCAAATATGGCAGTCACTAATAAGCTTTATACATATGGGGTATTCCATACCGTTTCGACCTGGGTCTGACCCTTGACCCCTGGGATTGGGCCCGCAATTTTTTATATGATTAACTCTAAATTCTTATGATTGACTCTTAAAAACACTTATTTTTTTCTAAATTTTGTTAATTATCTGTAATTTTGGTTCCTCATAGAGGAAGCTTTGTTTTCGTGCGAAATTTATTATTCACGTTTTTTATGTCACAACACTCAATAAACTTATCTGTGATCGGTAACGCGGTTTGGATTTTACATAATTTTTAAATTTGCAAGAACTATATAGGTAACGAAAAAGTTGTAAAATAGAACTTTGCACATTGCTTCCTCATTAATTTTCATTTTTTACAGACCTTCCGCTATGAGGAAGCCAAAATTAATAAGTAAGCTTACTTATAGAGGTGGCTTTGTATAAACTGAAAATTAATGAGGAAGCAACGTGCAAAGTTCTACTTTGCAACTTTTTTATATGATTGACATAACTCTTAAAAACACTTATTTTTGTCGAAAATTTGTTAACTACCTATAATTTTCTTTTGACACAGAAATATCGACCACGGAAAATGAAAAGTCTGAAAAATATTTTGTCGAAAATATAAAGATTTTTGAGGTCCGAGCCGAAGTGGGTCAATTCCATTTTTGGTGCTTTCTACCATTTTTCTTTTTCGACCGTAGAAAATTTTTTTTTTATATGCAACACATGATTTTTCAACAAATTCAAAGATTTTTCCCAATATATACCTGTGAAATAATAATAATATGCGAATGATTATTATTATTTCACAATTTATTATTTACCTAATTTTTTTTATTAATTAAGTTTTCGTTAATATTTCGTTCTTTCACTATAGTATTTTTTAATTTAGATGACTGCGTTCCTTTGAAAGGAATTTGTAGATTTTAGTTACACGCTATTATGTCTGAAAACAAAAAGAGCCGGAGGTCTTTATTCAAAACTCTACCACGTAACAACAAAATCTCAAACACTAATCCTCAGCAACTACGGCGGTAGCTGCGGGGTCGTCTATACCCCCGGGTACAGTGGACTCATCCATGTGCCGAACGCAACCGAGACCCAGTAAATGCGTTATTGAACAGTAATGTAACCTGGAAGTTACATGGGATTGTAACAGTGTAGCGCTTGCGTTTTGTTGAGGATATGTAACATAGGAGTAACATGTAATGTTTCATTTTTTATATGCAGGTAATGTTACTGTTATGTGACGTATTATCGTTGCAGTTGCATGACAAAATCTATGAAACCGCAACGCAACGTGCAAGTAACAATTGGGACGTCACTTTCGTGACAGGAAGGCAATGTTGCAGTGATGTAACGTGGCAACATTGCAAGAACGTTGCAAGAGAATGTAACATTTACGTAACATGCATATTACAGTAGTTATGTAACATCGTGGACATGCACGTTATGTAACGGTTATATGCTGTAGTTCCGTCACAGTTATGGAACGAAAGTGTGTAACTGTAATGCAACATGTATGTAACGATTATAATGTAACTATGATGAAAATTCGGTCATGTTAGAGTTACGTAACGTGGAAACATTGCAAGAACGTTGCAAAGGAATGTAACATTTATGGAACATGCATATTACAGTGGTTACACGGAGAGAAATTTCTGTGTTGTGACAACATAAAACGGTGACAACAAAAATCGTTTTGTTAGGCTAACAAAAAGATTGGTCAACCTAGCAAAAAGATTTGTTAGTCGAACAAAAGATTTGTCAGCATAGCAAAACTGATTTGTCAGTCGAACAAAAGATTTGCCAGCCTGACGTAACGATTTTTGTTGTCGTCGTTTTATGTTGTCACAACACAGACATTTCTCTCCGTGTATGTAGCATTATGAGCATGCACGTTATGTAACTGCTATATGCCGTAGTTCCGTTACAGTTATGGATCGGAAGTGTGTAACTGTAATACAACATCTATGTAACAATTGTAATGTAACTGTGACAATAGTCCAGTCATGTTAGAGTTATATAATGCGGCAACATCGTAAGAACGTTATATATTCATACCGAATGTTATGTCCGTTAGATGGCTAACGATTCAAACGTTTCTCGCAAGCGATTCGTGACCCTAGCGTTTATAAAACAGACCGACTTCGCAGCTCAAAATAAACAGTGGGACACTTTTATGACAAACAATGAAACAAAATATCAATAAATTTTCATTAAACTGTTTTTTTTTTAAATACAGATCGATATGAATTAAATTTTTTGTAATTAATAAAAAGATTCTGTGCATGTTTATGAATAAAAACTTTTTGTTAAAAATAAATAAATCGACCTTTAAATATCACCCATGCAGAAATTTCGGCAGGGATCCAGCTGGATCCTGCTTGGTATTCCCATCTTCCGGTCGGATTCCAGACATGGGATGTAACGCACGAAAACTGGATTCAGATCGGGATTTCGAACTGACATCCGATCCGATGACTGACTGGATTCCAGACGTTAGATGGGCGTACTAGGCTGGATCCACCTGAATCCTTGTCGAAAGATGGGAATACCAAGCTGATTCCAGCCGGATCCCTGTCGAAATTTCTGGATGGTGCTGGTTAGAATTAATTTAAATAAACTAATACATACATTGCATAAGAATCTGTAACTTTATTCTAAATTTCAATAATAACAAAAACTGTAATAAAATCTGCAATAAGAACGGCTTCAATAAAAAATCACTGTTTCTGTGTTGGACGACGACCATCCCAGACATAGAGGATGATGAAATATATGATCCCGTGTACCTCTATTTAATATGTTATCTACAAGTCCGCACTACACCAAACTTATATAAATGCGTTTGAAAACTTCAATGATTGCATTTATGGAAAGTAAATAATAAGTGAAGTGTCCGCGATACAACGATGACTTTCTTACTTCCGTCCTGGCTCATTTTCAGTGATAGTTTTACTATTTTTTGCTTTGGTGGTTAGTCGGCTATTGGCGGCCCGATTTTATAAAGAAGTCTGTTTATTTAGACGTTTCGACCCTGGTCTGGGTCCTCCTCAGTAATTTATTAAATAATCACTGTGTGTGTTTAAATTGTTATTGTCTGTAAGGTGGTTCTTGTGTATTCTCTTTCCTCATTTCCCTTTCTGATTTTGGTCACCGGACTCTCTGGCCCATGTGTTGTGGCGTTTGAGGTTAACTTTTTTTCCATGCGAGCAGACTTGAGTCTGCTCGCCGATTTCTCTGGCTCAACAGGTGTAAAAATGTAACTTATTGGATATCACCTAAAACAACATGGAAAAAAAGTTAACCTCAAACGCCACAACACATGGGCCAGAGAGCCCGGTGACCAAAATCAGAAAGGGAAATGAAGAAAGAGAATACACAAGAAACACCGTACAGACAATAACAATTTAAACACACACAGTGATTATTTGCTAAAATACTAAGGAGAACCCAGACCAGGGTCGAAACGTCTAAATAAACAGACTTCTTTATAAAATCGGGCCGCCAATAGCCGACTAACCACCAAAGCATCAAATTCTACGGCCACAGCACCACTAACATCAAGCTTACTATTTATTGTTTCATAAAATTTATGGGACACGTTAGGTGAGGAACAATTTTGACGAAGTCCCCACAAGTTCATTTTGTCAGACGCGGTAGGATAGGTAAAATGTTTCCCTTCAATTTCCACAATGATCCCTTCTCTTTCAGTTTTTTCGCCGAATCCTCAAAATAATAGTATATTACGATATAAGTGCGGTAAAACTTTTTATGACGGGTGTTGCAATTCATACGAGACAAGGAAAATTTTTTTGAATGCGTATTGTACAACATTTTACCGCGTAAAGTGTAAAGTAAAGTTAGTTCCGCACAAATCATTTAGTAACGAGAAGACAATCCGAGATCTATTCAGAATCCAAGTTGGGTTCATCTTAGGGGTCATCCCTAACAAATCCCGATGCACGGTAATACTGCTCGCCGTTTAGAACTGGGACACGATCTGGAATCATTCCGATTTCAAATGGGACGTCCCGTTTATGGTAACCCTGTCAAATCCTGATCCATGATAAACTGTTATTCAGTGAGGAAGTGGAAATCCATTCAGGATCTATTCGGATTCCAAGTTGGATAACCCATTTAAGGAAACCCGAGCCAATCCCGATCAGAATCGAGTCTCAAACTGGGACGCCCAGACTGATTTCTACAAAGTGCACTTTGTAGTGTCCGAGAATCCAGAAAAACAGATAAAAAGTCGAACCGTGGAATAGTATATTGCGGCCCGAGGGAGGGAAAAAACACATTTCTCGCGAGTCTGAGTTTGCAGCACGAGCCGAAGGGGTGTGCTGCATTCACACGAGCTGGGAAAATGTTTTCCTCACGAGTATTGCATACAATTTTACGTTACAAGGGGAGGAAAGAGAGTTTTTTGTGCGCGAAGCGCACTTTTCCAAAAAAAGATGAAAAAAAATTTGTTTTATTATAAATGGACCAACATTGTTCAGAACTTCCCAATTTTACGAAAAGTTTCTGTGCACTTATAGAGATAACTATTATTTTTTAAATACCAATATTTTAATTTAGTTTTTACTGTTTTACATTTACTACTGCGACGTTAGAACTTGCATAGTATAGGAAGAGGTGGATGTGCCCATTACTATTCACTAGCTCGTTGGGAGAAGGGTTTGAGGCAAGGGGAAGACAAATTAATCGAAGGACGTAAACGAGCTGATCGATGCTCTGAAGGGGTGCTGCTCGGGTTCTATCGAGTGGATCATCTGAAGAGCCTTACCACCCCTTTTCCTTGTTTCTTAACCCGAGGCAGAACTAGAAACTGCAATAATTGCAATGTCGACAAAGCAACGGAAAATAAAAGAACAAAGATTCAAACCAGAATTATCTGGATATTTTCTCAGTATTTTCAACTTTTTACAAATGCTCCTCGATGAGGAAATATGTTCATAAATCATAGAGGAAGTTTTGTAAAAAAATAAAAAATAATGACGAATCGGTATGGAAGGTTCTAGTTTGCATCCTTATTTTGAATAAATTTGAAAAACTGAAATTCAGCGATATTTTTGTCGTTAAAAAATAATATCGAAACATTCAAATTCCTATATAAGCCGCACGCTTCTACCGATCTCCAAAAAATAATGTATCTAGCATCACTGAATATGATCCCGCTAACGTATAAAATTTGTGCGCGGTAGTTTATGTTTTGCAAAGGTTAATGCAATAACGACAATTTTTAGAAAATTTCAAATCTCCATAAAATTTGAACCGACGATCCGATGATTTTGGTCAAATTCAATACCCAGCAATATTAAATGTACCTGCACCGATAAAAAAAATATTTAGCGATATATCGTTAGTTTTACGAAATTTAGAGCTATTAAATCCGAATTTCTGCATACATTGCATGGAAAATTGTCACATTCAAAGACAGATTGTTGCTTCATTTGTATGCAAAATTTGTGTATATTTTGTACCCCTATATGAAGTATTCTCTGTCAATTCAGCCACTGTTTTTTCGACCCTCTCCGATTTGCCCTGTAATTGATTATATGAATGTACCACTGAAAGACACACTATGTGAATTTTTTCAGATTTTTAAAAATAATTTTTCAGAAAATGGCTTTTTTTATTCGAGTGCAAATATCTCAGAATTTTGAAGTTACTGAAAAAAAAATGTCTGCACATAAAAGTTATCGTTTTTTGTTAGCTTCCGAGCGAAATATTCCAAATAATTGTCATGTTCCTGTGAGAATGATTGTTTTCCGAAAAATGGAGGAATTATTTTTTAATTAAAAAAAGGATATTTTTTTTTACTGAAAAAATTACAGAGTATTGCTACATGACTGTTGATATCACAAAAAATCGCCAGAGTGGCACCGATCGATCTTCTGGTATTAAAAAATGCATTTGTTTGAAAGTTCCGAGAAACGGGGGCATTATTATTTTTTTGATAAAAAAAGGTTACTTTTTTTTGGCTAATAAAATTACAGAGTATTCTTGCATGACTGTAGATATTGCAAAAAAATCATCAGAGTGGTACGGATCGAGCTTACGGTGTTAAAAAAAATTATTCGTGTGGAAGTTTCGAAAAACGGGGGAATTTATTTTTTTATACCGGAAGCTCGATTCGTACCACTCTAATGGTTTTTTTTGCAATATCTACAGTCATGCAAGAATACTCTGTAATTTTATTAGCCAAAAAAAGTAACCGTTTTTTAACAAAAAAATAATAATGCCCCCATTTTTCGGAACTTTCACACAAATGCATTTTTTAATACCAGAAGATCGATCGGTGCCACTCTGGCGTTTTTTTATATCAACAATCATGTAGCAATACTCTGTAATTTTTTCAGTAAAAAAAATATCCCTTCTTTAATTAAAAAATAAATCTTCCATTTTTCGGAAAAAAATAATACTCACAGGAACGTGACAATTATTTGGAATATTCCCCTCGAAAGCTAACAATAAACGACAACTTTTATGTGCTGACTTTTTTTTCAGTAACTTCAAAATTCGGAGATATTTGCACTTGAATAAAAAAAGCCATTTTCTAAAAAATTATTTTAAAAAATCTGAAAGAATTCACATAGAGTTTTTTTTTGTGGTACATTCATATAACCAATTACAGGGCAAATCGCAGAGGGTCGAAAAAAAGTGGCTGAATTGATAGGAAATGTTACATATGCATGTAATCTCAATTCCCAAAATCCAGCGAAACAAAAAAAAAATCAACTTTTTGCCATTTTTTAACATATAAAAATAAATTCTGCTGACGAGAAATTGAATTCATCAAGACGTAAAATCATTAGTTTCATCTTCTATTTGCTAGAGCGTCATTTAATGTTCTCATAACTTTATACCCAGCGATATACCTAGATTTGGCTGGTCCATGAATTTGTATAAGTAAGAATGGAAGTAAGGGAGTGAGAGAGCGTCTCCGACGTAATGAAAATTCATTGAAAGCTAATTTTGCTCCAGGAGATAGAAAATTAATCCAAGGCTGAAGCGAAGTGCGAGCGAGCGAAACTGTCGGACCAGTTTACACTTCCAAGGCCGGACAAGTAACTTTACCTCAGAGTTTCCTCGAAATACAAAATATTTGCCGTGTTAATATTATGGCAACGAGAGAGGCGTTTAACCAAGCGTAAAAGAGAACATAGAATACATAGAAAAAGGCTTATTGACGCTAAGTAAAATTACACGGTTAACCCTTTAAGAGTTATCTGATCAGAAAACTGACTTTTCCCTAATTTATACTTTTACAATCTCTACGGTAATTTAATTTTAACAACCGTATGCTTGGTCCCTATAGAATTTAATCTCTCGACTTCGAATTTTCTGCTAGTTGCTACTCTCTTAAGGGATTTAGCTTAAATACCAGTAAATTAAATTTTTATCTATTAGAAAAGGTAAATTCAAATAGTTGACTAGCGCCTGTACAGTAAAATATCATTAATGAATACTAAATATAATACGATGAAGATTTAAGAAAAAAATTGTCGTTTAATTAGTGATATTAATTAATACTACAATTGTTACTTCATTACGTAACAAAGATTAAAAGTGCTCCGTTATATAAATTTTTATTAATAAAAAAAGAAGTTTTTTAAAATACACAGAAGACTAATATTACATCACGGTTATGTAACCATAATAGAATGTGATAAAGCTGCATGAATTCATGACATTTGATAAATTGTTCACTGCACGATTCCCGGAATTAATGTAGGTTTTGCATTTGCATTTAACAGTGGAGTTATGTTATCGGGTAACGGAAACTAAGCGAGCGTGAGAGAGACAGAAAAGCACGAAATTATACTTTAAATTTAACTATGCATGAACTTCAGGGAAAACTTTGTTAAAATGTTTATTAGACTTTTTTTTACATATTATCAAATATGCACTCATAATTAAGCACCAATAAATTTCATTTTGTTCGCGTCAACGCGGGAAAATATAAACTGTCACAAAGTTTTTGTTGATAAATTCAAAGCTTCATGAAAATCGTAAACAACGATGAGGAACATTTGTTTTTTAATGTATTCACTTAAATTTTTATAAATTATCGATAAAAAGAATAATAGTTTCGTAATCAGTGGGAAATTTCCGAAAAGATAGGCTTTTTAAATGTTGTGAAAGACATTTTTTTTACTTTGTACTGAGTCAGGATTACCACAATGTTGAATGTCAACTCTCCACGGCTTTTTTTTTTGGATCAACCGATTTCCGATTTTATTTTTTCTGTCAAACGAACTCGCTAAAATGAAGAGAAGGGCAACAATATAATTACGGTAGATCAATTTTTGCGCTCGTAATATTAATGCAACAAAAAATTTATAATTTTCGATGCACTAATTCGAAAAATCTTTTGAAAAAATTAAAAACTGAACATTTCCCACATCGCCATAGGGTCTTTTAAAGCTTGACTTATTACAAAGAATACAAGCATAAACCAGAATTTATGCTTGTATTGTTTAGCAAGTATTTTTTTCTAAAACGGATTTTTTTTCTTTTTTCTGATTAGAGGCTATACTGATCTATTTTGATCCGCTAGAAACGAATTTTCTTTTCACTTCGTTCTAAAATAAAAAAGTTTCTCGAAAAGACTCATTTTACAAAATATGTTATTCTTCCGTTTTTTTATTGTGGGATATTTCAAATTTTGCACTGTTTTATTAAATCGATAAATACGAAAAATCTAAATCATTGGCTATTCATATTTTCATATTTTGGCAATAGATTATGAATGCGTTATTGCCACATAATCGATAAGTAGAATTATCAGCCATTGACAGCCTTGAAGAGATTGGCGACAGCATTGATACGTAGTGCCTCCATATAGGGCCACGAAAACTATAGTAGGTAAAGCAGAAATGACACCCTTTTTCCTTTGTAAAAATGATCAACAATATTTCGTGAAATGAAAATACTTTTAAGAGATAATTTTTGTACTTTTTTAGTAACATACAATTTTTTTCTTAAACTCGGAGTACCAGTAGTTTATAAATTTGAAAAATGAACAAAAAACTTCTATAACATACAATTTTTTTTGCAAAGTCGAAAGTGACAGAAGAAATTGCAAAGTTCTGAATTTTTATTGTTAAACGGAAAGTATACTTTCATGTAGCAACAAATATTTCGTTAATAAAAATACAGCATTTTTAACAAATTATTTTCACAAAACAACACATTTTCTCAAAATGTATTATTTTTCCGTTTTTGTTAATTAAGGAATTTTACAAACTTGCAATGTTTTATTAAATTCATAAATATAAAAAATCGAAATCATTAGCTTGTCATATTTCCATATTTTGGCAATAAATGACGAATGCGTTATTGCCACGTCATCGATAAGTAAAGTTATTAGACATTGATAGCCGCCTTGGAGACACTGACACATACCATAGTGCCTCTATATAGGGACTCAAAAACTATAGTAAAGCGGAAATCCTTTTTCATTTAAGAAAATGATGAACAATATTTCGTGGAATCAAAATATTTTTAAGAAATTATTTTTGTACTTTTTTAGTAATATGAAACGATTTTCTTAAATTCGGAGTACCAGTAGTTTATAAATTTTGAATAAAAGAATCTTTTGTAACGTACACATTTTTTTTGTAAAGTCAAAATTGATAAAAAAAAATTTCAAAGTTCCCAAATTTATTTTAAAACGTAAATTATTCTTTTTGTAACAACAAATATTTTGTCAAATAAAAATACAGCATTTTCACGAAACGACACATTTTCTCAAAATGTGTTATTTTCCATTTTTTTAGATTAAGGGATATCTACAAAGTTTCAATGTTTTATTAAATCGATAACATGAAAACTCTAAATCATTCATGGAAAGAAATGTTTAGTTCTGACAACTACGTTTCTAATTTGTTGTACACAATGTCTCAAAAATTAGTTGCCTCAACTATATCGAATAGTAATCCCAACTATTCACGATTAGTTCTTACGAGATTAGTGAGGTTAACCAATCCAATCGTTGGGCCTACCACTCGAATAGTTGGGACTACCATTCGAGTCGTCGGTATTACCATTCGAATCGTTGGCACTACCATTTGAGTTGTAAGGGAAATACAATAATCGATTTGTTGTGTCAACTCATTTTTTGGTTATGCCAACTTTTTTTTCTTTCAGTGTTGGCTTTTCATGTTTTCATATTTTAGCAATAAATTATGAATGCGTTATTGCCCCGTGATCGATAAGTAAAGTTATCGGACATTGATGGCTGCCTTGAAGAGATTGGCGGAATCACTGATACGTAATACCTACATATAGGGTCTTGAAAACTAGCGAGGCGTTCAGAGAGGCTCGCTCCACTTTTCGTATCGAGCGCTCACGTATAGCAAGCTCACGTAGCAGAAGCTCGAGGCAGATTTCACCCCTGAGTGGAAGGGTGACGACCAACGACACGTTTCTGTCACACATTGCATAGAAGTGCGCCGTACGCTTTAGCTTCTCCCTCTGGGCCTCATCAAACCGGCCAGCGTCTCTTTCACCCCTTTCACTATACATCCCTCGCTCCTCATTTATTTTTCTCTCTTCTCTTGCATGTCTCGACGTCTCCGCCAGATTAAACATAATTCAGACGGTCCTAGAGACTCCTTATGTTTTCAACGACACCGGCAGCACTTTTCTTTACTTGTGCAATTTTTTTAGCTAATGAGACATCTCCGGAGTCAATTTGCACGTATCACTTGTTGCTCACAACGAAATGAGTCGCGGCGATTATTTTGCTTTCTCACACCCAGAAAAAAAGTCTAGTTAACGGGACTAGAATCTACGCATCGGAAATAAATGTTCTTATTTGAATGCCGACCGAATAAACCTCAATTCTATTCACCTCAAATATTTTTTTTATTCCTAAGTAATATACTTATTGAGTAGTACACTGTAAAAAAATCTTTCTTAAAATTAATATACTTGTATTGGAAGTACCATATGCATAAACTGTGCATTAAATTTCATAAACCTTTATATTGAATTTTCATATGAACGGTATTGGAAAAAATGTGGCTTTCGATAATAATACGGCACAATTGTTTCTGGTTTTTCCGTCGCTGCAAGATATTTTTCGATGAATATGTTTGAAAATTCATAGCCATTACTTTTGATATTTAATGACCTTGTATATTAAATTTCATAAACATTTATGTTGAATTTTCATATGAGCGGTATCTGAAAATTTAAATACATATGTGTTGGAAATTTAAAATGGACATAAAAACAATTTTTAAAAATATAAATGTTAGTGGGACATTATTTTTTTACACAAATTATATCATCAGAAATTGTTGGGAATTGGTTTTCGCCACAGAAAATTTTTCGCTTGCACTGGGGTTTGAACCTACAACCTACCTACTTAGGTAGGTAGGTTGTAGTATACTTGTGTAAGTAGGTAGGCTAAATGACTTAAGAGTTGTACAACTATTATTCTCTCAAGCATACTCATAATTGACATAATAAAATATTCAATTGATTGCAATCAGAGCGCAAAGTGAGTTGGAAATATTTTCAAGTGAACATAATTTCTGGATGAACGGAATCTTTTTGAAAATCTCGAGTAACTTATCAGAAGTCGATGCTAAGTGGTAAGTGTTAACGATCTAATACGGGTTTTTTTCGTTATTGAAAAACGTGTATTAAATTTTAAATCAGTCACTAAAATTCCAAAAATTCATGTTGATTTTCATGTACTAATTTAGTAATGATTGATTTAGTAACCATGTGTTGTAATTTTATATCACCGGTTTGGTGATATAAAATTACTATAATCCATACATGCATACTAAATTTACTATGCAACTATATTAATATTTATTTCCTATAGCGAGTTTTGTAAATTTCTCACACTTTTGTGTAGCAAAAACGCAAACATTTTTCATAAAGTAATATACCCATATAGACAAAATTGCACATACTTTAGTTGGTATTTTTCAATACCAGTAACTGTAATTTGAGTAACTTTGATCTTATATTGAATGGAACAATGTATACTAAATTTCAAATCGGGTACGAAAATTCCGAAAATGTATATTGATTTTCAAATACTAATTTAGTAAATGCTGATTTAATAATCATGTGTTGTAATTACCAATCACCGGATTATCAAAATTCATATATCTGTATTACATTTACTATGCAAACATATTAATTCCGATTTCCTATACCAAGTTTTACAAAATTCATACACGTTTGTATAGGAAAAACGGGAACATTTTTACAGTGTAAATGTATTCAAACCTAAGAAATATGTATTTAATTGCAATATATCTTGATTAGTTCGTAGAAAAAATATGTTATAGTGAAATGTACTTTTCTTCGTATTCAAGAAAAATATATTGACGTCAAATACATTTTTCTTCCCGGGGCGCTGCTGCTACTTGGCGATGGATAGACGTGTCGAAGAAAGGCTCGTCATGTTTTTGGGTGTAATGGTCTGAGTGTTGACGGAAAATATGTGGAAAGTGATTCAAAGTGACGAGAATATGGCAGGGAAGAGGCGGGACTGTTATTTTTGGAAAGTTTCGAACGCACGAGGAAATCTAGGATGTTTTATGAGGAAGCGGCTTGTAGGGGTTATAAGTGGAAAGGAAGATGGCGGATTTTCAAGCGGGAAAGGTTGTGTTGTTGGCGCGGTATAAGTGTATCGGAGGCACAAACATAGATGGCGGGATCACACTGGTGGAAAGATGACTGGGTTATCGATAATCGGCACTTACTGACAAGGAGTATAGTGGAGACACGATGTAAGATAGAATTGTTGGGAATTTCGAAATTTTGGAATGGGACGAGTGACCAGGCAGCAGCAGCAGCGCCCCCCCCCCCCCCCATCCTCCAACCAGTGTACATAAATGTGGAGAAGTGGAAGGTGAATATCGTTAAAGAGAGGTGAGGGTTGGAAACACTGGAACTTGATGGTGGTTTGGAATATCTATAAAAACGGGAATGGTGTGTGAGGGAAAAGACAAAATTGAGAAGGTATTTCGTGGAAGAACGGGATGGACGGTCTAACGCGGAACGGTGGACCAAAGGCAGTTGAAGGATATCGACGGTCAAGAGTGGGGGTGAAGCGCGACGATAAAAAGAAGAAATTTGACGGAAATGACTTTGTAGGAAATGTTTATCTGTGGAAAGACTGGATGGATGGAGTATTCAGTGCAGAGATGGAATGCAGGAGTGAGAAGTCAAAATTGGGGAGACATATGCAAAATTGACTGGAATCCTCGTAAACATCAGTTTTCGTGTAAAAATTAAGTCGCTGGATGAGTGCGACGAGCATGGATTATTTGATGTGACAAGGAGAGGAAGCCAACGGCAGATATTTCGAGGAAGAACGAGTGGGTGTTTATATGAAGCGCAGCCGACTAAAACGAAGGAATCTGATGGAAATGACTTTGTAGGGATGTGATTATTCGTGGAAACATTGTAGGGAAATGGTTTTATCAGAAATGATTTTGGATATGTTAAAGTATGGAATGTTCGCATAAAGGCAGACGTGGAATTATTGTATGGAAATGATTTTTTTTTTTTCAGATATGCTTAAGTATGGAATGTTTTTATGAAGGCGAATGTGGAAATATTGTATAATCGAAAAGGAGTAGAAGGGAAAATGTAAAAGGCGAGAAGCCATACATTGGAAATAAACTATCTGTCTACATTTTTCTTCCCATTTAACAAATATGAATTTGGGTCGTTATATAAACGTTGGTTTAAATAAACTTTTTTTTTCTTTCTTAAACTGGAATATTTCTCGGAATGCCTCAGAAACGCAGAAAAACTGCCTCCCGTTCAGCAGTTGGTGCGCAGACCAGTGCGCGGCTAAGCAGTCATCCATCCAAGTTATGGGCGTAAATAATGCTCATACAATATCATCCAAATTCTCTTGCATACAAAAATGACCAGTGAACTATATTGTTGGTACTCGGTGAAAGGATTTTTTACTGTCGTCTGACTTGCGTATACCTTTCAATATTATCTTAAGCAAAGTTCTTAGATTTTCCGCTGTGCGCATGATTCAGACCAAATCGCTAGGCAGATTGGACTGGTTGACTTCTCATTTTCTCGTGTATCGAACCATATTTTATTTCACTCAGTGCGTAGAACGCGGTTTTACGCACGCTTTGCCTGCGTCAAACTTCGTTTACACACCTCGTGAAATAAAATTTTGTACGATACTCATGCGAAAAACGTTTTTCTCACCTCCGGGCCGAAAGCGACAACTTTCGTTCCGCTGCGCGGAACGAAGTTCTCGGTTTTCGGCTCCGTCGATGAGAAAAATCGTATACACTCCTCGGGCAGTAAATAAGAAAGCCAGATAAGAAAATCAGTAAGAAAATCAGATCACATGTAATTGTCGACCGAGGCTTCGCCTCGGCCGACAATTACATGTGATCTGAGACATTTCTTACTTTACTGCCCTAGGTGTGTAATATACTATTCTTAACTCGTGTGATTGCAACACTCGCCTTCGGCTCGTGCTGCAAATTCACACTCGTCAGAAAAAGTTTTTTCGCACTCGTATCGTAATGTACTATTTCTTTACGATTGCAGCACTCGCCGAAGGCCTTCGGCGAGTGCTGCAATCTCACGGGTTGAGAGAAAGTTTCTCGCACGAGTTCCGAACAAAATTTTATGCTACCAGTACGCGAAGTGCGATTTCGCACACGCGAAGCGGAGCGTGCGCGAAATCGCTCTTCGCGCACGGGTATGGCATAAAAATTATTCGTGTCGAAATTTAAAAAAAACGGGGTTTTTTTTTCATTCAACAACGGATTTTTTTCGGCTGAAAAAATCACAGAGTTTTCCTGCACCATTGTCGATATCGCAAAAAAAAATCACTAGAATGACACGGATCGGTTCTAGGGTATAAAAAACGAAATAACACTACACCTTTTAATATCGTAATATCGACAGTCATGCAGTCATGCTCTGTAATTTTCCTAGCAAAAAAAATGATCGTTTTTTAATTTGAAAAATAATAATTCCTGCGTTTTCGGAACGTTCACACAAATACATTTTTTTGCACCAGAACATCGTTCGGTGCCACTCTGGCGATTTTTTTGAGATATCAACAGTCATGCACGGAAAAAAAAATATTAGATGCCATAACCAAGAAATGAGTTGACACAACCAATCGATTATTCTATTTCCCTAGTAACTCAAATGGTAATACCAACGATTCGAATGATAATACCGACGATTCGAATGATAATACCGACGATTCGAATGATAGTCCCAACTATTCGAGTGGTAGTCCCAACGATTGGATTAGTTAGGTTAACTAATCCAATCGTTGGGACTACCACTCGAATAGTTGGGACTATCATTCGAATCGAATAGTTCTCGATTGGATTAGTTAGGTTAACTAATCCAATCGCGAACTAATCGTGAATAGTTGAGGTTACTATTCGATATGGGTGAGGTAACGAATTTTTTAGACATTGTATACAGCAAATCGAAAACGTAATTGCCACAACCAAACTTTTTTTTCCGTGTGCAGGTAAAATTAGTCTATAATTTTTTCAGTAAAAGAAATATCCGTTTTTGAATAAAAAAAATAATTCCTCCATTTTTCGATAAAAAATCATAGTCACCGGAACGTGACAAATATTTCGAACATTCCGCTGGAAAGCTGAGAAAAAATGACAACTTTTATGTGTAGACATTTTTTTCAGTAACTTCAAGTTTCCGAGATATTTTTCCTTGAAAAAATAAGGGCATTTTTTGAAATTGTTTTCAAAAATCTAAAAGCATTCACATAGTACTCTATGTGAATTTTTTTAACCATTTAGCGGTACATTGGTATAACTAATTATGGTGCAGATCGGAGAGGGTTGGAAAAAGTGGCTGAATAAAGAGAGAATGCTTCATATATTTGTTCCAGCGAATGCAAATTTTCGTTGATTGAAATAATTAAACGTTGAATAGATAATTTTACTTAATATTACTAAATATTCACGGAAAAAAAAGATTAGTTGCCATAACCAAGAAATGAGTTGACACAACCAATCGATTATTCTATTTCCCTAGCAACTCAAGTGGTAATACCAACGATTCGAATGGTAATACCGACGATTCGAATGATAATACCGACGATTCGAATGGTAGTCCCAACTATTCGAGTGGTAGTCCCAACGATTGGATTAGTTAACCTAACTAATCCAATCGAGAACTAATCGTGAATAGTTGAGGTTACTATTCGATATAGTTGAGGCAACTAATTTTTTTGACATTGTGTGCAGGAAATCGAAAACGTAATTGGCACAACCAAACATTTCTGTCCGTGTTGTTTTTGAGTGCATAAAGGTAGGGGCGGTTTAACGGCTAGGCCGACTAGGCCCAGACCTAGGGCGCCGCAGTCTGGGGGGCGCAAGTGACGGAACTTTGTTTTTCCAATTTTTTAAATTGTTGTAAAAACGAAGAAAAAAAATTGTTGCATTAAGCTTTTTTATGGAACGAAGGGGGTGCCTCGGATCTCCGGGCCTAGGGCTCTTGCACTGTTAAACCACCCCTGCATAGAGGAAGGTTTTTTAAGGCGTGAATTACTTTCGTAAAATTTAGGGTATTTTGCTAAATAAATCTTTATTAGTATCGGTACATAATAAACAACATTATTGTATTTGGCTGAAATCGGAAAAGTGATTCGGATTTTACGGAGTTTTGTATGTTTTAAAACATTTAGGTCATTGCACTAACTTTTGCAAAAAATAAACTACCGAACATCAATTTTGTACGAAAACGGAATAATATTCAGCGACGCTAGATACATAATTGAGTGGAGATCGATAGAAGAGTTCGGAGTATACCAGAATTTAAATTGTTCGATATTATTTCTAACTATTATATTTTTCGCTTTTTGCAGAGCTTCCTGTATGAGGAAGTAAAAATCGATAAATATACTTCCTCATAGAGATAGATTCGTAAAAAGTTAAAAATAATAAAGAAGCAATATGCAAAGTTCGACTTTGCATTCTTGTTTTGAATTTCATATGCCGTTTGTCACGAAATCTCTTATTAAGAGCCTCGGTTAAAGTCAGGATATATTTTTTTCTCTTTAAATGGACGATGTAAATAATGCTTATTTTAATATTTATAATAACTTTGCGTGTGTGGCGTTTTTATTATTTATATATTTATATATTATTTATATATCTCAAGAACGGCTTTAACAATCAAGCTGAAATTCGGTCCGCCGATGGAGCATCAACACCCCTTCCTATGTAAAAATTTACGAAAAAGTTCAAACATCTTGTCAGATTTTATAAGACTGAATTTTTCGAAAAAAGTCTGTACGCTCTCTAGCTGTCGGAATTTTTTGGCTAATGAGCTAAACAATTTTTTATGAATAAAGCTGTCTTAAAGAAGGATTGGTATTGAATTTGGGATGAATCTATAAAAAAGTTCGGTTTTTATCGGATTTTTAATTTTTTTTTAAATTTACGTTTTGCTTTAACTCATGTCAAATCTCACCAAATCAACTAATATTTTCTACAGACGAAAAATAACATTCAGCGCTGCTATATACCAAATTTGATGATGATAAAGCGGTTTGGATTTTATGTGAGTTTGCGTTATTCAAAAACTGTACAGATAACAACAAAAGTTGCAGAGTAGAATTTTGCACATTGCTCCTTCATTAATTAATTTTTTTCACAAAGCTTCCTCTACGAGGAAGCAAAAATGAATAAATAAGCGCACTCATAGAGGTGACGTTATGACAAATATTAATTAATGAGGAAGCTATCTGCAAAGCTCTACTTTGCAAATTTTCTAAAAGTTGGACTCTTCTGTATAATATACAGTGAAAGGTTGACATAAAAATGCTCTATATAATTATTTACACCTTAATGCATTTTTCTTTTATGACATTATGACGTCATAAAATGAGATACATTTATAATGGTATTCCACAGTTTGGGTATCTTTTTAGGATCTTTGAATTGCAACGAAAATGAAAATCTTATAAAATCAGTTTTACCTCTATTTATATTGCAATGTAATACTAATGAACTGTTCTGGATGTCGTTTTTTCAGAATGATTACGGCGTTACCGGTGCCTTCGGTGAAGGTGTTTCACAAAACGTATTATCAAGAAAAATCCCAGAGGATAGGAAACAGCCAGCCAGGAAGTCCTCTGGCGGATAGCGAGGCTGTCATGGCGTTGATGGACAAGGAACAGCCGGAATATTTTTTTTGCGGAAAGGTAAGTTTTTAAACTCTCTTTTCAAATTAAAATTCATTTTAAAAATGTTAATACTGCCGATTGATGTCATATAATTTAATGTTAATTATTTCCCGTGAATATCATTGTATTTTTCTCGAATACGATGTTTCTACTACATTCTTAATAAAAAGCATAAATATTTTATGAACATGAAGAAAGGTTTACCCATTCAAAATTCAGTAAAAAATGGCTTAAATATCTAAGTAATGAAACATTATTTTTATAGGATTTTCAAACAAATCTATACGGACAATATATATATATATATATATATATATTGTCTATTCATCATAAAAGTTGTAACGTTTGTCGCTCTTTGTTTATTTATTCCTAACATATTTTGAAAATGTTTTTTTTCCTTGTGTGTCCATCCATATTAATCAGGAAATGTATAAACATTGTATTACAAATGAATATATATATATATATATATATATATATATATATATATATATTCATTTGTAATACAATGTTTATACATTTCCTGATTAATATGGATGGACACACAAGGAAAAAAAACATGAATATTAAGTCGTCAATTTCGAATAACTAAGTTGAATTGAAAATATGGAAAGCAGTTCGACGATCTCCCGCTGCCTACGCGAGGTAATTTATTCGATTTCAAAGACGGGCTCCATTTGAATGAGAAAAACTTTGATAATTTTTTTTTGCTAAATTATTATGAAAAATTTACACCGATTATTATTTTATACTTTATGATATCATTTCGTACGCTGTACTATTCATCATAAAAGTTGTAACGTTTGTCGCTCTTTGTTTATTTATTCCTAACATATTTTGAAAATGTTTTTTTTCCTTGTGTGTCCATCCATATTAATCAGGAAATGTATAAACATTGTATTACAAATGAATATATATATATATATATAAACATTGTATTACAAATGAATATATATATATATATATATATATATATATATATATATATATATTCATTTGTAATACAATGTTTATACATTTCCTGATTAATATGGATGGACACACAAGGAAAAAAAACATTTTCAAAATATGTTAGGAATAAATAAACAAAGAGCGACAAACGTTACAACTTTTATGATGAATAGTACAGCGTACGAAATGATATCATAAAGTATAAAATAATAATCGGTGTAAATTTTTCATAATAATTTAGCAAAAAAAAATTATCAAAGTTTTTCTCATTCAAATGGAGCCCGTCTTTGAAATCGAATAAATTACCTCGCGTAGGCAGCGGGAGATCGTCGAACTGCTTTCCATATTTTCAATTCAACTTAGTTATTCGAAATTGACGACTTAATATTCATTCGGAAATTTACTATTGGACACTACAAAAAATGATATTACGTATTCATTAATTTTAAATTAAAAATGCATCGATATAATAAAATTTGTCTCACAAACTTAAATTTCTTGGGTACTTATTGACACAATTATCGCACAAGAAACAATTATTTTAATGATAAAGAATATGCCGTAAAATAA
Source organism: Ephialtes manifestator (assembly GCA_963970395.1). NCBI lineage: Eukaryota > Metazoa > Arthropoda > Insecta > Hymenoptera > Ichneumonidae > Ephialtes > Ephialtes manifestator. The sequence continues at coordinate 24,870,212 of OZ019974.1, read as the reverse complement.
AAATACACTATTTCCAACGAATAATTTTTGTACTTTTGTAGTGCTACAAAAAAAATAATTGCGTAAAATAAAAATACTAAATTTTCATCAGATCATTTTTTAACTTTTTTTTTGGTAACATTAATAAAAAATTCCGGGCAACATTACTGGCTCTTTTTTTATTATCTTAAGTTCACAAAATTTATTTTTCTTTACTCGTGTATGCAAAATCCTCGTTTGCCCACCGTTTACAGACATGCAAAATGGCCAGTTGCCGCACTAGTGCGCAAAACATTTTGCGCAGCTCATTTTGCATGTCTGTAAACGTCGGACAAACTTGGATTTTGCATTGCACTCGTAAAGAAATATACTATTTCTTATCAGTGTGTGCTAAGAATGGAACTGTCCTTCCTGCTAATATATAGATAATTTCCGGTGGAATAATCCGTCGATCAATCATACAAATATAGGCGATCGACCGATTCGTTGACTCTAGAAGTGGTCGCTTAGCTGCTTATGTGCTTTCGCCGTTTTCATCTCATCTTCGATCCACATATCGCGACATCCACAGATTATTCCTCATAGAGTATGTGTGTGTGTGTGTATCCAGAGACTCCTATGTGACAAGAATATTTTTACGTTCGGCGACGCAGAAAATATACCATCGTTGATCGCAAGACGTAGGCGCCCGTTCATAAAGGTCGGGACCTCCTACCGGTAGATATACTATAACTTCGCAGTAAGACGGGTACAACGCATGGAACGCAATACCGTGGGGGCTGTTAACGTTTCGAGGTCATCGTAAACCCTACAGTAGAGATATCTACGCACACATATTCCACGGTTATTCTCAACTTGGCTGTTGAATATGTGACGAAAAGCAGCAGTAAATTGTTAACAAAATTCTTAACCCTTTATCAGCCCTTTTCAGTAGGGAAAACAAAAATTCTTAACTGTTGGAAGATTTTCTGAACAGTGATTATTTTAAATTTCTTGTGCAAAACCACTTTTTCAAAAATAAAATATAAAAATAAAATAAAGAATGAATTCCTCATAAAATTCTAGTTTGGCGAAATTGTTTTGTGAAATCTTTATGATGAAAAAGTAGAAATAAAATTGAGAAAATAGATTTCCCTACAAAGTAACAAAGTCAATTTGTTTATTATTTTGAAGAATATATATTAAAGATACTACCTAGAGATATTTTGAATAATAATACCAAATCATTACGAATAAATAAGTTTTAAAAAGATTTGTTCAAACAAATATTTCATCAATCTGTATTTAAAAAAATAGACTAAATTTTACGAAATTTAGAGCGACCACGTCCTTTTTTCAAAAAATTCAAAACAGCATAAAATTGAAATTTTCGCACAGATTTTGTCGAAAATTGCTAAAGTTGAAAAGGGTCTGCTGCTACACTAGTGTGCCAAATTTGAGCGCGAAATACAAAACCGTTCTTGAGTTATCGGCGTTCGAACACACACACACACACACGCACACGCACACACACACACGCGCACATGCACACACACGCACACGCACACGCACACGCACACGCACGGACACGGATATTTTTTCTAGATCACTTTTCTGGACGTTTTGGACAATTCTTACTGTCCTGACATAAAAATCTTTTTTTCATGAAAATTATGGAAAAATGTCACAAGCTGGAGAATTCTGTTCGGAATACAACTGACATTTTAATTTAAAGAAAAAAAAATCGAATCTACACGTAGAAATATCTTACATATTTGAAAAAAACAACGAATCAATTTCAGAAGATACGAAAATAAAATATTGCGCACATATTTAACCAATTTAAGAATAAATTTCTGCTGTTTTTTATCGTATTGTGAAATAATAAAAATATTCTCCATGCATCCTTAAAGCTCGTCCCACGCGTTCTATACAGCTTGAACATATTACGGCATGGCAGAACGTCAAAGCATAATCTCATTTATAATCAGGTATTCCATTCGAATACAGATCAAAATACGAGCTGATAAAGACATTTTTGGGGATTACATGATAACTCCACTTTGCCTCGGATCATATACTCGTATTATATAAAAATGTTCATGCATCACGACAAGTTTTATAAAACCACATCAGCAAAAATATCTTTTAAAACGCCTTTCATAATTTTTTGTAGCAAATTCTTTTAAAAGATTGACAATTTTTGGGTTTCTAAAATTAATCTCTTCTGTGTTTTAATTTTATGAAATAACAACACATTTCTACGTAAAGTATTAAATTTCAAAATAAGATTTTTAAAAATGGCTGTTTTTTTAACTGTATGTATGCAGTAAACTTTTCAATATTTAACAAAAATGTTATTTTCTTTCAAATGAGCTTAGCGCTTATTTGGGAACTTCTTATTTACTATTATTTATTATTTCTCAAAATTAATAAGTATTAATTAATAAAGTACATTTAAATTGATTAACATCCACATTTTTTTCAACCGAAACGGAGCTTGCCCATTAAATGATTAATTCATTATATTGATTTCCTACTTTTATATCTATTAATTTGTCATTATTTTACTAATCTTGTCTCTGTGTAATTTTTTTTTTATTATTGTAAAAAAAGGATGCAAAGTAGAACCTTGTACATTGCTTCCTGATTATTTTTGGCTTTTTGCAAAGCTACCTACCTCTATGAGGAAGTATATTAATCGATTTTGGCTTCCTCATAGAGGAAACTTTGTAAAAAGCGAAAAATAATGTGGAAGCAACGTGCAAGGTTCTACTTTGCATCCTTGTTTTATGACATTTTACGTGAGCAAAATGTAAGTTAAATTTATGCAAATATTCAAAATGCCATAAAATCCGAACCGCTTTGCCATAACCATTGATCATTACGAAATCTTTTACGCAGGAGCACTGAGTACTGTTGTTAGTCTGTAGAAAATTTCAATTGCTTCGGTGACATTGTACGTGAGTTAACGCAAAACGTAAATTTTTCGTAAATTTCGAAATCTCATAAAAACCAAACTTTTTTTATAGATTCATCCCAAATTCAATACGGATCCTCCTTTAGCATTGCTTCATTTATAAAAAATTAGTTAGCTCGAAAGCTACAAATCCGCGGAAGCTAGTGACACTACAGATATTTTTCTTAAAATTCAAAATTCAACAAAAAATAATCTTATGTTTCAACTTTTTCAACAATGTTCACAAACAAAGGGATCTACCTGCCCCATGTGTGTGCAAAATTGCAGCTCGATTGATAAAGCCGTTCTTACACACACACATACGCACGCACGCAGTATTTTTGAGATTTTTAAATCGAAGCGTTATCTATTTAATGTTTAAAAAACCTTTGAATAATGTTATAAAATGGAAAAAAATAGCAGGAGGTCTCGGCCCGCTCTGGCGTATGATTCAAACATTTTGTTGCACATCATAGTATTTTTGAGTTTTTTAATTAGAACGTTTTTTAGATAGCTTTAATAATTCAAAACTCAGCAATTTCGATTTCAGTTGGAAGAATAACATAAAAAATTGCTGCGAAAAAAAAAATGAAGTACAGCCATTGACCGAGTTGATATGAAATGTCCCATACGTTTCTGAACAAAAACTTTTTGTAAATGTACAAAAAATCTAACTGTATACAATCGACAAATAAAATATGGATAAAACGTAGAAACTTGCATATTACTTACTGATAGTTCTTCGCTTTTTACAAATGACCCCCGACTGAAAAAATGAGTGTAATTAATTTAAAAAATTGGGTAACTGACAAATGGTTATATAAGAATTATTCGCATATTACAGTTGCATATTACTCCCGACTACAATATGCGAATGATTCTTATTTAACCATATTTCATTCACCCAAATTTATTAATTACTCTCATTTTTTTCAGTCGGAGGGGTTTTAATTTTAATGCCTATTTCTATTAGTACAATGTTAGTACAAAATTATTTTTATTTCATGGTTTTTAAAGTAATTCTAATACTTCACCATAAGCGCTGTGAAGTGAGTTACAGAATACGCAATCATGGCGGCCATCTTGTGCCATTTCGATATATTAAAACAGGCAAACATGCTCTATGCGCTTTGTATAAACGCTTATATCTTTCGGAAATCGCACCTAATTCATACAATCTATGAAAAAAGACACATGAACCGGTACACAGAACCTGTGTACCAAATTCTGTTAAGACATCTTTAATCGTTTTAGAGAACATTGTACTAATAGAAATAGGCATGGTCGCGCCATACCAGTGAAACACATGCTCCCGTCTTTTCGTCTTGGCAGTCGGCAGTTGGTAGTAAAAAAAGAAAAAAAAACGATGTCATGAAAGCAAAGCTTCATCTACAAGAAAACATTCGATGACATGTACCATTATCAAAGTACCAAAGCCACAAACCTTTCCAGCTGTTAAAAGTGGAGCTTTGGATTACGACGTCAAATTCAGGTTGACGAAAGAAGCTCGATGAGTGTAGGATGTTGGAAAAGAGAGCTCTAGAGCTTTTTATCGGAACGAGCCAATTGACTGTATATCCATAGCAGAGGGGGTAGATTAATCGGTAGGTATATAGATGGAAAACAGGGAGTGGGAGCGAAACGGTGGGTATATACTAGATCGTGAAAATCCAGAAGCCTTTCGGATGTTCTCGACATAAAAGCACGACGTCTCTATATCGCTCGTGACGTCATTCGGAGCTTTTGCGTGGGCTTAGGGGTTGCAGATGGGGAGATGGCATAGAGCTAGATGTCTATAGCACTATAACACCACTCATCTGTGGTATGCTGATGCTAGGGGTGTGGGTTGATACGATTTTACTACTAACCTGGAGGCCCCCGTAGCTTCCTATAACTTCGTAACGAGTCTGGACGATGCGTCGACAATTATCGTAATTACCGGAAACTCGATCGACGCCATAGCCATTCTTGTTGATAGGATTGTGTACAAACTCGTAACACCTCGACACAGGGACTATAATTTTCATTAGTAAAGTGATCTCTCAATTTGTCATCGGTCAGAAGTTGTCCGGTGGCTAAAAAAATCCAATATTTTTAATATGTTAATAATAAACTGAAATAAAGGTACATGAATATATACACAAAGTGTACATTGATTTTTATTGTTATTCAACGTGAATGTTATTCTGCAGATCGGCACACCAGATTTAATTTTTTTTAAATAATTATTAGTTTTTTTTACTTGGGAATTTACACTGGTGGACCTAAACGATTTCTTAATTTTGAGTTCTGGTTTGATTTTCTGGAAAAAAATGAGGCCTTATATCTAATGCATTAAAAATGAATAATAATTATTATACGCATTATGTTTTTAAAAAAAACGGAGCTTTTTGAAAATTATTTCTTTCACAAATTATTTAAAAACTTACACTGCAAGAAATTTTTTTTTGAAAATTAATATACCGTATATGAAACTCGGATGCGTATACCGTATATTCATTTTCAGATGCATTCGTCATTGACAAATACAATATTGGTAAATTAAAATGAACATTATAATACTCACGTACTGTAATTTTCAAATACCAGTATCGAAGAATTCTTATACTATTCTTAAATTTACCATAAAAGTATATTAATATGGAATTCATATACCCGTTTCGTAAATCTCATATCGTTTTGTATATTAAATTCACTTGCATTTTTAACAATGTATGCATCTTTTTATTAACATCGCGGATTACAATTATAAAATATTAACTATGAAAATAACTGTACCACACTTTTTCATTAAGAAAATTAGTGGGAGCTTCCATTTTTTATATACTGTATGAAGACTTACGATATGGAATCTGTTACTTTTTAAAATGTTTATCATTTTGAATAGTTTACAGTATTATTACATTATTGGCATTATCGAACAAAATAAAACGATGACAATGGTTTCGATAGAATCTCGTTATGAATTATTAGGGGGTAAATTCGGGGAGGATTGTTACAAGATCTATTTAACACTATTATTAGTTATTTTACAGTTGTTTTCTTCAATAAATAAATAAAATTAAAATAATACATTTATTATTCACATTTTATTTTACGTAAATGTGTTGTTTGTTACTATTTCATTACAAAAATCAGTATGAGTGTGCTATAAATAAATTATATTAAGAGTTCATTCGCTGTCAATGTGATCGAACTTAGCTGTCCATTCACAAGGTGGTTTACCCTATGATTTGAATATGCAATGTTAAATATATTTTGGAACGATGTGGGCTGCAGCGCACAAGCCGAAGGAACACCCACCCCTATTGGAATATCATTAATAATATCTGTTATCTCACATGGTTTCATGAATCATAATTAAAAATTCATAGAATGCACAGCAATGCCAGACAATCTTGTAGCTTTAACAACAACAAAAATTAAAGTAGCTGAATTGTTCATATTTATTACAGCAACACTTTTATTTAATTTTATCACCTCCCGTAACATTGAGATAATATATGTATATATATGATAATATAATACAATTAAATAAGGCATTAAAAAATTAAATTTTTTTGGAGTAACTAATTTTTTTTAATGGCGATAGGGTTAATATTCTTGGATTACTCGTGAAATCAAAAAAGCCTTTTTTTACGGTGATATTTACAATTCCTAGAATTCCTTTTGTGAAAACACAAATGCTTCTTTATTATACTATAAATGCGTAGAGAAAGTTACTTAAAAAATAAACATACGTCGACCATTTCTTTCCGTAATAACAAAAATGTGTTTAAAATAAAACGTTGAACTTTTAAAAAAAACTAACCAATGAAGTGAACAAAAGTTCTGGGAAGTGTACGATTGTTAAAGATATTTAAAAATTTTCTGTTCTCGTTAGGTAAACGCTCTACATGTCGTAGTGGGTTCCCTGCTTTTCGGCTCAGTGATTCTAGTCGTGGGACTCGTACAATTGGCCCCGGGCGCAGAACAGGCCCAAAACTCTACGGCCTTGATAGGAGCCGGATGCGCACTCTTATCACTCGGCGCTCTACTCGCTCAACTCAGGATTCTTTGGATAAAGAGACAAAAGATCGCACAGAAGGATGGCACTCATCAGCGAAGCGTCACCAGCATAGATATGCTTTTAGCTCAGCACAGGTATGTAGACTGTGACATTTCAACAAAAGATGCCCACTTGCAAGTCGTATTCCATTTTACAAGATAAATGAGCCTCCCTTTGAACTAGAATAGTATCACTGTAAAAAATATTTGGAAAATTAATATACTGTATAGTAATTTACTGTAAGGTAAACGGCCCAGTTCCTGACATCTTTAGAACCGCGGCCCCGGTTTTCTATTATTTACGAACGCGTTATATTATGAAACTGAAAACAAATTCCTTTGACACTACATTAAGAGCATATGATACACCAGCAGGAACTTCTTCGCCCAATGTTAAACGCCTATAGGTCCGTCTCTCTCCGACATAGCTCTATCTCTCTCGCACTATTTCTTTTTTAATTCTCACAAAAAAAACGGCTGAATCGATTGAGGAGCCAGAAGTTTAGCCCAATTCTACGATACTTTCGCGTATTACCTCAAAATGCAAGCCCAATTTGTGTTGTTTTTTTTAGAGAAAACCGCTTTTGAAATTTCTGTGGGGGGGAAGGAGTATCACTGCCTCTTAAGCCTTTCTGAATAAGATTCACTCGGTACAGATTTAAATTATTAAGAAATAATAAGTAAATTATTGTTTTATTTACGGTCGGTTACTGGTTTGTGACACCATCCAGTACCCAATTTCTGACGCTTCGACGTAGGTTATACATGCAGTGTCAAAAACTGCAACATATTCTAAATTAGATGATGCACTTACTGACTCCGAGAATTTCTAAAGGGAAGAACTAACCTTTAGATGAACTTTTACGTATCATATCTATAGTGTGGTTTATTCTGAAGGTATTAATATCATTTTTATACATTTTTTGCTTACTTAAGGGTACAAGTTTGAAATTCCACATGTGCTTGAGCCTTTGGACTACGAATGTCGTTCGGAAGCCACTGAATCATCAGTCATTATTAAATTTCATTATGAAATATTCTACAAAAACATTCGTATCTCGGCAATATTCGACAGTAAAAAAATGCTATTCAATTTGCCTGTAACTTTTTTTTATTTGACGAAAACTTTATTTTCTGCAGATATAAATATACCGTCTGTGTCAGAAAGTACGGCAGTGTCGGGAACTGGGCCATTTACCTTATTGTATTTTTTACTGATCCCGTGTAGGAAATTCAATACAATATACGAAATAAAATGAAAATTCAATGTACGCGTGGTAAAATTGAATTTAACTTATATTGAAAAGTCGACTTTTGTAACACACTTTATGAAACTAATTTTAGTATACTGTGCATAAATTAATACGAACTTGTAACGAATTTCGCAGAAATATACATTAATTTTACTTTATACTCGTGTAGTAAATTTATATAACCGTTTCTGTAAAAAAGCTTTCTGCACATGTGTAGTAATTTTACTTTAAATATTTTTAATAGCGGGCAAGAGTGTTGTAAAATTATAGTTAACTCATATTAAAAATACAACTCGTATAGCGTATTTAGTATACTGTGAATTAATTAATATGTCTTCAGTAACGAATTTAGCAAACTGTACTTCAATTTTCTCGTATAATAAATTTTCTATACTCGTTTATGTAAAACAGCTTTCTGCACATGTGTAGTAATTTTTCCGTACATATTTTTAACAGAGATGATATCGATTTAAATACTTAAAGAAAGTTATATTACTAGTTAATTTCTACTTATTGAATGAACTGAAATCTCGAATCCAATGACCAGCCCAAATGCAAATAGTACCTTAATTTTCATGAAACTTTATAGACAAGAGATTTTGAAATCGCTGATTACAAATGCGAATTGCGTATTCAAAATATCGAACGTATTGAATTTAATTTTTTTTATCGTGAATTTTACTTGTCGGATTGACGTATCAGATTTCATGTAGAAAAACAATTATTTGAGTGCTGAATTTGAATTTAGGAATTCAAAATGGCGGGCTTGAAGAATTTCTTAATTTTGAGTTCGGATTCGTAATCAGCGATCTTAAAAACCACCATCTACAGAATTTCATAAAAATCCAGTCGGTTTTTTATGTACTTTGGGCCGTCATATTGTATTTATTCTTAGGGTTTTTTTAGTTCAAATTCATAATCAGTACCGTGAAATTTCACCTAGAAAACCTAGTAGGTACAGAGTTTCATAATTTCAGAATTTCGATCCGCCATATTCAATTTATCATTTGGAATTTCTGAATTTTGAGTTTGAATTTGTAATCGCTGACCTCAAAAACCACCTCCTACACACTATTAAAAATATTTTGAAAATTAATATATGTATTGGAAATTCTTTTGCAGATAAGATATCTCAAATTTCATTTAATGACCAGATGTTGTAAAATTCCAATAATTTATATTACATGGAAAAAAACGACTTTGTTAGGTTAACGAAAAAAATAGTTGGACCCGACCAAGCGACTTAGTGCTCTGAGAGAAAGACGATTTTTTGGTTATGTCAACTATTTTCAGGTGGTTGGCGCTGATCGTTGCTCGAACTAAATAGTTAGCAGGGCTGACTACTATTGTGGCTCCAACTATCCTACTTAGTTGGAACACGACAACCGGTGCGGTAGTCTAGTGGTTAGTGTATTGGCCTCTAGTCCAGAGCATTGGTAGGTCGCGGGTTCGATTCTCGGTGCCGTCGATTTTTGTCGAAAATATAAATACGGGCGCGATGAAGCTCCAGATGTATACATGAGACCCACACGGGTACTTCTACCTGTGGAGGTTACATGTGTATACATGTAACCTCCACAGCTGTAGTCCGTATCATGATCTTACATACAGATCTTGAAACTCCTATGGTGGGGGGCGATCGCTTAGGGATATCAATATTTGTTCGTCTTTTAACCACGAGCGTGGCTGCGGGAGAGTAATAAACAGAGATAGAAATACATCGTCGCTCTCTGTCTCTCTTCCTTACATAACCAAGCTAGCTTGGCAGGTTCCAATCAGTATTTGAGCAGAAGAAAAGCGTACGGCGATAACAAAATAAACAAATTATTATTTATTTATGAATACTTAAATTTGACGTTCATCGACAACCAAAGCTGGTCGATGAATTCGTAATTTCAAGTTGGTGGTTATGTTATTATTTAGCCAGTATTTGCATTGCCTTATGGGTATTATTACCCTATCGAAACGCCGTGTCGTGGCAGCTTCAGAAAGTAAAATAGACATCCCTAAGCGATCGCCTCCCACCGTGCAAATTTGGCGGAGTCTCAAGACCTGTATGTAAGACCGTGATCCGTATTTACGTTCTCGACGAAACGTGACGTAGTTCCGGTGACGTGAGGCGAACTCGGGACCGGCTATATCGGCATAGGGTTTTCGCAATTTCCGTATGCCCATGGCAGAAATGCTATAGCAAATGCGATATAGAGGGGGAAGTCGAATGCGGCCGCATGGGGGCCTGGTTACTGATCCGGACCAGATCCTGCAATAGGCGTAATGCCTCCAGACGAGGGGAAAACGCAAATAAATAAAAATTTAAAAAAAATAGTTGGAACACGAATAAAATTCATTGCGTGACGTATTTAAGTCAACTAAGTCGGAATGGTAAATGTGACTAATACCAGATCGTTACACCGACCAACCGGATGGTTGTGGCAACAAATTTTCACTCAACTAATAAATAGTTAGTTGGCTCAACGAAGCTGTTTTTTCCATGTATAAACCCAACTTTTATGAAGTGTTTAATATACTCCACATTGATTTTACAACAATTTTGTTGTATGTTATTTAATATTTGTATTTTAAATTTAATATACGCGTATTTGCAAAAAAACTTCCAAAATTCAAAGTTTTATTGGTTTCTTTCAGTATGCCTTCTTCAGGCTTTTACGTTTCCCCTCTCCCCTTTTCCCCGTTCCTTCATAAAGACCCCTCTAGAGTGTTGTCCGCAGCCACTCATCCTAATGCACTACTGTATCGCATTTGCACGAGGGCACAGGGAAACTGCGGAAAACCTGGCCGATGCAGTCGGCTTTATTTTTACTGGGTTTCTACTGTATGAGAACACATTAGAAACTAGATTGTTTCGTTGCTGAGCAACGAGAGGAAGAAGTTACGCATAGTAAATTTTTTGTGCGAAACTTATCCCGATCGTTGCAAAGCAGGGAAACTAGAGGGAATTATTACGATTAATTTTGGAGTTCGAGGGGTATTTGTCGGATTATTTTTTGGATATGGATTTCGGCTAAACACAGAGCAATATTCTAGGAAACATTAACCCAATATTTGACCAAATGTCAAATATTGCGTTAATGTTTGTAACGAATGTTACATTGGTTGAAAACAAGTGAAGAGCTACTGTGGAATATCCGAGTGAAATTTCCGATGAAATTTTTAACAAATGAACTCGATTACCGAGAATATCGCTCTGTAATTGGTCGAAATCCAGGCCCGAAAAATAATCAGTAATAATACCCCAAGAGCTTCAAAATTATCGGGCATTTCCCGATAACTTCGTTGCATACAAACAAGAGTGTCAAGTTGTGCAGGTTAAAAGATTTTTCTGCAAAACTTGACACGATTGTTTGTATGCAGGCAAGTTTGAGGGAAATACCCGATTAATTTTTAAGCTCGAGGGGTATTTGTCGGATTAGTTATTGTTCAGATCACGTTTCAGTTCTCATTAACAGTTTAACAGATGTGAAGTTTTCTCAGGTTAAAAGTTGTTCAGAAATTGTGTTTTTTGCTGAGCAACTTGTTAGGAAATATCCGAAAAATATCCGAAATAAAATCGACTAGGTTCCCCCACATGAGGCCAAATGCGTCGTTTCTATTGGCCGAAATTTCGTTGGGAAAAATAATCAGTAGTAATACCACTAGTGCTTCAAAATTGTCGGATATTTTCCGATAATTTTGAAGCACTAGTGGTATTACTACTGATTATTTTTCCCACTCGGACTTCGGTCAATCAGAATGCAGGAAACAGCATCTGGATACATCTGAAGACGATCATAGAGAGGAATGAAAAACTGTTAGCGAATAATTTGGTGATTGAAAAGGAAACATTTTTTAAAATCTTAAGAACAATTAAAGAAATTTATTTTTCATTAGCATTTTTTTTCAGAAGGAGGCAAAGACCAATTTTCATATTTAATTTGTACGTGGATCATTACAATAGAAGATGCAGTTGTTATAAGTATGATTTATATTTCTTGACGATTCGACAGTAGTAGGAATGCAGGAGTTGGAGGATCCAGATGTCGTTGCACTTGGAGCTAGAGAGACAACTACGCTAGGTGATTGAGGGATAGATATGTTTAGATGTAGATTGGATATACTCGATGGACCAAAAGTGGAGGACTGATTTACTGGAGTGGTAGATGAGGTCTCATTTCTTCTCATTTTCTTAACGATGTTTTCGTGGTGGGCATAGTCTAGCTGGAGATAGGGCTTGATAGAGTTTGGGTTGGCGTGGCCTGTAATTTTCATGATCTCTTGTTCTCCAGCGCCGGATTTTGACAATGTAGAAATGGCTGTAGCCCGACTGGAGTGATTTGTAATTTTTTTTTTCTTCACATCGAGCCCTGCCTTTTCTGCAGTCTCTTTCATCCACTTATTGAATTCATTTTTTCCGATAGGCATATTTTTGTACCTTGTTTTGTAGTTTGTGGTGTTCTTCAGTTGCCAATGCGGATTCGGTGTCAGGAATAACTTGTCAATTTTAATATTGTCACTTCTCATAGACAGCATTTTTTAAAATAATCTGACAGGATATTCGGATGGATTGTGCAAGTTCTGGGCCAACCATTTGCTTCCTGCACATTTCTTCGCCCCACCCTGAGTGGTTTTCGTGAATACAGGATTATACTCAATACGTCCACTGGGCATACCATCATTTCTGAGCTCGTCTCGGAAATGATGAATCGTTGAGGTAGCTCCTTCGCCTCCTCGCCAGGCCAGTTCGACAGAAGCAACAATGAAAAATTTTTTCTGCAATCCTTCTGGACTATTTTCATCCCATACTTTTCTTAGTTATTCCAATTCATGACTTTCTAGTGCCGTTGCACTGGCTGTTCTCTTCTATGGGTCTACTTGAAGTAATCGTCGTTTTGCATCTCGAGCCTCACAAGCTGACTTAAAAAGTGGATCTTTAAATGGATCCACTTCCCTTTTAAAATCCGAGAAGTACTTATCCTGTATCATTTTCGCCGTTTGGTTCCATATGACCTTCACAACATTCTCCTTGTAGTCTTGTCCATTGATTTCTTTCATATTAAATCCCCAATCCTTCAGAAAATCAGCAATACTTTCTTTTGGGGAAGTTGCCTCTAATGAGTAATTTCTCTGTTCGCAAAACGTCGAAAATTGTCTCCAAATTGATGCCTTCGATTTTACAGTATTTTGTGGTACATTATCATTGATTGATTCATCAATATTTTTTAGAGAAACTTTTCCAAAGCGACTCATTTTTCAATCACGTTTAAAGTAACCCACTTTTTTATGTCACGTAGAATAGTTAGTGTGAAATGCGCCGAAACTCAGGAGAAACATATGAAAGCTCATCGGAAATTTTAAAGAAATTTCCGATATAAAGCTGTCGGGTAGCTTCAAACACTGCGCTCTGATTGGCCGTAAACCGAGTGGAAAAAATAATCATACAAAAATTTCTAACAGTGCAGAGTTTCATCCGAATCCGGGCGCGTAGTACTTAGCTCCGCCAAATCTGAGTCAACATTTAGAGTTTTTACATTTTGAATTCAAATTCGGTATTTTGGTTCGATATTTTGAATTTCGGAATACATATCTATAGTATACAATATGAATACGGAACACATATCATATGATATATTACAATCATAATAATTGACCTAAAAAACTACCGACTGCCAGGTTTCATCTAAATTCAAGACAATCATAAAATAAATAGAATGCGTTTTATGGCTTCAATACCGCCACTTCAGTTGTTGAGCAAATTGAATGAACAAGAATTAGAGGATAATAGTGTCAGTTATAATAAAATGAGTTACTGCAATTATTACCAGTAGTAAGTAGATCAACAAAATCGTATCAAATGATCGATAATCTTTCGTATATTCCATACTTTTCGAATATCAAATAATCTTTCGGATATTCTATAATCTGACGAATATTCGTTCAGTTACTGACAATTCGACATCTTTTCGAATATTCGATCATCTTTCGAATCTTCTGTAATACTTGGGAAATTCGATAATTCTTCGAAAATTTCAAATATTATAGAACATTTAAAAGATTACAGAATATTAGATAACTTATATAAGATTAGAATATTCGATACTTGACCTAAAATTCGATAACCTTTCGAATATTCGATAATTTTTTTTGAAAACCCGACAATTACTCTACAATTTTTCAAATATTCGATACTTTTTTCCAATATATCGGACGCTTTAACAAATATTCGACAATTTTTCAAATATTTCATATTCTCCAAATATTCTACAATCTATCGGTATTCCAGCAGACTTACATTTACAATTTAGACATTAACGATTTTAATCTTTTTTTTCTACATTTTACACAGAGACTTTACGGTGCTGACGCCAGACGAGTTGGAAGACCTCGTGGAACGACCGACCCCAGCTCTGGAGACCAAGATCCGCAAGCAAGGTCACAACACCTAGGTACAGCCGGCCTCGAAGAGGGTAGTAGTATCGTCATCGCCGTGCCCGACCACACCCTCGTCACTCTCCTCGTCCTCGCAATCGCCCGGCACGAGCTCCTCCATCCTGTATACCCATCGATACGACTCGCGAGAGCACAGCCTGGTATGAGAAACCGAGTGGAAAGAAACACCGAGACTTTCTCTCTCTTTCTCGCGCCTTCAAACATCTCTCGCTTGCTCTACTCAACTCAGCCTAGATTTCACACCAACGTATCAAACACGTATATAAGACTATGTATACGTTATAAAACACGTAGACAAACACAACACGTACCCCAGACGACAAGACGTGTTGGTATTTTAAAAAAACCATCGGCGTTAGACATGAACACGTATGTACGTATACATGTTCGACGTCGGTCGAGCACGTGGCGTTGTGTTACGGATGAGCTCCTTTCGATATAAAAGCCAACGGCGAACAAAAACTGGTTCATGCAGCAATCAACTCGTGCGATTCCCCGATGTACATCGGAAGGCGAAAAGACACGTGGATGTAACGAAGCAATTTTTAACGAATCTAACACGTGAGAAAAAAAGATAAATCCGTTCTACGAATTTCACAATTTACTAGATTTGTTACGTGCTTTTAAGAAAATTTTCGATGCTCGGACGATTTAACAATATCATTTATATTGACAATAAAAATCTGTCTGCCGTTTCTATTAACCGATTATTGTAAGTGATAATTCAATGGAAAGCTTTATGTATACGATTTTTAGAAAATCGTAAAGATGAATAGAAATTCAAAGAAGAAAGTTATGATTGAATTCGAGCTTTAATATTGATAGAATAAGAATAAATAAATCGTATTTTTAATTCCAAATTGATTGTATTTAAATGTGCAGGTTCGTTAATTCTTTTTTTCTTAAATTTCGAGGGAATAAAGTTAACGATTGTTTAATTATCAATTAAGGATAAATCGGTTGTATTACATATTTTGGAATTTGTGTTTACAAATGGCACGAAGAAATTGTTATTTTTATTTGTTGTTAAATTTATGTTTTATTAACAACATAATAAATGAATTAATATTGGAATGATTATTACGAAAAATGAACAAGATAAAGAAGCTTTAATTTCTCTTCGATCGATTCGTTAGGGATTTATACAGATTTAAGTTTATATATGTAGTCCGAAGTCTATAAATAACCCTGAAGCCAAATTAGTTTTTTCGTCACTTTATAGTTATATTTATAGACTTTTTCTGAATCCTATTTAAGGCTGGAATAAACCAAGTAATGATAACTTTATGGGTTGTAAAGTCTTAACTATATCATTTAAATTTTCATATTTACCGTAACGAAATATTAGCTACCATAACTTCTTAATAGTTAAACAGAATTAACGTGACTATAGAAACTATAAATTATCAACATTATGAAAAAAAAATTTTTTGGTAATAATCGAAATTTTACTGAAAACAGACGAAAATATAAATAAATTGAATTAAATTAATTTTTAAAATTATTCACGCAATCTTTATTGTCTCAATAAATTTATCATCGTCTGTCGAGCAGATTTTTACCAAATATTTGTTTGAGCATCGTTCATAAAATAGCTGCAAACTCCTAATAACGGCGAACTTTTAAAAAAAAGTGCATTTCGCAATAACTATGCGGTAATGCGTGTGACATTTTAAACCAGTCCAATTATCGAAGCATTTCAATTGCGCTTCCAGCAAGACTGCATTCGACCTTTTGTTCGTCCAAAGGCGCTCAACCGTAAAAACGCGTCACGAGAGCTTAGCGAAAGTACGTAAATGAAATAAAACCAAGAAACAAAAAAAATAAACAAAAAAAGTCTCGAGACACGTAATCGTAGATACTCGAGACTCGTAGCTTGCTAAGGGGTTCAAGGGTTATTAATATGGGGTGTAGGACGCCATAAATATGGCGTCAACATTTTTTCTAACGACTTTAGAGAGGCCGACATGGCGAATGAGGCAACACGCGGATTCTATGTCAAAGCACATTTGCATCGTGCTGCATCTTTGGGTTACATTCAAATGTAAATCATGTAAGCAGGGATAAACAATTTTCGCATCAAAATTTATTAAGAATAATTTTTTCTTCGTTTAATTATGGATTTTTCAAATAAATAAATAATTTTTATTATTATTGTGTATCTTTTTTGTTTCGTAAAATGCCCGACCGGCCCCGTAGGGCTCCGACTCACCTACAGGACGGGCGGGTTATTATTATTATTATTATTATTATTATTATAACATTCTAATTTTGCATAGAAATGCATGAGTACAACTATGAGTGATTATTATTATACTATTTAAAAGTGGCGCCAATGCTTGGGAAGGAAATTAAAAAATTCGTAACAAAGAAATAAAAATTTCTCTATCGCGACTTGTCGAGAATTTTTTTTTATTTAAAGAAATTGTTTATTGGATAAAAAGAATTTAGCAACAAACGCTAGTAATTGTACGAGAGAAAATTATTAATCTTTTCTTGAATGAAGAAAAGTTAAAAAAAATAATTAATCTTGAAAAATCTTATCATAGCTTTGTGAATATTATTCCCAGTTAAAAAACATGATATTACATATTTAAAAATAGAAAGGTATAAAAATATTCGAAATCTATTTTTATTTCAAAATTACTGGTCATTGCGTGTAAATTTTTAAAAAACCCAACAAAGAGCAAATCGATAGCAAAGCTTAGGAATCCGACGTTAGAAGCGATATCGAAGATTCGATCGATAAATAATATGTAATTCGATTAAGAATATAAACACTAAAGAAAAAAAAATTTCTCGCGTTAAAAGTCAGATTCATTTGATTCGATAATTTTTATTGCGACTTTATGCAATTCTAACAGATTATATAAACCAACAATTTCGTGGCAAAAAAACGTCGGAATTTTTTTGGGCGAGCGCTTAAAAAAATAAAGTGACATTGAGGACGATATTATTACGTTCCTTTCCAGTTCCGACGACGCAAATGTGTTCGAATACCAATCACATCAGTCAGTTTCATTAATCAAAGCCAATCGAATAAGTCTGACCTACGACCTCATCGCGATTTTCATCGTAATTATCGACGCCTCGCACACACCGACATATTGTGCGCGTTTTCATATTTTTTTCGTTTTTTTCAATACTCGTTCGAGGCTTAGGATAAATTTAAAAAATGACGAAATTGGTGAAAGCGGAGCCAGAGAATTTTTGAAAGTGACTAACTTCACTGGGGTAATCGACAGAAACATTTGGAGATATTTGAAAAATATTCCATTAGGACTTTAAGATTGATATCAAAATGTAATAATCATTAAATTAGATCCTGTAACGTTATCATTATCGTACAACTTAATAAATAACGAATGCATTCACTAATATCGATGAGTATAACGAAAAGATCTCACGAGGATATGATTGTCACATGCGTATGCTGCACATGCACAGCACTATCGGTGTCGCGTAGAAAAATAATTTTTTTTTTTTCATCGACGAAATTTGGTAAAAGACTGTAGTAATTAAAATCAGACTTATGAGCTTCCATGAATTCATAAAATAAACATTTATGGTGTAATTCATGTTTTTAATATTAATTCTTAATAATTATAATAGCATGAATTATATTATTATTATTTCCCAATAATAAATGTTTATTGAGTAAACTACAAAAAAAATTTTGATAAAATTTCACGAAATTTTGAGCTGACAAAAATAGAAGTATCCCCCATTTATTTGTAATGCATTAAATATATTCCTGCACTTTTTAAAAACAATTTTCGATGAAATGTTACCAACACTTTTTTTTCTTTTTTTTTTTTTGTGAAATTGTTATATAGTGCAAAAAAATGGAAGCTCAAAACTCTGGTTGGTATCAAAGGATAAGTGAGAATTTAGTGATTAGCCAAAATTAGCTGCCAAAAAATGAAATATCGTAAGCACAATTTTTTTCATTGTTGAATTTAACGAAAAAATTGTGATTTTTTTTGCGTTAACAAAATATCATTGCTTACTGCTGAGAGTATTAACGTCACGCGACAATTCCTAAAGTGCAGCATCCAGAGATTATCGAGAGAGTGGCTTTTTTGTAAGGCGCAAATGAAGCAGCCAATTTAAGCATAGTTATTCACACAGCGTTAGTTTTAAATATTGGAAAATTGACGAGCTCGAAGCGTAGAATAATAACGTCACGGCCAGGAGCAGACGCTTCGAGGCGATAACTTTTATTAATTAGTTTAACATCATCTATCGTGGCTCGAGAAACGAAACATAATTGCGATCGATGTTAATTATTTAGCTCCTAATGATATTGTTAATTTTTACGGTGATCATCACTATATTGTAAAGGACGTTGACACAATGGAAAGGAATTTACTTTCAAATGGACCACTTTTTTAATATCCTCTCAAATCTCTCCCTAAAATTGGCAAATTATAGCTACAAGTAAAAGTACATACTTTTGTTGACTTTTAAATCCAACCTTTACCGAAAATAAAAAAAAAACATAACTTCAAAAGATGTACTTTTAAGTGTGATATTAAAAAATATATATTATATATTTTTTGCGAAATAATTAAAATATTGTTCTTTCCGAAAAACTAAGATTTTTTTGCATAAAATAAAAATATTACACTGGCTTGGAAAAAATGAATCATTACATAAATGGATGTTTTAAAAAAATGTTAAACAGAATAAAATCACTTAAGATCATCTTTGTAGTCTCACGTTTGAACTTTATTTTTTTATACTTAAATATAATCAATTATCGGACAGATTTGAAAGAGCCGAAAAAAAGATGTTCCATTTGACAGAAAAAGTCTTAGATATGGATTAGGGCTTGGAAATCGAGAATTCGAATAATGAATTGAATCGTCCTTGACCGCCGAATAAGAAGAAATATGGTTAATAAAGATATAATCGTGGAATTTCGGAAGGCAACATATCCACTGGGTCAGGGTTGATGAGAAATATTTTTTTATTGAGAAAACGTGAGAGGGAGCGTGAGGATCGAAAGCGTGATAAGCTTATTCACAATGCAATAGAATTAGAAATAAGAAGAAAAAAAAGATAAGAAATCCCTGCGATCTTGAACTTCCAAGATCGATCGATCACCTCATCTTTCAACATTTCTTATTGCTTCTCCCATTCTATTGTGCAATGGGTCATAAGGATCTATAAACTCATGAATCTCGATATATCGATTGTCGATTTAAAAAAAAACTTCATATGTAAAATCTTATCTTGACCCTTTTGAAAAAAAAAACGATAAGTGACTGCCTCGAATACACAAGTTAGTAAAATAAAGGCTACGTATCACGTGACGTTCTGTATTGGGACATTATTTTCGAATTTCAATCTAATCCCTATTTTATAAGAATGATAAACGAGTCGAAAAATTTTGGGAAAGAATTTAATGCAAGAAAAAAAGAATGATTATTTGATGCTGGTAATTAACACGGAAAATAGTGAACAATAAGAAAAAGAAAAGGCATTGCCCGTCCGTTTTATCCCAAAATCGTTCGGGCTACGCAGGCTTTAACGAGAACATTAATCTTAAGTCATACAACGCGCACACATAGTTGTTTAAGGGTTTTTATAATGGTGATCTATGAGAAAATTCTGGCAGGCAATTTTTTTCTCTTAATGTTACATTTTATGTTGCATATTTTATAAATTGTTATTGGAGAAATTTTATACATTATTTGTCGCACGATTAAATCGGTGCTGATTTATTAAAATAATTTATACAATTTCTGGTGATCTGTATAACAGTATATGTTTTTAAAAAAAAATACAAGGTAATTTTCAAAAAGGTCTTATTATCCAGTTTTTAAAATAAATAAATTATACTTTTAGTCTAATGATGAATGAGTGTGCATTTTGTTTATTAAAAGATGCTTTATCTATTCGAAGTCTGCATAGTATTAGTTTTTTGAAAGTTGCAACAATTTTTATCCTAGCTTCGGATAAATATTTATAACTATTCAACGACTAATGCCATAAAAAAATCTCTTTAGTTAATTAAAAGCGAATCATTCAACAAACGAAATGAGCTATACCTCATCATCATCGGATTATTATTATTATAGTTGATTCTTCCTTAAAAAAATGGACGAAAAATCATGTCATTGAACTTTACCACGTATCAATCAATTTCATTTAAAAATAAAAAGCTGCAAATAAAAAGATATACTGCTGCATATTATTGATGCTCAAAAAATGGTAGAAATGCTTTTTAAACTATAGCAGTCACTTGACGAATGTAAAGACATTTACACCCCTTTAAAATTGTTCGTTACTGCATAAATATCGTTTATTAAATGTTGGGAACGAATTTTCATAGGACACCATAGTATGTGCCGAGCCTTGTAAATAATTCAAGTTTGTAATTCAAGAGAAGATTGCCGCTCATTCGTGATAACGAGATTTTAAAAAAATTGAGGAGAGTTAAGTTTAGGGAATTCTGAAATCGCGCAAAAAGTGGCTTCGAGATCGGTTCTCAAAAAAAAAAATGCTGAATGAAGAGTTGCAAACGATTGCTGCTTACGATACAAGTGATTTCATTAATCTTCGGCGAACCGATCGCGATACTGTGTATCGGGTGACGATCGTGAAAATCAAAATACCGAAACGCATCGGAATCACGAGAAAGTTATATCCCTTAATATTAATGCATAGATATATATCACGTTAATGTCTAAGAATATATTGTTTGAAAACATCACTACGACACATAATCATTCGTGTATGAAGGTATTTTATCGGAATTATTCATTTTAACGCTTAAGAACAATTACGTTATCCGTATATTTTGTAAAACAACGTTATCGATAACGATTAATAAACATTACGATTATAAACAGTATTGTCTAATTGTTTTACAACAAGACCTCATCAAATCTTGAAAAAAAGAAACTATTGAGATCCTAACGGAAAATTGTTAGAATAACTAATACGCATAATTTATGGCACATTGTTTGGTTTTTAATTTTTAAACGTTATACATTTTTTCAAAATATAAAACAATTCTAGAAAAAAGTGGTTCTAAAATTTTTTATTCATTATTTTTTTAAAAATATTTATTACTAATAGTTATTAATACAATTGCAGATTTCCTTGTTAGACGTAATTTTTCATGTATCTTCTTTAAATTTGGTACATAAGTAGGTCATCATAAGAAAATACTTGGGATTGTATTTGGTGCGAATCTATCAAAACGTTCAAATTTGACAGCATTTTGGACATTTCTAAAAAAAAGTCACGGTAGTTTATATTTTTCGTAAATTTCGAGATATCAGGCTGACATTTTATACACAAATGGACTAACATTAAAACATGATCGGTGCTAAATTTAGCGAGAACATATAGAGTGGTTTTAATTTTATTGCAATTTTCTTTTTATGTCCGTAAACACTTTAACTCGTGTAAATTTTGACATATCTGAGTGCAATTTTTCAGGCGAAATCACAATTAGTGATTATCAATGATAAATTTAGTCCAAGGAACAGTCGCTATGTTGGTAAATTTCGATTTCATAAAAAAAACATTGCTGTAAAAAAAAAAAGATTTCTAATTTTGTATAGATTGAACTTAAAATTGGTTCACACATTTAAACATAAATTTGTCAAAACTCGGTCGAGTGGTTGAAATTTTACGATATTTTGTATTTTGAGAAAAATATCTTTTGTTCAAAAATGTCATTTGGCTACGTCAAATGTGTAAAATAATTAGGATAAGATATTTGCAAGGTTTACATTGCAGGTTTTTTTTTTCTTTTCGTCAAGTTGAAAACAGAATTCTGGTTTCTACTGAAAATGGGTATTCACAAAAATTGGCATTGATTGATTATGCAGGTTCGTTAACCGTAAAAACGAAACGCGACGGACATTCAATTATTTCTTGTTTGACATCAGTCAAAAATCAAAATTTTCAGCAACAGCTCAACGAAAGGAAATCAATGGAAAAAGTTTTAAAAAAATATAGTTCTACATCATTACTAGGATCGACAAATTCCCGTTTGTATTTAATACAATTTATTCATAAAAATAGCTTTTACATTTATTTTCTATTGACATTACAAATTATTCACAGGTTAACGTAACAATGAAGACTTCAATGAGCGTAACATTTTCAAAACCCGCATGAAGGAGAATTTACAACGTAACAAATGTTTAACGTTCACATTTGCGCTTCGCCGACAACAGCAATTTTGATACTAATTTCTTTATCATCGTGGCTTTGTATCTGTCGTTGGGGATTTCGTTATGACATGAAAGATCACGAGGTATGAAAATAGCTCAGAAAAAACTTTTAAAAAAACAACAACACTTTGTGTAAATTATTTGTATATTTTTTCAGGTTGTTTACAGCTTGGTTATGTATTACATTGTAATAACGACATTAAACATGATATTCTTAGGACATATGAGATTCTCTTGCGATTACCCACAAATTCCAAAAGATTGATCGATATGTAAAATAATTACAACAATAAAAGATTCACTGACCTTCAATCCTACTGAAGATTTTGTCGGCAAACGTGCAACATCAGATGGGCAAATTTCTGCAAGATTTGTAGGCAATACAGTGAAACCTGCAATAGTTTACATATAACGCAGCGAAGTAAGTTATCTGAAAAGCCAATCACGTATGCGGAACGAGAAGTTAGGGTAAACCAACCATTGAATGGACGCGGCCGTTGACTGAAGGCTGTCAATAAGAGAACGTGCATAAAAAACATCCATTCATTGGGTTTGTCGTCTGCTTAACTGTCCATTCAATGGCCAGTTTACCCTACTTCCCTTCGTTTCTCCTTCCTTGTGTCCGTGCGTTGGTATGGGCCATGAGAAATACCAATGCTCTCCTACCACATCGCTCCATAAGATATGAGGATACTCAATGTGTAGCGAACTTGATTTACCAACAAACGAAAATTTTCTCTCGAGAAATGCGTTAGTAATAATCGAAGGGTTAATAATAATCGAAGTGTTAGAAAGAATTGAAGGGTTAGTAATTACTGAAGGACTGGTAAGAATCGAACGGTTAGTAATACCAAGTGCTTAATAATAATCGAAGGGTTAATAATAATCAAAGTATTAGTAATTATCAAAGGGTTATTAAGAATCTAAATGTTAGTAATAATCGAAGGGTTATTAAGAATCTAAATGTCAGTAATAATCGAAGGGTAAGTAAGAATCGAAGGGTTAGTAATAATCGAAGGATTAGTAATAATTGAAGGATTAGTAATAACCAAATGGTAAGTAATAATCGGAGGGTTAGTAATAACCGTAAGGTTATTGATATCCAAAAGATTAATAATAACCAAAAGGTTTTAACAATAAAACATTTTAAAATTTTCGCGGGAAAGTGAAATGCTCTCCGATTGGCTGTAGCGATTAGCTTATCATACATAACGAAAAACAGCGCCGCCCGTCGCACCAGCAGCTCGTGTATCTTGTGCTTGTAACCGGTGAAATTTTCCTCATTATTTTCGCTCTCCGCAATAAATATCAAAGATGATGAACTCTTTGCGTCTGGTAGTTCGACAGAACGTCCATCAACTTCGACAATTTCACAAATGGTAATTACCAACTCTTATTCCAAAGTTTCTTAATTCGATCCGTAATTCTGGGTTACATAACCTCAGTTTTTTGCTTTTCTGATTACTTGTTAACGTTTTTTTAAATCCTTTATAGCGCTGTTTATTCGCAAACGGAGGCTGTAGCCGCTGTCGAAAAAATGACCATTCCAGTACCTGAAGGCACAGATAAACCGGTCAGCCCTAAAATCGACAAACTTGTCAGTGATATCACAGCTCTGAATCTTCTCGAGGTTGCAGAACTTAGCGATTTGCTCAAAAGAAGATTAAACCTTCCTGACGCTCCTGTTATGCCTGTTGGTGGTTTTGCAATGGCAAAGAGTGAGGTGAGATTCCTACTATCACAAAAATGAGTACTTTTTAACTCTGGCACAATATTTTAGGAGGGAGGTCAAAAATCAGTAATATGCATTATTATATATCTCATTTATTTGGCTGCTGATGTTATTTAAACGAATATGTATCATTAAACACTTATCGTGATGTGAAATACCAAGATAAAGAATTTTCTGACTGTAATTTTTAAAGACACAAGCATTGGGGGTAAAAGAAAACTGTTTTTTCCTCTAGCATTGGTAGGCACAGTGAACAATATTTTTCTTTTCCAGAAATCAGACTACAGTAGAACATTGATTCTCTGAACATTAATCACCCAAAATGTCAATTAATCAAATGATGATTCGGTTTATCTAAAAGGTCAATTAATTAAATGATGATTCAGTTTATCCAAAAGTTCAATTATCCAATTTTTTGTGATTTGGTAGTGTAAAAAAGAGCTACTATGGTAAAATAGAAAAGTGTACAAATTAATATAAATATTGTACATCTATTGGGAGTAGCTACATACTTTTGCTAGTGAGCAATAAATTCTTGACTTGAAGGGCCAATAGCATATATTGTTTCATATAATATCAACAACAAAATACATTAAATATCCATCAATAAAAATTACTGATTTTAACATGATTACTTAAAATTGTATTATTACAATAAATAGAATTATAAATATTTTAATATGGTATATTTTTGACAACATATTTTATGTTGAAATAGTAAAAAAAGGAAATAATGTATAGATTAAATTAAGCAAAAACATTGCTGCAAATATACATTATTTTATTTTTACATTAAATTGGATGAAATAATGATGTTACAATTTTATTGTAACGAGCACTTCAAATATAATGTGCTATGTACTTATTTTCAGGATGAAGAAGAAGCAGCAACTCCACAAAGAGTACAAACAGCCTTTACAGTAAAGCTTGTAAAGTTTGATGACAAGCAAAAAGTAGCTCTGATCAAAGAGATTAAAAACCTAATACCTGGAACGAATTTAGTTCAGGTAAGAAATATTTGCATCAAAAAATTACCACTTGCTATTTTATCACAATTTGTATTTATTTTTGTTATAAAGGCGAAAAAATTCGTGGAGAGCATACCAGTGATTGTCAAGGCTGATGTTCCTAAGGAAGAAGCTGAGCAACTCAAAGAAGCAATCACCAAAGTCGGCGGAGAAGTGGAGGTCGCATAAGTATTTCGTTAAAGAAATTCCTCATCGATTTTACCGCGGACTTAACCGTCCCTACATCTAGTGATATAAGGCAATAAAGAACCTTAAAAAAGTTGTAATTGTTTTTTACCTACAGCTCAAATTATAGTGAGAAGCTTCGTTAATGATGCATTGACGGAGCGTCTCACAATCATTTGTAGTAATTTCTATGATCTTTGATTTATAAATTTCATGAGTAACAGTTTGAACACATTGTCATTGTTTTAGTCATCCTGTGATTGGTTGCTAGGAAAGTTCGTGACAAACTAATTTGGTGTCAAATTTGACATAAGAGGACGGGCGCTGCAGCGCCCGTAATCTTTTAAAGCTTTGTAAGAGCGCAACAGCGCAAAAGTTTTTCAGGCACGCGCGCTAGTGCGTGTGATTAGCCTAGTCCTCTTAAAAAGTTGGTGGCGAGATATATCGACTTTCGAGTTTTAGTATCAAAAGTGCAAGATTTAATTGTCGGTTTATTCGTGCTGTGATTGGTCGACGGTGTCATCAGTCAGTGGCACTGCGATCGGGACCAAGATCGTGCATTCATTTTTTTTGTTTATGTCAAATGTCAAAACTCATATAAAGAGACTTGGGCGCTTAAGCGCCCGAGTCCGTTTAAGAAGAAGTGATACTTTCCCCCACTCCTTCCAAAATTTCAAAAGCTGTTTTCTCCTGAACAGTACGGCAGATTGGGTCCGTATTTTCAGGCGATACGCGGAAGTATTGTAGAATTGGGCTCCTCAATCGATTAAGTCGTTTTTTTGTGAGAATTAAAACACAAATAGTGCGAGAGAGACAGACCTATAGGCGAATAACTGCCACTTAAACCCCTTCTAAAGAGTTGGTGGCAATCAGCTATGTCCACGTGAAGCCGTTTTATTCCTGCTCCGATTGGCCCTCGTTTAATAAATAAATGACAGTTGCGTCAGAATCGACCGCCTAACCCTAGTACATACAAAAAATTCATATTTTTACGTTTTATATTCTTGGTCAGGAATTGTTTCAGAATTTTTATTAAAGTTCAGTAATCGGTGGGATATGTTGTTAATATATTTTTTATGAGGTACTTCAAGGTCATTGTCTCGGATTCTAGAACAATGTTATATAATTTTCTGGCCGTTTTTTCTTTTGTTATTTCTGGAGCCAATTGAGCAACCATGATCAGCTTAGAGGGCTATGCTTAGATTTTCTTACTTAAAGTCCCAATAGAATTAAGTCAAATTAACAACGCTATACTGAAAAAAAAAATTATAATTAATATACCGTATATAAAGCTCGGATGCATATACCCGTTTAGTAAATCTCATATCGTTTGGTATATTAAGGTTGTTGTGGGGTCTGGGCTTGTGGGGTGAGGCGGCGGGGAGACTAGGGGGTGCGCGGTGCGGTTGGTGTGCGAGTGAGACAGCTGCGTATTCAGTTCCCAAGGGTATTCGAAAACGACCAAGACTTTTAAAAAATTAATAATCAAATAACGGTGCTGTCGATCGTTTTCCAAAGGTGCCAAACGCTAAAGGGATTATCGATTAAACTATACATAGTTGTTTTATGTACGTGCTAGCATTTTCTTAGCTGTTATAACGTAAATACGGCGAAATCGCCAGAACTCGCTATAACAATAGTGTTATAGCGAGTTTTTCTCCCAAACAGTGCTGTTCACCATTCTAAAATATCACCAGATTATTTGCAAAGGGATAATGAACATTCGTGAAAATTTTTATGAAAGTGGTAGCATTGTGATTTGGTCCCACAACAACCTTAAAATCATTTGCATTATTAACAGTGTAAGAAAGAATGCTAACTACAGTTTTTTTCCTTTTTATTTCCTTATTGCGAAAGCTTTGTTTACGTAAAAAAAAAAAAATTTCCAGTTTTTCATGTCCGGTTACTCAAAATGTTCCAAAACATCGAGAAAAGTGGTTTAGAAACAATGCCCGGATGGATGTGTGTGTGGCAGGCTTGCAAAATTCAAACCGCTGTATGTCAAAAACGGCTTTAAGAATCAAGCTGAAATTCTGTACGCCATTGGAGCATCAACACCCCTTCGTTTGTAAAAATTTAAGAAAAACTTCAGCCATCTTGTCATATTTTATACGAGTGAATTTTTCGAAAATAGTCTGTAGCTGTCGCAGTTTTTTGGCTAATGAGATAAAATTTTTTTTATAAATAAAGCTGTCAGAGTAGGATCGGTATTGAATTGGGGATGAATTTGTAACAAAAATGTATGTTCTGCTCTAACTCACGTCAAACTGCACCAAATCAATTGAAATTTCTACAGACGAAAAATAATATTCAGCGCCCGATATTTTGCTACCCAAGTAACAATTTTTGCGTTGTTACGGAAAAGTTATCTGAATGGGTTACATATGTCCGCCCGAATGACATCTGTAACCCATTCAGATAACTTTTCCGTAACAAAACGCAAAAATTGTTAATTGGATACGTACGTAATTTGGTGATGATCGGTAAAGCAGTTTGTAACGAAAAAAGACGTAAAGTAAAGTAAAAGATGTAAAGAACTTTGCACATTGCTTTCTCATTATGTATATTTTTCATAAAGCTTCCTCTATAAGGAAGCCAAAATTAATAAATAAGCTTACTCATAGAGTTACCTTTGTGAAATATATAACTTAACGAGGAATCAATATGCAAAGTTCTACATTGGAACTTTTTTTATATTAAATAAAGAAAATACATTTAAAAAGTCGCACCGACTGTCAACGTTATCAGCGACTACAAAAGGATTTCCATTCAAAGTTTGGATATTTTTACACAAATTTTACACATCTCCGTACACGATTGAGTACTTTTCTTTTCAGTGTCAAAACATATATTTATTTATACATTGACCGGGGCATTTCACCGTCACACAGTAAAAATCTAGGCAACCATGTAATTGATTCCGAAATGAGTATGAAAAACAAACCAAGGTCTATGAACCGCGCCACAAGGTTGCCAGAGCCAGAAAGTCTGGGTTCATTGACTCTATAATTCCTATCGTGACGTTGGAGGTAAAATAGAATGCGCGTATGTTGCCAAGGCCGATTTAATAATAGGTCTAAAAATTTCCGCACTATCAAACGGATTGTTTATGAACTTCGACAAAAACAATAGCTCCGCTGGCATTCTTCGTGACAACAGCAATATTAACGCGAGATTGGCGTGTAGACCTCAATAAATTACGAAGTGGTGAGGACATTCGAGTGTTCGTATTGGGGCATATTGTTTCCCGAACATGATTGGTTCTTCACATATCTTATTTTTTCACAAAAGGTTCTTCAGATTTTTAAAGTGTAGTGATTGATATTATTTGTTTCAAAAAATCGTAAATAATTAAAAAATTTTCAAACAAAAAAAGAAAGAAATGTGCGCTCTCAAAAGTTATGTCAATCATATTAAAAATTGCGGGCGCAATTCGAGGAGTCTGAACGGTATGGATTAACCCATATATCATTTTTTTTAAATTGGGTATTCCCTAGTACGACTACAGGTTTTTACTATTCCCTCCCCTTTTTCTCCCATTCCATTTACTAGATACTAGATTTACATATACTCATTCTTATGAATTATTGTGTTATAGTACTTGGCGAAAGCATTTTCCTCTTGGATTAACTCGTAGCAATCTGAGAGAAACAGACGACATTTAGCACATCACCTTAAGCATCATTTCTTGCGGTCGTAACTTGAATGGGTGACCACTTAGCCGCGCACTAGTTTACGCGCTAATTGCTGACGGGCAGGCTGTTTTTCTTAGTTTTTAATATATTCTCATACAGTAGAAACTCAGTAAAAATAAAGCCGCCTGTATCGGCCAGATTTTCCGCATTTTTCCATATGTCCATGCAAATGCCATACAATCTCTTCTTTTTCTTTTTTCCTCCTGGATTAATCATTCATTAGCATTTTCATAGGCGAAAGCATTTTCATCTTGGATTAATGGATAAATGTCGTCTGTTTCTCTCAGATTGCTACGAGTGCAATGGAAACAGCTACATCTTTCCAAAGTGTTCTTCGTCACGGGTGATTTTTCAAATAAAAGACGAGAAGCATTTCGTCTGAAAATTCTCAGCCGCAGCGATCGCTTCTCTTCTTTCGTCAGAGATGTCAATTCTGGCCGAATCAACGCTTTATAGTTTTTGTTAATAACCCAGTAGTAGCACATCATATGGGGAGGAAGTCAGACCCAAATTGCTGATATTCGTAGACAGATATCTCAGTTATTTATCTGCTGATGTCATTTAAAAAATGACATTTTGCTCTATTGTAAAAGAATCAAACTATTGTAAATGAACTATAGGACATTTATGGGTTTTTAAGCTTTTTCATATTGTCTTGAATCAATATATATCAATATATATATTTATTTATTCTTTCCATGGTATGGCTTCAATTGCCTTTTACCGCCCATCCCACCCCTCCTCCTATCACTCCCTACCCGCACTTCGCTAAGCTAACCTAACTTTCCATGCGGCCGCAGCCGACTTAGCTACACTGTACCGCATTCGCCATGAACACGGGGAAACTGCGGAAAACCCGTGCTGGTACAGACGGTTATATATTCTTCTGATCTTCCGGTGTATATACGAAAGTAAAGTACTTAAGTGTAGACACCGAGGTCTCAGAAAAACTGACCTCCCGCTCACTGATTTATATGCCAGCCGGTGCACGGCTAAACGGTCACCCATCCAAGTTATGGCCGCAAACAATGCTGCTTAACTCGTGGGACCGCCAGAGCCGTACACCGACCGCACAACCATCAGTGTCGGTTCATATTGTCTTGATATAACCGGTAAGACCAAAATTTCTAAAGTTGTTTAATTGCACGTAAGAAGAATTCTTCCGGCATGAATGTATCGATTTGAGGTATACTAAATATTGAAAAATTGGTAAATTTTTATTGCAAAGATAACAAATCTGCTAATTTTGAAAGAGAAAAGAAAAGCTTTTATAGTTAGTTTATTTCCAATGTATGGCTTCTCGCCTTTTACATTTTCCCTTCTGCTCTTTTTTGATCATACAATATTTCCACATCCGTCTTCATAAAAACATTCCATACTTTAACATATCCAAAATCATTTCTGATAAAACCATTTCCCTACAATGTTTCCACGGATAATTACATCTCTAAAAAGTCATTTCCATCAGATTCCTTCGATTTAGTCAGCTGCGCTTCATATAAACACCCCGCTCGTATCTGTTAATATCCCCTAAATGCCTTTGATCCACATTTCCACGTTTGGTAATTTCCCGATTTCAGTTTCCATCTCGTTCTTCCTCGAAATATCTGCAGTTGGCTTCCTCTCTTTGTCACACCAAATAATCCATGCTCGTCGCACTCGTCCAGCGACTTCATTTTTACACGAAAACTGATGTTTACGAAGATTACAGTCAATTTTCCATATGTCTCCCCAATTTTGATTTCTCACTCCTCCATTTCTTTCCTAGTACACCTCGTGTTTCAATCCAGATAATCCCAAATCACCACCAAGTTCCAATGTATTTTACCACAGATCATTGTTACTTAATACTTTCCGCCCCCTCTCACCTCTGCATTCCATCTCTACACTGAATAATCCGTCCATCCAGTCTTTCCACAGAAAGACATTTTCCTACAAAGTCATTTTGGTCAAATTCCTTCTTTTTATCGTCCCCGACTCTTGACCGTCGATATCTTTCAACTGCCTTTGGCCCACCGTTTCACGTTGGATCGTCCATCTCGTTCTTCCTCGAAATACGTCCTCAATTTTGTCTTTCCCCTCACACACCTTTCCCCTTTTTATAGATATTCCAAACTACCATCAAGTTCCAGTGTTTCTAACCCTCACCTCTCTTTAACGATATTCACTTCCCAGTTCTCCACATTTATGTACAGTGGTTGGTGGATGGGGGGAGGGGGGGCGTTGTTGCTGCTGCCTGGTTACTCGACCCATTCCAAAATTCCGAAATTCCCAACAATTCTATCTTGCATCGTGTCTGCACTACAATCCTTGTCAATAGGTGCCGACTGTCGATAACCCAGTCATCTATCCACCAATGTGTTCCCGCCATCTATGTGTGTGCCTCCGATGCACTTATACCGCGCCAACAGCACAACCTTTCCCGCTTGAAAATCGGCCATCTTCCTTTCCACTTATAATCTCTACAAGCTGCTTCCTCATAACGCATCCCAGATTTCCTCGTACGTTCGAAGCTTTCCAAAAATAACAGTTCCGTCTCTTCCCTGCCATATTCTCGTCACTTTGAATCACTTTCCACATATTTTTCGTCAACACTCAGACCATTGTACCCAAAAACAAGACGACCCTTCCTTCGACACGTCTATCCATCGCCAAGGAGCAGCAGCGCCAAGAAAAGCTTATATAATTTTTTCTCTCATCGACCGATAAGTTTTCAGATACCAAAAAATTTCTATAAGCGTTTAAGGTGAAGTGTTATATACCCTGGTAAAATAAATTGTAGAGACTGATAAAGATCGATTGAATTTGAATGGGATTTAATCGTATGTTATCATCTCTACCTATTCGGAATTTGATCAATGTATACTAATTCAGTCGTTGTTATTAGTTTCCTATAGTTTTTGTTTTCTATGGATCAAATACGATAGATACATAATCGGTATGTATAGTGCACCACTGGATTTATAATATTTTATATTGACTTTACGTTTCATCACTTGTAAATTTTTATCCGTGTGTGGTGTATCGTGTTATATCGCAATTACAATATGATTCAACATTAATCGTTCGCAATCAAAGAGGCACCAATAGAGTGATCCTATTATTTTCTATTGTCTTACAATTATAGAAAATATATCGGAATAAATCGTACCTATGTGTTTAGGCTGAAAGAATTTTCATAATCTGTCGTATAAACTTGATATAAATTTCAAAAATGTCTATAATTTATGCAATAATTTCATGCTGACTGACTTGTTTTTCTTCTAGTCGTTTCACAACTATAGGAAGTCTATCGCAATGAATCTTGAATATAATAAATATTTGAATCCAAAGATTTGTGGATGAAACTTTTCTTTTTTAACGAAAAATGTTATATTATCAATATTAATCCTACGATCGTATATTTTTATTTTTTAAATTTAATACAAGATTTATATTATTCATAATAATATTATAGGATATGGAAGATACATATAGGATTTCGATTACAAATTTATGATAGTACTTCACAAATTCGCGAACCAAAGTCCGTATTGGAACAATAGGTTTGTTTACAATCGTTATCTCTCTGGCAAGCTGTGTCACCGTAGTGTTAACCGAACATAACTGAAGTTAACCGACTTTTTAACCGAGAAAAGATAAGTCTCGATTAGCCCACTGTTTCACCGGCTTTAACCGACAATTTAACAGATTAAAAACGTTTCGTTCGGCTAAATTGTCAGTTAAAATCGGTTGAATTCAAAAAACAATTTTTTTTTCTTTATTCACTAAGAATATCGGTTACAATCGGTTAATTCACCAGTAAAAATCGCTTAAAAATAACAATTTCGGTTAAAAGGTCAGTTCCACTGGGTGAAACAGGGGCTAATCGAGACTGGTTAAAACACCGGTTAAAAAGTCGGTGACACTGTTTGCCAGGTCTACCAGGTGTAGCACATCACGTTAATATTGGACAACGAGATTCCCACGGATTTGTCACTGCCTCTTAAAACGTTTCAAACTTCACTGCCATGAGTTATATTTGCTGATAAAACCTTCAACATGAACGGAACGCCACGGTCAGTGTCCGATTCGCGTAGTACGAGAGTCGCGCATCGTTTTACATGAATACTAGACCGAATCGTATATTTGCTAAGCGCGAGAGAACAAAATCGTGAAATATTTTCAAACATTAAAATTAAATTTGACGTCTGCAAAAAAATTCCTTCGCTTTTGAGATGGAGAGAAAAATTCTCTACGTCGAATAATAAATCGGTATATGATTTATACAAATATATATTTTTCTTATATACACTAAACCACATTTTATGTACACAGTAGTTAAAAAAGATAATAATCATAATGCGTCCCTGAGTTCTTTGAAGTCCGTTACGAACCACAATGAACGACTTTTCACACTCTCTCGGACAACGTTGCCCCCGTAACCTGAAGAAAAAATAAGATAATTAATCACGCGTGTTAAGAAAAATTGTGTAACAACGTTCGATGTCCGCGTGGGACGATTGTTTCCATCGTGGAGAACAGATTAGATAAGTTTACGCACCGATAAAAGCAGCAGCGGGTGGACAAGCCTCTAGATCCGTTGCTCCATCACCGACGTGAACGATACTGTTAAATCCGTGTTTTTCCTTTAATAACCTGAGGGTCTCAGACTTTCCACCGCTTCGTGATGTTGGCTCTTTCTCGTCGAAGCCAGCAAACTCACCTACAAGATGAAACAGTTATTTTTACACACAATTATCGTCGAATACTTTTTTATTTTTTTTTTTATTTTTGCAAATTCTTTACGAACCAGTGAAGAAAAATTTTAGCCTATTTGCACAGACGTTCTCCGCCGGAATGTTTAGTTGAGCCGCTACTGGTCCTATCAGACAACGAAAGCCTCCGGATACCAGAAATACTTTTTTGTTCTTGGCTTGCAATTCAGACACCAATTCTCTGTAATTTTCATTATTTTCATATTATTTTAATGAATACTTGCTATTTCCATATTTCATGACGATTGAAAATATATAATTTTTTTCTAAGTAGGTCCAAATAATAATAATAATTATTATTACATCATAAAAAAAAAGAATTGGTTATATTTGAACATCAAACTGCTCTAATAAGAAAAACATAGCTTCCTCTATGAGGAAGCAAAATGTAAATATTCGTTGCTACAGTGTTTGCAAATGAATTGAGAATTTTATAAATGTTTTTTTAAATTTCAAGTGTTAATTCTTTTTTCTTTCATGATAAAAATGTTCCATATATTAAGTTTAATAACCAATTGTAAGGTAATGTGCAAAATTGCACACAGCTATGTCTATATTTACTTAATACCAGGTGTGAGCTTTGGTGGATGTTTTGTGACGAATTTTGTGACTTGTTGCAGACTCGGCCTGATGATGTCGAGTCTGACTGCGAGCGACTGTTGGAAGGTCATATTCCCCTGCATCGCCTGCTTCGTCCTGAAAATTATTTGAACGAATACGCGCATAAACATATTATGAAATCCGAGAATCATAAGTTGGTAACACGCAATATCAGTTAACGCGTGCAATTAAACCTCCGATGTTTTCTATAATATACATTGACGTGCGGTCGTCAAGAGACATAGAAATTTCATCACTTCTTAAACGAGTTCAACTGATTGTTGACTCAAGTTAAGCCCCATTATAATATAAATTATGTATTAATGGGACTTCATTTACGTTTCCTTTCTTTTTTAACTCGTTCAATAACGCTCAACATTTATTTATTTGTGTTTCAGAAATTATCTTGATTATTTTCTCCATTGGAATTTCGGCCAATAGAAACGACGGATTTGGCCTCATGTGGGGGAACCGAGTCGATTTTATTTCGGATATTTCTTAACAAGTTGCTAAGCAATAAAAACAATTTCTGAACAACTTTTAACCTGAGAATTCTTTACATCCGTCAAACTTCTAACGAGAACTAAACGTGATCTGAAGAATGAGCCGAAATTCCGATGGAAAAAATAATCCGACAAATACCCCTCGAGCTTCAAAATTAATCGTGTATTTCCCTCAAACTTCCCTGCATACAAACAATCGTGTCAAGTTTTGCAGAAAATTCCCTTGCGTAAGTGCTCGGGATTTTTTAACCTGCAAAACTTGACACTCTTGTTTGTATGCAACGAAGTTATCGGGAAATACCCGATAATTTTGAAGCTCCTGGGGTATTACTACTGATTGTTTTTCGGGCCTGGATTTCGACCAATCACAGAGCGGTATTCTCGGTAATCGAGTTCATTTGTTAAAAATTTCATCGGTAATTTCACCCGGATATTCCACAATAGCTCTTCACTTGTTTTCAACCTATGTAACATTCGTATTGAAATTTTTGACTGTCAAAAATTGGGTTAACGTTTCCTCGAATACTGCTCTGTGCTTAGCCGAAATGCAGATCCGAAAAATAATCCGGCAAATACGCCTCGACCTCCAAAATTAATCGTAATATTTCCCTCTAGTTTCCCTGCTTAGCAACGATCGGGATAAGTTTCGCACAAAAATCTTTTTTACTATGCGAAACTTCTTCCTCTCGTTGCTCAGCAACGAAACAATCGGGAAATATTCCGATAATTTTGGAGGTCTTGGGATATTACTACTGAGTATTTTTTTACATTCTTTTAGTTTGAAGAGTTAAAGAAAAAAATGTTCCATTTGCTGAAAATTACATTTTTTAATAGAAATATAATAGCAATGAAATCAAAAAGAAAAAATTCGTGTTTTAGTGGAATTTTATTTTGAGTACCTGTGGTCGTTGTTTTAGGTGGGAGATAAAGAGAAATACGAATTCCAGTAATCCTCTTTTAAGGAGATAAATGATAATAACTAATACATGATAAGATAACATTTTTTGTATTACTTTAAAGTTCTGTAGCGAACTCTAAGTATCTTGTTTACGCACTGCTGGGGGTCTATTTCTCGAGTTCATGCGATCGTTTTGCGTATGCGAATCGCGATGGATTGCTCAATCGCGATTAAT
This sequence comes from Ephialtes manifestator, assembly GCA_963970395.1. NCBI lineage: Eukaryota > Metazoa > Arthropoda > Insecta > Hymenoptera > Ichneumonidae > Ephialtes > Ephialtes manifestator. The sequence continues at coordinate 24,833,740 of OZ019974.1, read as the reverse complement.
CGCATACGTAACTGATGATTCATATAAAATAATCGGTCGCACCAACTTAGTATGTTTTCGGCAAATTTTATTTTGGGTATCAATTATTTCAGGTAGAAGACAAAAAGAAATATTAAATCCGAATATACCTCCACAGAGCAGATTAATCATGAAATTACTATTTCACATTTTTTAAAATTTAGCTTTAATTTTTTTTTAAAGCAATTTTACGATATACATTTATTATTCCTTTTTAAGAAATTTTATGATATAATTTTTTTCTAATAATGTGTTTCAATATTTATTTCCTTTTGAAATACCTCTTTAAATATTCTGTTTCAATGATACATAATGACAATATAATGATTATATCCAGAAAATCCTTCTTAAAAAATCACGTTTGAAAAAAAATTAAGTTGCATGAAAAGAAAATGTGTGTAAAAAGGTGTTTGATAATACAAAATTCCACGAATAAATAGTTCAGTTAATTCCTATTATTTATAACAATGTAATAATTTTATTCGCGAGATCTTTTTTTAAATCTATGTTTGATAAAAAAATATATATCAGAAAGCATGAAAAAAGTGTATGAAAAAGTGTTTGATATAAAGAAAATAAATAAAAATTTCTAGCACGACTAAAGAGTCCAGTGCATTACTATTATTTATGACAATATTGTTCTTTAATTAGCGAGTCCTTTTAAAAAAAAAATCCATGTTCAATATTTAAAAAATTCGGAGACATTCACGTTTAAAAAAGCGTCAGATATGAAAAATACGATGCAAAAATTAAGTTTAAAAGGTTAATAGTGAGTTTATTGACATGATACAATTTAATATTTTTAACAAATTAAATAAGATAATTAAATATTCTTGCCATTTTTGCCATTCCGACATCAACCGAAGTACTTCAGCCTAGATTATCAGTAGAAAATTTACAGTAGAAAAGGAAATATCAAGAAAATAGAAACTATTTGCTGTTCACTTACAGGTCAGCAACCTGCTCCCCCTTGCCGCAGAACTTGGCAAGCTCATCAATCCCTTCCTCCTGAATGACCGTCGAATCAACGTCGAAAGTAACTGCGTCTGCGGTTCTCCAGGCTGCCTTCACAGCCTCAAAACTTGCCATTCTTTTGACCTTAAATGATGATATTAGCTGCGGTCTAGAAATTGTGGATGTTGCGATGAGGACTGACATGCGATGAATCGACGACTGTCCGAGTTACTCTGACTGACAAACTTCTTATTCTTCTACAGATTGGCGAACGAACACGTGCCTCCCCTCCTGTTTTCGCCTCAGATAACACCGAACTATTGCCTCGTTAGAGCTCACGAGTGACGAATGCCCGTTCTCGCAAATATTATCCGGGGTAGGGGAATCGGCGCGCGTTCTCGTTTTACTATATACTACACGATGTTGACCGATACACACTCGTATATTCTGCTTTAGGCGAGCGACGAGCTAACCGCGTGGCTCCTAATCTTGGACATCGCCTCGATAGTTGTTGGCCGTTTCGCAGCGCATGTATCGCAGAGTTGTAAATTGGTAATTCTTTTAGAAATGAAGTTGATTGTATAATTGGCCTTGTAATTATCAATTCATAATAATATAGAAAATAATATACTAGAAATATATATATATAATATATCATTTTAAAAAAAACATTCATTTTCAATAACATTTCACGGAAATCTTTTTGAAAAAAATAGAGAAGTACAGTTAATGCATTACCAAAGTAATAGACGATCATATTCTTCAATTTTTTACACTATTGCTCTAAATATTTTATTGAAATTCTTAAAGTAATGAAGATTTAGAACTCTGGTGTATCGCATCTTGAAACCCGTAATAAAATGATTGTATTATTATTGAATTGCAATTTGATATTATAGTAGATTGTGATACTAGTGCGAGAAAGCGGACGTTACGCGCGGAGGTTAGGAAGCGGCGCACTCGCCAAATCGAGTGCTACAACGACGCGAGGCGACGCCGAGTGTTGTTTGTAGCACGAGAGGAGGCGAGTGCACCGCTTCCTAACCTCCGCGGGACGGCCGCTTTGTCGCACAAGTATACATACTACTTTTTGTAACGAATGTCAACGTGATACCGCACATCTCCGTGCCTGCAAAGCATTGCGTAAAATCATCTTGTAGATAGTTTCACACACGCCAATGTGTGCGTGAAGTTATCTCCAGAAATCTAGATAACTTCATGCACCAGATGGTGTACGTGAAATTATCTACGTTTACATGAGCATAATACGCGATCTCACGCACGCTTTGCAGGCACGAAATGTGCGACATGACGTGCATGAGTTACAAAAATTTTATTTTTGAGATATCTAGAAATTATTAGGAAAAAAACCAACGTATTTACGTCAGATGAAAAAAGGACCTTGAAAAGATTAAATATTTGATGATGTCCAGTAATTATTTTCTTTCGGTGTGCAAAATATTTTCTAGTATCATGTATTGCTGGTTACAGATTATTTAGTCATCACGAAATGAATGTCATACATCTCTGGGTTTTGATACTCCTATTTACGTCATGAAAATAATTGCAATTGCCGCTTATGTCTAACATCTATCTAGTTATATATCTTGTTTATTTATCAACGGCCATCCCAAGGCTCGCAGCCTAAAAATACGAATTTTTTAATACGCTTCATACTCCTTCCATGACGTAAGTACGTACTAAAAAGGCATGCCTAGTGAAAATAAATTATAGAAATCTATTTAAAAATATTCTATCGTTCCGAATACGGATTTTGGTTCGTGAATTTTCGAATTGCTATCATAAATTTACGATCGAAATCCTATATGTTTCTTCCATATCCTATAATATTATTATAAATAATATAATTTTTGTATTAAATGTAATAATATAACTACTATAAATTTTGTCAATGACCAACAATATACAATATAAATCCACAGCTCAAAGTACCAAAGTTGTAAGAATACTTTTACACATTAATAGCCGGTTATACATACATCTAAAAAGAAACTCCAAAATCTTACAAAATCGGGCTGAAGGATCCCGGCCAATGGCCTTTTAACCATGGAAACTCTCAAATACGGTATATTAACTCGCGCATAATTCTACACACATTCTCTGTTTTTATAATGGTCAATAAAAATCTTGTATTGCTACTACTGCTAAAATGTAATATTATTACATTTTTCATTAAAAACAAAGTTTCATTCCCAAATCGTTGGATTCAAATCTATTTATCATATTCAAGATTCATGATTATAGACTTCCTATAGCTGTGAAACGGTGAGAAGAGAAACATTTTTTTTTAAGCCTAGGATTGGCTCGTCCCGGGGGGGGGGACCTGTGCCACTCTCTTCTAGATAAGTTCAATTGTAAAGATGTCGGGCTGGAGGCTCTCGCAGCTAACTCCACTCGGCGAATGGTCACGCTAAACCAATGCCAGGCAAAGGTAGGGGGACATGTTGTTTAGTCCCCTAGATAGATGTCAGCAGCGGATCCAGCAGCACGGAGAGTCGGAAACCAGGGAAACCCTGTTATAGGACAAATGCACCAAGTGCATGGAAAAAAAACGGAAAAATAACGTCCACAAAGACAAACAAACACTAGATTAGTTATCGGAAAGACAAAACTATGCGAAAGATTAGACAAGTCATAAAAAAATTAAAAATTAAAATTAAAATTTTAATTGGTTTTTTTTCTTTTTTTTTAAATATGGAAAACTATCATGGTACAAATTCTAAATTGGCTATAAAACGTGCAATAGCATTCCTATAGGTAGGACCTGCTCTTAGATTAGATTTTATTCCATCATGTATGGCTTCTCGCCTTTTACATCACCCTTCTCCTTCTCTTACATAGACAATATGCAGTATACATTACATCTCTTATAACCTTTTACATTTCCGCCTTACTTAACTTTATACCATACATTGTCTTAAACAATTCCTCGCATACATAGCACATTATACCATCCATCTCTCGTATAAACACAACCATCGTACCGTCCACTCACTCTCCATTTACGACTATCTACGACTAACGACTAACTTTGGCTAACCATAACAGCGACTCTCGTCCACTGCCGCAACTCGTGCCCTATTTTAGTAACAATACTGTCGCAATTAACCTATCAGTCATTTACCCGCAAACAATCTCCTGACCACCCAACTTTCTTGAATTCATCCTCTTATGTTCCGCTCCATCTGCCAACCCCCAATCTCCATCCCCCATCCATTCCGGTTTTCCCGCCTCATCCCCTCTCATACTTACACATCTTTTAACCATCCCCTTCATTTTTCTCAATGCACACTTCTTACAACAATTTTATCAGCCCGTCTATAAATAAAAACACGCACTCCCCAAGACTTCCCATACCCTACCGTCTTCCATAACCCTACCTTAATACCATCATTTTAATCACTTTCTCATTAACCTCCCCAGCTCCCTCTCCAAAATGTCATTCCTCCATTCCTCCCTCTCTCCACCCAGAAACACCACACTCCATCCACACACGCTTCCGGATACCCCATCCTGACATTTTCCCCTTCCCGTCTCTTCTTCTTCGCTTCTCTTTTCAACCACGACGTAATCTCCCGTTCTCACTCCGCCAGGTCCTCTTCTATCCATATTCCCGTGCGCCGTAGGTCTTGTCTTCCCTTCATGACTTACATGCCTTCGTGGTTAAAGTTATCACCTCTCCATCGCCAGTGTGTTTGATTCCAGCGATTTCTCTCACAACGATCTGACAGGGCCCTCGGCATCCACTCTACCCCTTCGTTTTGTCTGCGCACTCCCCTCCTCTCCTGCATTTTCCTCCGATTCCACCATCACTCGTCTCCCTTCCTCCAACCACTGAGAAGAGTTGAGTTTTACCGTCACTAATTCAATTCCACCTGTCACCACGTCTACCGATTCAGTCTTTCCTCCTAACTCGCCGAATACCTCCGTTCAGTTAGGCTGCGTCTTACTTTCCGACTTCTCAAAATTTCACATCCCTCCTCCTTCAACTTCCGCCTCTTTACTAGTCGACTCGTCTCCGGTGCCTCTGCTGCTTTCCACCACTACCGTCTCATCACCTTTCTTCCTTTTTATCGGCGTATGAACGACTTTATTACGTTTCACGAATTCGTCAGGTCCGTGCCCGTCATCGATCATAGCACTTCCCCTCAAAAAGTACCTGTCAATTATTCCGTCCTGCGCTCCACCCGTTTTTTCCGTAGGCGGCCGTGACGCCCGATCCCGGGCATCAACTCTGTCTCCGGCCCTTCACCGTCAGTGCCATCTGTCGCGCTCTTCTCACACTTACTCCCTGCGGGCGCTTTCACTACCCCTGCTCCTTCTCTTCCAGCGTCCTTTTCCCCTTCCACCACCATGTTTGCCCGCCTTTTCTTTGTTAACCTCCACACGAGCCGACCTCGCGAAAAACTACGAAAACTACAAAAGTTTGATATTCCACACGTAGCCAACAGTTCCTTCGCCTCAGAAAACATTCCTGCACTCTTTTCACTACTTTCCAGCTCTTTACTTCCACTTTAACACCAGAAAACATCCAAAAGCACCGGAGCTCGACTCGACACGACTTGCCACTACGCCGCCATCTTCCCCTCCGTAGGACCTGCTCTTATTAAAGCCTGAATCGAGTATGCGGGAAAAACCTTCAGCCCCTGTAGCTCCCGCAGCAGGGAACAACGCGCGACAGAAAAGGCCGGGCAACTCCAAAAAATATGGTCAACGTCCTGAGGAGCCCGACCACACATATACATCCCCGATTCCTCAATATTGAATCGATGGAAATACGTTTTAACCTTGCAATGAAAAGTTCTGATTCGAGCTATAGAACAAATTATTCGTCTGCTTTCTTTAGAGTTACTCCACCAAATTTTCACTGACCATTGGTCTAATGAATTAAAATAGTTGGAAGCGCTGTCAGAGACCTGCATGTTTTTCAGAGCCAACAACACGGAAGATTGATCTATAGGGCTGTGAAGAGAAACCAAGTCAGAAACTGGAACCTTCAGATTAAGCTCTATCGGTTTGGGCGCGAAACGACGTTTACCCGCAGCCAAAAGGTCAGCAAAGGAATTACCATCAATTTCACAATGTGCAGGAACCCAAACCAGGTCAATAACTCCTCCCTGACGGCTCAAAAGATCTATTCGAAGTTTAATTTCCAGGATGATGTAATTGCGAGATGGAGAGAGGTCAACTCTAGATATATCAAGAGCCAAGACAGAGAGGCTGTCCGAAAAAAGTGTAATGGCGGAAATATTATTACGGCGTCAATGTAATATAGCCCGCCAAATAGCAACTGCCTCGACCGAAAAGGCTGAGAAAGAGGGATTAACAGAAAAGGAGAACGAAGCCGCAAGACCATGGTTCACCCTAAGAAAAGCCGCACCGCACCTATTGGCGGATTTGGAACCATCCGTGTAAATTATATTACGATCTGGCCAATTGGCCCTAATCTTATTCTGGAGAAGGAGTATTAGGTAACTCACAGTTTCGTAGCTCCCTACCAAACGAAAAGTCAGGACAAATTCTTTTTAGCTGAGAGAGGAAAGGGAATTGGAAACACACCGGCACTTCACCCTTAGACACGTCCATCATACACGGCAATAAACTCCGATAACAGATTAAGAGTTCAGGCACATATCTCGAACTTCTCAGATTGTTTCTTACAATCGTAGAGTGGAGCAAGTTAAGTTTACTAAGGAGGGGGTGTCTGTCCTTAGAGAAAACTCGAGCAAGAAATCGTTTAATAAAATATTGCCTTCTAAAACTTAAAGGTTGGAGTACAGCTTCAGCTAAAATCAAGCATCTAGGCATTGTTTTCAACAACCCCAGGCAATCTCTGACAGATTCGTACTGTATCCGCTCAAGTTTCAGCAGAAGAAGATGATTCGCGTTGCCATACAGCCACAATCCCCAATCCATTATAGCCCGCACATAGCCTTTATAAAAGGTAAAGAGACGGGAAGGCGAAGCACCCCAAGACCTCGAGGCAAGAGCTTTAAGCATACTAAGCGCTTGTCTGGCACGTTGCGCAATATATTTGATATGGCCCCCCCATGAGAGTTTATAATCAAGCTTTACACCTAATAGAGTATTAACTGGAGAAATAGGGATATTTAAGGCGGTAGTCTGGTCTAGAGCGAGATTTGTGACGTCATTTCTAATGTGCAATAATTTTTAAATCGTTGAAGTTGTCTTGATGAAAACTTACACGTGCATTTATTGATCCTTAGAGAATACTTGTACATTCAAGAAAAAATTATTTTGAATGTTGTCATGTAGATTTATGCCTTGTTGCAACATGGTGCGCCGAAAGCCGCGTTAATCGGCGCCCACTCTGGACGATGTTGTATGCATCTGAAAAAAAAAAAAATATATTCTCAATCTGTATGAGTATTCTGAGCACTGGTAGCAGAATTGGTACTGATAAATTTTTGTTTTTTAAATGGCGACTTGTTGAACTTTTATTAATGATATTTCATACATTTTCGGGTATTCGACGAGTTATAAAATGTCGGCAGAATTATTGTTCGACTCAATTCTGCTACCAGTCCTCAGAAACAGGCTACCAAAGGTACGCGCAAAATTTGAGCTCGATCGGTCCATTAGTTATCGAGATATCGTGGGCGCACATTTGAAAAACATAGTTCTGAGATAAACGCGTTCAAAGTTTTGACATGGTTAAATGAGATTTAAATTGAATTATCGATGCTTACCAGTTAATCGGCCAGTCCGGGTCCATAAATGGCTCCTTCTTCCCTTTCATAGAACTGATCTAATTCCAATACTGCTTCCCTTCTAGCAGTCCTGGCTTCTTTTAAGGCGAATAACGATCGTCGTTCGGAACGGTCGATTCTCTGTTGATCGCGTAACCTCGCATATGCTTCTGCTTGCTGTCCGATTTTCACACCCATCGTATCCAATATCTTCAGTATTGTTGTGAAGCCTTCGTTGAAAATACGCGAAGCTAAAAAAGTGGCAATTTCAACCGTAACAGCTCCAGAGTGAATGTGTTTTGGAGCGAACATCCAAATCAATGAATTTAGAGATTCATTGTTGTTCTGTGTCTCTGCTTCTAGACATCGCTGTACGATAGTATCGTGGCCGTAAGGACACGCATCTACAATTGCTTTATACGTTTTGCAATCTCCATCGCCAATGTATCGAGTGTATTGCACGCCATATTTTTCTACCGATCGTTGAAACATCTTTAATGTCGCGTCAACATCCATCTTGCCCGCACTGCCATGGTGGTTATTAGTACAGTTTTCGTGAGTTTCAAACCAATCATCGAATTCGTCGGTAGTCATCTTGTTTTTACATACGGCACACGCTTGGCAAAAGCTCGGTTTGACCACAGTATCTAGCACTTTTTTGGTGTATTTACCAATTATACTCGTCACACCAAACCGTGAACTAAAACCTCGTTTTTTCCAAGTGCCATCTCCTGACACTGTTAGCTCCGATGATCAAGATTCTTTTTCAAAAGTTAGTTGTTTCTCCTCATTGACGGCTTTTTGCAGCACGCAATCGTACACGGCAGCAGCCGCGCAGTGTAATTTTTTCAACACATCAGTATACCTTGCTTTTGAAAGTTCCACTCCGATATCCATTATCCCGCAAAATATATTGACGCCTTCTCTACCAATTCTTAACAATCACATTGCCACCACAATCAAACGATTTATCTCAAATGCTTTATCGATAAGCGGAGAAGTGTTAATATATTGAAAACCGCACGTACATTTCATTTGGATTTTAAAACCCAATCCGCAACAGAAAGTTTTTGCGAAGGAACCTTCGTCTTTACATGTTTTACAGACAACAGACGCACTGATTGCTGCAGAAACGGTGAAAAAATTTATTATACAGTAACCGTGTTGCATGTCAAGTGGAACTTCCATATCCCCAGTTTTTCGCAACTTCGATGCTGATGCACTTGTTAAAACTTCACTGCTTTCTCCAGTGTGCTGATTTCCTCGAAATGCTCTTTTTTTCGTCACTGAATTACAATGCGCGCGAGTTATATTCGTTTTCGTACCTTTGTTACTATTCATTTTGCAGAATTCGCGTCTGCTCTACTATCGCGTTTTCGCGTCTGCTCTGTTTGACGGTTGGAACGTAACTGAATATAGCACAGTTCAAATACGTTGACATGAAATGGAGAAGTGTTGGTAGAAATTCTGTAAACTGGTTTATTGGTTTTATTACCGGTACATTGTTTGGAGCCCTACCGGGACGGTGCCCATTCTCGAAACGACCGCGCAGCTGCTTCCCGACCGCGCTACCTGAGCGCGCGGCTTGCTTAGAATTTTTATTTCTCGGCTAATTTTTGAAATATCAATAAACGGTTTTCAGGAGCGTATGAAGAAAGGTCTAAGGAATAAGAACACGAAAAAAAATCGATTTTTTCAAATTTCAAGTCCCGACTACCGCCTTAAATCATTAAGACTTAGCGATTGTAAAACGGGATTGAATTGTTTTCTAGAAAATATTGTGAATTGAGTCTTAGGGATCGATAGAGATAAGCCCAGGGCTTGTAACCAGTTAAAAACCCTAGAGAAGGCAAGTTCCAAGTTATATTTGACTGAATCTAGATTATTAGATGATGAGTAGACAACGCAATCGTCTGCATACTGGAGGAATTTCACATCATGAGGAAGGGAATTCTGAATGTTTCTGACGTAGATATTGAACAGAATAGGACTTAAGACTGAACCTTGAGGCAAACCAATATTGATACACCTAGACTCAATTAGATGACCTTGTGTCCTGAAGTCTAGTCGTCTAGTAGAAGTAACATGATATATGATTTGACATACGTGAGAGGACATACCCTGGGAGCTAAGACTAAACACAAGTATCTGCGGAATAACCGCATCGTAGGAACCTTTGATATCAAGGCAAATAACGCCACACAATTGCTTTTTGGCAAAAGCAAAATGGATATCTGTTGATATCCATCAACAGATATCCATCGTGCACACGGCACACGTTAAAAATCTTCCATTCTGGTGGTATGAAGTTGAGGCTATAGAATTTGTTGTACAAACGCAGTAAGAAAAGAATAACAGAGGGAGGAAAGTGAGAGATGATTTCATTGCTAACGGCATCTGGGCCCGGAGAGGATCGAAGTTTAAAGAATTAAACGGGAAAGAATATACGTTAGTTCAGAAAGAGTAAAAGGAGCATCCAAAAAAGGAATATGTTTAACGGGAAAAGGGGCCAGGGAAGGGATAGCAGATGGAGGGCATAGATTATTTATTGCGTCAATAATAGCCGGATCATTAGGATCCACACAAGAATCCTGACAACCAACCGAATTTCTTGATTTAAAGCCTATTACGATATTCCAGACAGTCTTAATAGGCATGGAACTATTGATAGAGTTGCAGAAAACTTTATATGACTCCTTTTTAGTCTTTTTTAGGACCCTATGAGCCACAGCCGAAACACGTTGAAGTTCTGAGATGTTCCCCACAGATTTATCCTGATTGAATCTAGCGAGAGCAACCATCCTATTAATAACCGCGACTGAGCCAGGGACAGGGCGGAGTCTTGCGGTCAGAAGAGTTGATTGATAAAGAACCCCCGGCCAGGGTGCAGGCAGAGATTAACGCCTTCAACAAATCTAGAGTAACTAATGCTCGGATCAAGTTCAGGACTGGACTCAATTTCAGTGACTCTTTGAATCAGGAGAGTACAAAATGCATCCCAATTAATGTTCTTAGTTAACAACTTTGATTGAATATTTTCAGAAAATGAGAGTGTAGACCCAACATCAAGGAGTATTGGAAGGTGATCACTGCCAAAACTATCGTTACCAACAGACCAGACGCAGTCTAGGGCTAGGTCTCTACTGCATAATGAAATATCAGGAGAAGAGGACACACCTGGGCGGCCCACCATTGTTGCAATCAGATCGTTTGAAATAATTAAATTAGAGTCAAAAAGGAGATTATATATATTGGAGCCATGTGTATTCCGTAATCCAGACTAACTATCATGGTGGGCATTCAAAATCACCGCAAACAGTATTATCAAAACTCTCTAAAAAAACCGAGCAGCAGAGACCAGTTCGCCGCACTCAACCGAGCACGAGGATCTCTATAAAGAGAAAAAATGTTAATGTAATCACTATTACTCAAACGAACCGAAGCGCCAATGCGGAAATTATACCGGCATCCAATTTTTTAAACGGCAGGTCTTTTCTGATAAGCAAAGCAACACCCCCGCCCAGGCGATCGTGCATTCTATCCTTCCGTAAAACTTTAAAGCCGTTAACATTTAAGGAATTGTGTGCTTTAAGCCAAGTTTCACTCAAACAAACAACGTCGGCCATTTTCACCAATTTGGGAATTTCCTGTCTCTTATTCATTATGCTACGAGCATTCCATTGCACAATCTTTAAAATGTTATTAGGAGCCATAAAAAAGCTAAGGTGCCCACAAAAAAGGAGGAAGAATATTATAGAATAGACTATAGAAAAAGTCCCAAATGAAGGGAAAAAGAGGAAAAAAGAAAAAAAAACAGGGGATCTTAGGACTCACAGTTGTCGTCACAATCCTCTGTACATTTCAAATGGTCAGTAGTTGTGGCACCCAATATGTTATGTAGGGTTTCGCTATCACAGCCCTCGATTTGTAATGCAGCGGAGTAAATACGATCCGAGACCGTGTTAACGACAGAGTTCCAAACTCTAGCATCCACACCCACCGGATCAGATTGTACTGGCATGTCATTAATGACATTAATAATCTCATCAACATTCTTGATAAGCTCAATTTCTGAGCCACCAATAACTCTGGAAAAATGAGTCTTTGAAGCAGTAGGAGCTGGAGGTAAAGAGTCCGAGATGTCAGGTGGAAGCACAACCTCAGTCATTGGAGGTACCTGGGGAGAAACCGGAGTATCCGAAACGGCAGGCTTTGGGGAGGTTATCCTTCTCCTTTTTTTGCTATTAGATGCACGAACAGAAGGTAAACTTAGGAACTCAACATAGAGCTTGTCCCTATAGTTAGAACTGCGGTTGGACACCGCATCCGCAAAACTGCCAAGGGAAATGTCAGGTACCTGGTTAACGACCTGGAGATTTTCCAGTACTAAAGGGTTGCACATGATAATAGACTTGTCTGCTTTAAAGTCCAAGATTTGAAACGCCATGACCCTCTTGATTCCGTCTTGAAAAATGAATTCAGGACAGACTCTTGAAAGGGAGTCGTGATTGCCACTGCAGTTAATGCACCGGAATTCGGTGGCCTGACATTCATCAACGTTATGCCGGCCTCCGCATTTGTTACACGAGGTGGCCTTTACATTGATTGCGAAAATGATTAAAACGAAGACATTGAAAACATCGCTTTACTTTATCTACAAATGGTTCAACCATGAAACGCATTTTAAAGATTTTCACCGATTGGGGAATCTGCTGGCTACTACAGTACAAAATGACCGATCTGGTTTTAATCTCTCCAATATCCTTTTTACTACGCGTGGAGATACGTTCAACCCGACCTATTGGAACAGGAGATTCTAGTCCTTGTAAGATATACAAAGTAGGAGTATCGACAAATTTATTGTGTGCGGCGAGCACCCCAACTAAGGTGCCAAAAACAAGTACAGCCCTGCGAAAAGTAGCGATCCAGGATTTCACGCGCGTGCGTAAATACCTGAAATTAGTGCGCAAACTCGAAATTAGGGCAAGTGCTACAAAAGTAATGAGCAGCGTCGGCTCGCTCTCTTCTCTCTCCGGAACGCCGACCGTCAACTACTCTTATCTACCCGAAAATCGAGAACATTTTGGAGTTCACCACGAGGTGTTCGGGGAACCACTCTCTTTTCCATCGATCTTCCCATAATTCTCTCGGAATTGGCCATCTGAGGGTGAGGAAGAATTACGGAAAATCCAATACCTTTATTTGGGTGTTTCTCAAAAGACGATTTCCAACCCGGGGAGAGAAGGAGCCAACATGCGAAACGCCTAGTAGCCCCTTTTCGAAAGATGAGTACTTTGCGACCTTTTTCTTTTTCTGTCTTTATCAATTTTGTGGACATTTTAAACTTATAAAATTTAATACTCAATATAACGAACGATTATATGTGTGATGTATGGGATATGGTATGGACGAATTTGTAAATTGGATATGAATAATGAATATTGTCTTTTCTTTGAAACATAATAATATAATTTACATGTTGGTGAATGTTAACTATATGTTGGTGAAAATTGAAAATATATTTGACGAATAACTCCTTTGGAGTTGATAAATTGTCGTTCCTACATTTTACTCATCCTGAAAATCGAATACATTTTATATCCTGAACGAATATCTTCCGTCAAGAGGTCGGTGTCCACCCCCCGAATAATAGTTTTATGCATAACTTTAAATGACGGGATAAACGCGGTCCAGTTCTTGGATTCTGCAAATTTACTATCCAAAAATTTATTAGCCGAGGCAGCAACACTAAAGTCTACAGACAACTTGTTGAAGCCGATCTTTTGTATATTTTGTATATTTTTAAATTTCTTGCAAAGTTTCATACCAGTTGTCAAAGGAGGGATTTTACGCACCTCTTCACCGGCCAAAATGCCTTGAATATGTACAGTATAAGGACCCAAGTGAGTAGCATTATACCTATTAGACTTTAATTCTCCAATAACACGGGGTTCACGATTGGAAATAGCATGAGAGGCAGGCAACACAGGCACGACCGTAGAAGGAATGTTATCTTCAGAAAAACTGTCCTTAGCAGGAGCAGCACAGGCCGCAGTAGCCGAGAAAATAGCCGACGAAGAACCCGGGATGTCAATATTTACTTCGGTAATCCGCCAGACCGGAGCAACCAAGCCAGCCATAGACTGACCTGGGTTTTCCGTAATAACAGCGGAGCCATCGTTCGATTCTACAGCATGAACTGCCGAAACCTTTTGTTGGGACCTTTTAGGATCCTCTACTTTTTTATTAACATCATTAATAGGAGATCTAGACCTTGATCTAAGACCCCTACCTCTGCCTCTACGGCGAAGATTGTACTCAGAGAAACCCCGATGGTCCTCATCAGAGAAAGACTCCGAATCCCCCATACTCAGAATATCGAGGACAAAATAAATAAATAAATAAATAAATAAATAAATAAATAAATAAATAAATAAATAAATATGTATGTATTTGAAAGTTAACCGAGCGCTCAGTCCTATACGGACCATTGTGCTCGTGCCCATCGCGGGAGGGTATCCGTTATGTAGGATTGTTGGTTAGGCGTGCCTCCTTAGCAAAGTGCAGGAGGACGCCCACTCCAATCTCCTCTAAGTCTAGTGAGTCGAGAACAGGTTCTCCAAGTATACTCTTGCGAGTATCCTCCAGCGCCCTGCATCTCATAATCACGTGAAGGGGTGTTTCTTCCTCCTCCTTACATCTCGGAAAAGCGGGCCATCGTTTATCCCCAGCCGTCTGAGATGCTTCCCTGTGTGCCAATGTCCAGTGACAAGGCCCATTACAGCTCTGAGCTGATGTCTGTCCAGGCCTACTAGTGTGGAGCCTAGCTTACCCGAGGGGCCCTTGAAGATGGCCCTCGAGTGTCCCATTCCTTCGGTCTGGAGCCAGAGGTCCGTGAAACGTCCCTCTACCCACCGTTCTGACAGGGCCCTAATATGGTCCATAGCAATTGGGACAGGGCAAATACGTGCTTGATCGGTAACTGCGGCACCGATCCTGGCTAGAGTATTTGCCTCCTCGTTACCCTGGATGCCTGCATGTCCTGGCACCCATAGGATTTTTACCCTGTTGCAGCAGGCAATCTGCGACAGCAGTGCGTTGCAGTCGAGCACCAGTTGGGACTTCTTCACAACGTGGTGAAGAGACCCAATCGCCGTCCGGCTATCGCTACATATGTAGATGTGTTTGCCACTGTATCCTTTGTCCAGGATAAGCCTGGCACAGGTCCAAATGGCATACACGTCCGCTTGTAGAATCGTGGTAGTGTGTCCCAGTGACAAGGATAGCCTTGTCTTAGGTCCATTGCACCAGATTCCCATCCCTACCACTGTTCCTGTCTTGGATCCGTCCGTATATCAGACGAGCCCGCCAGGGGACAAGAGGCTATTTTGATTCTCCTGCCAATCCTGCCTGCTGGGAAAGAGAATTTGGTAATTGTGGTCGAAGTCGTAGGAACGGTCACAGCAATCTCCGCCCAGCGCTAGGATCCCCTCAAGGTCTCCGTATGCATGGCATCTCCGGATGCATGGCCCGCCTCCGACCTCCTCCACTTACCATTAAACTGTAAGCGTAACGCCGCTTTCTTAGCGTTAGCCTCTGCGATGATGTGAGGGGGCGCCATGTTTAAAAGTGCCCCCATCGTTAGAGTCGGGGTGGTTCTCATCGCCCCGGTGACGCCTAGCCCATTGAGTCTGTAGACCTTGTCCATTGTCTTCCTGTTAGTGACCCTCTGAAGTGCGGGCCACCAGACCAGGGAAGCATAAGTGAGCTGGGGAAACAGGATGGCCGAGTATATCCACTTGACCATTCCCGGCTTTAGACCCCATGTTTGTCCAAACATGCGCCTACAGGCCCAGAAAGTGGCAGTGGCGAGGCCTGTTTGGCTATGGGGCTCTTCCAACTGAGCTTGCGTTCCAGAGTGACGCCAAGGTAACGCACCTCCGTGGAATATTGAAGTTCGGTTCCAAAGATGTAAGGGGGCTTAGGTTTGAAGCCTCTACTTCGTGTGAAAAGCACCATCTCAATCTTGCTCGGGTTGACCCTTAGCGACTTGGAGGTGCACCATTCTTGCATGAGGTGGAGAGCGCGTTGCATTCTCCACGTCATTTCAGCTGAGTGGGTGCCCTTGGTCATTATCATGACGTCATCGGCATAACCCACCACGTTCACGCCGAGTCCATCAAGCGCCGCCAGTAGCCCGTCAACGACCATTATCCACAGTAGAGGGGATGTAACCCCCCCCCCCCCCCCCCCTGCGGACAGCCCCGTTTGACGTGCGCCCTGACGGTAGACCCGTTGAGCCCTGCGGTAACCGTTCTCGTACGAAGCATGAAGTGAATCCATTCGATGATAGACTCATCGACTCTGAATTCCCTCGCCGCATCGCATATGGCGTCGAAGGAGGTGTTGTTAAAAGCTTCCTCGACGTCCAGGAACACACACAGGGCCGACTCTTTCCTGCTGAGCGTCCTCTCTATATCTTTGACGATACAGTGGAGGGCGGTTTCCACAGATCTGCCGGCCTGGTATGCATGTTGTGAGGTCTACACCGGTCTTTCTGTCAGTGCTCCCTCTCTGATGTACCTATCAACCAGCCTTTCCAGCGTTTTCAGGAGGATAGTCGTTAGGCTGATAGGTCTGAAGGACTTGGGCAGGTCATAGCTGCCCGGTTTCGGGATAAAGACCACCCTGACCTCTCGCCACGCTTTTGGCACATATCTCCGTGCCAGACAGGAACGGAAGATGCGATTGAAGCGCCTGATGAGCATCTCCCCACCCTCCTGTAGGAGAGCCGGGAATATCCCATCCACCCCTGGAATCTTGTACCGGTCAAAGGTCTTAATCGCCCATCTTATCCTGCTAGGTGTGACAGCTTTGGCTGCCGTAGCCCAGTCACCCGGTTTGTTGATTCGGGGCACCTCTGCTTGGGGTTGTCCCCGGTCCGTGAGTTCCGAACCCGGGAAGTGTACCTCAAATAGGTGTGCTAGTACTTCTTCGTGGTTCTCAGTTGTCCTGCCATCTGGCAGTGTGAGCCCCTCGAGCTTGCTTGGCGGGCCTGATGTGAAGACTCTCCGGAGTCTGACCACTTGAGGTAGGGCCTCGATCTCTCTGCAGAATTTCCTCGAGGCCGCCTCCTTAGACTTTTTTACGAGTTTCTTGTACTCTCTCTGGGCCGTCCTGTAGGCGGCCCAGTCATTGCCCGTTTTTGTCCTTAAGGCTCTGTTTAGCAGCCTACGGAAACGGGAGCGGAACTTGTTCAGCTCACCGCTCCACCTTCTTGTTGTGTTTCCTTCTCCTGAGAGGGCAGGCAGCCTCAAAGGACTGTATGAGGGCGGTCTGCAGTATATCTGCCTCCCACAGTTCTCGCCGAGCCTGCTTCTCAGCTCTTCCTGAAAGCGGGGCCAATCCGCAGTTCTGGAATTCCTGTAGGTTTCCGCTGGGACTTGGCCACCATCCCCTGTCAGGGTGAAGGTTTTCAGTCGGTGGTAAGAGAGGGTATCCTCTTCACTGACCTGCCAATTCGTTATCGCTTTGGTCACCCTGGGTGAGCCCAGCGTCAAATCAAACCTCCCGTTTTCGAGGGGTAACAAAAGTAGGCTTGGATCCCTTGTTTAGGATCTCTCTAGAAGAGCAGTACCCCTCTCATTTGTGTCGGAGCTGCCCCATACGGTGTGGTGCGAATTTGCGTCGCACCCCACCATCAAGTTAAGCCCCTCACTTTTGCAATAGTCCACCAGCTCTCTGAGTTCCCTCGTCGGGGGAGGATCCTCAGAGTCATACGGGAGGTACGCTGAGGCTATTACTAGCTCAGTCGTCGCGCCGCCCACACGAGTTCTGATGGTGGCTGTCGCAAGGTCTCTGGTACAGAATCGGCTTAGCTTGAGAGCATCGTGTCTCTTGCTAACGAAAAGACAGGCCCTCGGCTCCGGTTCTGCGCTGGCATAGATCAATGATCCTAAATCTGTACTAATTCCCTTTACTAGACCCCTGTGTACCCAGGGTTCTTGTATTAGGGATACGTCTGTTTGCAGCCTTGCAAGGTCCCTGCTCAGAAGAGCCGTGGCCGCTTTGCAGTGCCTCAGATTAATCTGCAAAACCTTGGTGTGGCCTGCAGTCATGAGGGCTGCAGGCGTGCCCATGTTCACGCATTGTGCAGGGAGGGTGGGAGGGAAAGGGTATGGGGGAAAGGAGGGCTGGGTGTTGGGGTTGGGATTAAAGAGGGGGGCCTGGCAAGCCATTGGTTACAAGGCCCCCTCCTCTCTGTTTGCCGAAGGAGCAGTCGACTCTGACGTCGTACTGGGCGACGAGGGCCAGCTCTGCGGGGTCAGAGAAAGCACTCTGAGTGCCCCTCTGAGTTCCCTCAGCACCCTCCCTCGTCACCGTTTGCACGGCGTTGGGCCTGCCCCTTAGCGCTTTAGAGCCTCGGCTTGCCGGAAGGCCCCCTCGCCCGCGGGGATTAGCAGTTTTGCCTGCCTCTCTCCCGGAGGTGGGTCACCGTCCCTTGAGCCAATGCTCTTTGGGGTGTCTGGTGGCGCTAGACATGTTTGCCTTCGCAGGCATCTTGTGTCCCACGCCTCCAGACCCCTTTATCGCTCCTGTCGGAGCCAGCATAATCGGTGACCACAGGATAGGTGTCCCGGGTCCCGTTTTTGAGGATTCGCACCTGGCCGGCAACGGGGCCGCTTCATGCAACGCGGGCGCCATCGACACGGATACGCCGGCGGCCTGTGTCCTCTTAGTCGGGGCCCGGGTCAACCGCGTGATCCCCGTCGAGGGTCCCGCAGCTGGGTCCGATCCCGTAGCCGTCGCGGTGCCCTTGCCTCCCCCTTTGACTCCACCGGATTTGGCGTGGGTCCGGTAGAACCGGGCCCTCGTCAGTCCGAAATGTGGTTTGAAATCCGCGTCCTCCAGCACTTTTAGTGAGGAGGCGTCAACACCCAGCACCAGATGTTCGGTGTCACGTACCGTCTTCCTGTCCCAGACCCTCCACAGGTTGCGGTTGTGGCGCTGTAGCCGCTGGTAAATCTCCTCCATCGATTTACCCGTCGCGTCATGGAGTATGGCCGTCATCTTCGTCAGCCTTGGCAGCTCCTCCCTCCCTAGAGCAAGGAGAGAGGCTCCGTCCCAAGGCCTCAAATTCGGGGTCATACCCGTCAGCCATGACTTGGCCCCCTCGTCGGTGCAGGTCACCCACAGGGCTCCTTGGTCGTAGCGGTAGCCATCGAAGCGAGGTGCTTCGTCCCCCATAGGGGCCGAGTCCAAGACCTCGAGTAGCGCCGCCACGACCAGTTCGCCCTACTTCTGGCCGAGGACCGCAGTGGGGTAGTTGGACGGCACAATGGCTATCTTCCTATCCGCCACTACTGCGTCCCCGTAACCGGTAAGTTGCGGGTACCTTCGCCTTCTTGGGGACCTTTAAGGTTTCCGGAGGAGTGTAGTCCGCTGGTCTGAGCCTCTTCGAACCCTGGACCGTGGACCCACCCGTGGCATTGTTCTCGCCCCCGGCGGATTGACCGGCGGTCAATTCCCCTGTCCCGGTGGCGAGCGTTGGAGCATCTGTGATATCGTTGCGGCGCTGCTCCGAAGATGGGTCCTGCGCCGCCAATATGGCTTTGCGTGCCCTCCTCCTTTGCTGCTTCGCTGCGTCCCTTTTTTTTCTTTTGTTTAGAGGGGTCGGTAGGACCAGCTTCCGCTGATCCCTCCTTCTCCTCTGTTTTGTCAGACGCCATGCCGCAGATACCCTCCTGGTTCAAAGGGGCCGAGGCCCCCTCGCCCCAGCTGGGCTCCACGATCATGACCTCTGCGTCATTGGATGGGAGAGCCTCAGGCGAGACTCCCTCATCTGTAGGGGTTTCTTTATTTAAGTTGTCAAACTCCATAAAGTCCCACGAGTAGCTAGGAAAGTAGGTCCACCCCCCCAGAGCCTGCTTAAGGAGGTAATGCTGTGTACAATTGGGGGGCACTTGGTACCCAAAGGGCATCGTAAACGACACTGTTACCCCAGTGCATCCCGTTAGCACGATTGCTTACACCGTGGGATTCGGGGAGGTGGTCCGCGGCGGGGCCTTGGTTCCCCCAAAACGAATTTTATCCCGCCGGGTTCGCGTATAACACCCGCAGACCAGGCCCCAGGAGGACTCCCGTCTTGTGTCCTGAACGCCCTACGACGTCCAGTTCACGCGACCGCACAGAACCCCGAGTCCTGGCCCCTCCTATCCGCCACCCGGAGACGCGCTCGGCTGACAGCTCAACCGTATTGCCCGCCCTCTTACGAGATTTGGACAACACCGAGAATAAATAAATAAATAAATAAATAAATAAAAATCAAGACTTGTCTATCCTAATGAGACACGAAGAGAACAAAAAAAAAAAACAAAAATCATGAATGGAAAAATAAAAAATAATATGGAGTAATAAGGTACTTACAAAGACCACTGGATACAGTACAAAGAAAGGAAAAAAAACAAAAAAAAAGGAACCCCGGGGTTACGCCGCTGGTCCAAAATGAGGACGAACAAAAACTAGGTGGCGGATAGTGAACACTAATAAACTACAAAAACTCCAAGGACTTTGTCCTTGGAGTGCCATATTTCAGGTGTTTACGTTTTATTTTTTTTAAAGGAAACGAGTAAAGCTTTTTGAGTGCGGTTTTTTTCTTGCTTTTATTCATGATATACAGAACGTTAAAAAAATTTTTTTTGGAAAAAAAAAACCAAAATGGCGGCCGTTGCAGCTCCGCGAAAACCAGTCCTCAAATCGCGGGAGGTAAACGGCTGACATCACTGCCCCCTCTTTGTTGATCTGAAACACAAATTCAAAGTATATTATCAATGTGTGACCCTTTGGCCATGGAATGACGGATGGGTTTTTCGTTTAGTACAAATTTCGAAAAATGGCGGAAATAAAAAAAAATTGAATTTTCGCGTTTTTTTTCGCATAAAAAGATAAATAATAAATGCAAAAATGTATCTATCGAAAAAAACGATCCGTCATTCCGTGAAGACATATTTTCTGAGTATGCTCTCCAAATTTCAGGTCGATATGTTAATTACAGCGGTCAGGAGAATGTCAGCCATTTTTAAAAACGTGTTTTCGAGAAAAACGCGTTTAAAGATTTGTTATGTGTTTACACAAATGTGTTTATAATTACCGCTAATCGGCAATGCCTGGTCCATAGAGGCATCCCTCCTCTTCTTCTAGCCTCTCATGTTGAGCCGCTATCATCTCCCGCTGCTCAATCCGGGCCTTTTTCGCTGCGTCGGTCACCTGCTTCTCCGCGCGCTCGATCCTTGCTTTGTCCCGTGAATGAATCCAGCTCTCGGCGAATGTGCCAATCCGGACACCCATGAGATCCATGGCAATTAACAATGATTCCTCACCTTCGTTGAAGATAATCACTGCTAATTCCGGGGTAATATTGACCACATCTGCGCCGGAATGAATTTCTTTGAGCGCACGCATCCAAATCATTTTATTGAGTGATTCATTGCTGTTTTGAGTATGAGCACCCAAACATCTTTCGAGCAAATCGTCCGACGACAAGTCTCCCATTGTTCCCATTCTTTTTTCGACGTGACCAACACATTCTTTTTTTTATACAGTAACGTCATCATAGGGATCGGCTTCAAGTAATCCCTTAAACGTTTCACTGTCACCATCCCCGACATAAGTGACGTATTTGACTCCGTGCAATTCTACCGATCGGAGAAACATTTCGGTGATTGCGTCGGTTTCCATCTTTCCTGCGGAACCGTCGTGGTTTGCAGTGCAAGTTTCCACGTGTGTTTCCTTCCACTCATCGTAAGCAACAGGATCTTCATCTTTTTTTTCTCCCAAAAGCTGCAAGATTGGCAAAGTTTCGATTTGACAATGGCGTCGACAACTTTTTTGGTGTGGTATCCAATGAGACTAGTCACGCCAATGAGAGATGAAAACCCTCTCTTTTTCCACGTGCCATCTCCTGAAACGATGAAGTGATCTTCCTGTAGTCCTCGAGAAACGTTTTCTTTCTTCTCCTCTGCTACAGCTTTCTTCACAACCATGCCGTAAACGGATTTCGTCGCGATTTTTATATTTTCTAGACAACCGTAATATACTGTGGTCGTCATTCCGCTGCAAATGTCCATCATGCCACAAAACCTGCTCAAACCGTTTATTCCGAGGCCTAATAAACGGAAAACAAACACGATTCGGCGATTTATTTCATAAGCTTTACCGATAAGTGGACACGAAGCAACACTTTTTTCCCCGCACTCGCATTTTAAATTCAGTTTGAAACCGATGCCTCGTCGATCACGCATGGAAAAAGCGAGTCGTCCGTTGCACTCTTTACACAAAACGTTATCGGATAAAAAGTTAAAAACTAATACGAAGTTCAAAAAGCAGTACACTGAATCAACACTGAGTTCATAACTTCCCAATTTGCCACTTTGTAAAATTTTCTGCGCTGACGTGCTTGTGAACGACTTGCTCTTTTCAAATTCCCAGCGATTAGGGGGGGGGGGCGGATGCGATCTTTTGCGCCCGTACTGTTTCGGTTGATCTTTTATACCCTTTCGAGGCATATTGCGCACAATTTTTACATAAATTACTTGAAAATAACGGAAAACAAGAAACACACACGCTACGATGTTTTCGCTTTCAATGCCGAAGCCAGACTGAAATAACCGTTGCAAAATCGAATGAGGACAAAGTAGGGACCCTATTCAAAGGTTTCTACGCATTAAAGGCTCTGTATACCTGCGTCAGACGCCCTAAGACTTGCAGGAACCCAGCTAGCCGGGCGCCCCGCTGAGACGGGCAGAGCGCGCTGACGGTATCAACTTCAAACGCGTTTAAAATATCGTAAACGTTCGAAATCCGGGAAACGCTTCGACAGATTTATTTCTACTTACATGTAGATTAAAAATCCGTAATAAAAAAAAATTGATTTTTTGAAAATTTCAAGGACAAAGTCTCCCATAAGCCACGTTTTCACAAAGAGCGCGCAGAGGGTGAACGCGATGTACACGCTACGGCAGGCCGAGCGCGAATCAGAAGAGAAACATGTCAATCAGCATATTATGTACGTTTATGAAAATCCGTATTCAAAACGATAGGATTTTATAAAATCGTTTTCTATTATTTATTTTTTGCCGGGAAGGTTGTTACCCTAGCGGATCCGAGCAACCGTCATTTTGTGGTTGCTTTACGGTCACATACAAGTAACCGTCACTATGAGGTTCATTTCCAGTTGTTTTACCGTAAAACAACTGTAATGTAACCGACAAAGCGACCATTATTTTGGAACAAAAAAGAACCCGATTGCAACTGCAAAGCGACCAATGTTTTAACCAAAAACAAACTTTAAAGTAACGCAGAAGTAACCGACAGTTTGTTAAAAGTTGTTTTTCGGTTATTTGAAAGATCTTCATATAACCGAATAGTAACCCGAAACGGAACATTGAGTTCATTACGGGTCACTTTACGGTTACCCGCCGATCACTAGGTTCCTTCTCGGTTATTCTGGAGTGATTTTTTGTTCCATAACGACCGGTCACTCTTCGGTTATTTTACGGTTCTACAGATCCGCTAGGGTAGTTAAAGGTTTGGAGATTTATACATTTTTAAGGTACTGACAATTTGGACAAGTAGATTATATTAAAAAAAATGTTAAGTGGTTTTTTGGATAGATCTCAAATCATGAGGTAAAAATGGTACCTTTCGATTGTTGTTTACTTTTGCTTACTTTGTTGACCTATGGGGGTGAAATATGTTTTAAAAAACCCTTAGAACATTTCAGGAAGATTTTGTGAAAGATGTGCTAATGCCGAAAAGAAGGATTGGCCTTAAAAAGTATCGGAAATACGAAGGATTATAACATTTACCCTCGAAAGCCCATTAGCCGCGCTAGGGGTTGATTAGGGAAAAATCTAGATTTATTGTTCTGCCCTGTTTAAGAAATTACATGGATCCCATTGAAACTCATAAAGTCCTATTGAAACCGTATCGGTTTTTATCGGTATGAATGGTGTTTTTTGCTTCCTCATAGAGGAAGCTTTGTTTTCGTGAAAACATTTTTTTTCGAGATTTTCATGTCAGGACACTCAGAATGGTCTAAAACGTCGAGAAAAGTGATTCAGAAAAAATGTCTGTATATGTGTGTGTGTGTGTGTGTGTCCTCGTAAGCACGATAACTGTCGCAATTTTAGATGTATCTTCGTCAAATTTGGCACGCAAGTGGGCTGTTATACAACGACGCTTGGGATTGTAGTTGACGCAAATCGGTTGAAAAATTCAAATGTTACAGCATTTTGAAAATTTTTAAAATATCGTTTTCACGCTATAACTTTCGCAATTTAAGAGATATCGGGCTGAAAGTTTGTACACAAAAGGACTACCATCAAAATATGATGTTTACCAAATTTTGCGAGAATCGATAGCATGAATATAATTTTATTGCAATTTCAATTTTTTTTAAAAATGTCTTCAAAGACTTCATCTCTGTAAATTCTGAGATATCTGGCTGCAATTTTCGACATGATTCACGATTATTGATTGTTAATAATGAATTTAGTCAAAGGAACTATCAATGTGTCGGTAAATTTCGATTTTGGTGAATATGAAAAAAAAAAAAGAAATGCCGGGACGAAAAATTTTTTAAATAATTTTTCACAGATTTATCTTAAATTTTGTTCACATATGCTCGCAAAAAAAGGCTTGGTTGAAACAACCAAGTGCCGTGGTTATATATGCGCCAGACGATTAATTGGTTAGACCAACCAAGTAATTTGTTAGGCCACCAATTTCTTGGTTGGTCTAACCAATTAATCGTCTGGCGCATGTATAACCAAGGCACTCGGTTGTTCCAACCAAGCCTTTTTTCCCGTGTGGACTATCATCGAAAATATTTGAATACAAATTGGACGCAGATCTGTCCAGACGTTACAATCTTATGGTATTTTGAATTTTTCGAAAAATCTCATTCTCGCGCTGGCTCGTGCAAATTACAAGATACCGGATTCTAATTTGGTCCACATGTGGACTACTATGGTACAAGGTTTTAGTACAATTTTGAAAAAGATCGGTTACACGGTTAAAATTCTTCGACACTTTGAATTTTTAGAAAAATATCTAGAGCATAAACAAGCCTGCAAAGTAGAACTTTGCAAATTGCTTCCTCATTATTTTTCGCTTTTTACAAATGTTTCTCTATGAGGAAGCCAAAATCAATTAAGATACTTTTTATCCATCCTATTGGTCTAAATAGGATTTCCTAAGCAGTGTGAGCATTCGTATGGATATAATTTCGAAACACAAATTTAGTCGAAATCTCATCAGCTTAAAAGATATTGAGGAATTTTGAAAAATACTTTTTACCCGTTTTCGCCCGATTAGGGGTTGATTAAGGCAAAATTCTAAATTATGTTTTTGGACATTCGGATATATTTGGACATTTCAAAATATCTTATGAGGTCGAAGGGACATTGAAGAATCGGTAAAAATGCATCTTATTTTTTTTCACCCCATTAGGGGTTGATTAGAGCAAAATCTTTAATTATGTTTTTAAGCATTATTATGGACAACCATCGGAAGCGAAAATCAAGTCGATATCTTATCATCCGTAAAATCGTAAAATAATTAAAATATACTATCGTAGAAGTAATATTAATAATATTAAATTTTTCATTAAAAAAAGGTACATCCAGAAATCTTTGGATTGAAATATTTATCACATTCAAGATTGATTATGATAGACTTCCTATAGCTAAGAAACGGTGAGAAGAGAAACGAGTCAATCAGCATGAAATTATTGTATCACACAGAAAATCGTCGTGTGAAGTCAACATTAATTTTCTTTTTTAACTTGGCGCCGAGTCGCTATCGCGACTCTTGATAAATGATAGAAAACTGTTTCATTTATATTAAGGCTTTACAATAGTTTATGATAATAATCTCTGTTGGTGCCTCTTTGATTGCAAACGATTAATGTATTTACGATATAACACGATGCACCTCAAATGGATAAAAATTTACCAGTGACGAAACGATAATTTAATATAAAATATTATAAATCCATGGGCACACATGTCACAATGTCCTAAAGACGTCTTTCGGATAATTGTGACTTGAGTCACAATGTCCATTGGGTTGGTGCACCAACGTGAAACAAATTGAGATTTTGGCATTGGTATTTGGTACTCAGGTATTTAGAAGAATCGGATGGAGGAAGATATCGAATTGCAAAAATAGGAAATTCCATATCAATGGCCATTCTACATTCAAACGTTCATTATATTTAAATTCGATATTTCAGCCATTTGCCATTTTGATCATTCGCTATTTTCACCCCCATCCTATTAAAATGCAATCAAAATATCATAATGATGGCCATTCTAGATTCAGACGTTCATTATTTTGAAATTCGCTATTTTAGCCATTTGCTATTTGGTCATTCGCTATTTTGATCCCCGCCCTCCTCAGATATATGTGTAAACAACAAGGCAGGATATTTAGTTCTTCATCGATTTATTGTTTTTCGGTGATGGAAGAATGAATCAGTAAGTGAGCGAATGAATATCATGAGAAAACCGCAATGAATTCGACAAAAGAGTGAAGTCATAGGGTTTTTATGCGGCGAATCCCGAGAGTAAACAAGTATACATACCGATAACGTATCTATTGTATTTAACCCATAGAAAACGAAAACTATATCAAACAAATAACAACTATTCAATTCGTATAAATTGATCAAATTCCGAATAGATAGAGATGATAACATACGATTAAATCCCATTCATATTCTATCGATCTATATTAGTCTCTATAATTTGTTTTAACCAGGGTTACAAAACCCTGAAACTGCAAAATCGTCTCAACCGATACATCAGATTTGAATAAAGCGCGCCAAAACCATACCAAAAGGGACGATGACTGCATGCGTCACAATTCGTTACTGGCGGCGACCACCACCATATCGATAAAATAAGGCTCGTAACACCGCCGCAAAAGCCCCGGTGTGTATATATATATAACCATTCCATCCAAAAGCATCTCTCTAATAATTCTTATCAGTCCGACGACTTCCCATCTATTTCTCAAACTCCTCTTCACTGTATATAATTTCACACCTACTGAAGAATCGTCAGCAACTGTATATGATATCTGTGCGAAAAAGTGTGTGTGAGGAGTGGTGTAGTGTTAGTGAGACGTCCCTGCGCCACGACTACTGCCACGATGGCCGAGGAGCCCGAAACAAACGATCCAGCGACGATGGAAAATGTAACTGAAAATGAGATCAAGGTACCGATTAAATCCGCGTATTTGTATGTTATTAAAAAAAAGGAAATCTCTCAGTTTTTCTTTTTAATTACGTGGTTCGTTAGTGAAAAGTGTAACAGTTACTTATGACGTTTCTTAAAAACCGTGCAATTTTGACAGGTCAGTGCCGGAGGAGCAGTGCCAAGCGAGAACGAAGTTGGTGTTCTAGAATTTCAGGCCTCTCAGGTTATATCGCGTCTCGAGGAAGCCGTCGAAAGGCCCACCGAAGGGGGCGGTACTACTTGGAACAATCCATCGGGTTTTCTGTCTCAGCCCAAATCCGCCGAAGATATTTTGTCACTTATACAGGTAAATAAGGAAAATCGTGGCTGACATTGGTGGCTTCCTATTGGCTGATGGTAATATGCACTCGTTTGTCATTCGCTGATTCCATTGAAGCCGGTAGCACCCTTAATTGTCACGTGGCTTATTTTACGCGCTTTTGGGACGAACGATAAGAAAATCGTGGGCGAATATGTTTCAAATGGTCATGAACTTGTTTGATAATTAAAGTTGGAAATATAAGATGATTTTTATGGATTTTTTTAGCACTTGTACTTCAGTTTGTTTCCATGCTGAAAGTAGGAAATTGTGTTTGCAGCAGTTTTAAATGGATATTACTTACTATCAGTTCACTTCCGCTTGATAAGATTAGTGTATTGTAGTTAAAATTTTCTTTTGTAATATATAGCAAAGTTATTTTTATTTTTTGTAATACTTCTTATATTGACTTATAATTTTATAGTATTTGAAAATACCAAAATTATAAATGCCTGCAGATGGGGACAAGTGCAATATAACATTTTTTTAAAAAATATACCAAAATTATGCTTTATCCTCATCATAACTTATCCCTGTAAATAATTTTTTTTTCATTTGTACTGGTCACCTTTAATTGTTATGTGACTTATTTTATATGTTTCTTTGACAAACAATAAGAAAGACATTGGTGTATCCATTTCTAAAAAGTTCATGAGTTACAGAAAGCATTCTCATTGTTTTATTCGTCCTGTGATTGGTTGCTCGGAAAGTCCGTGATAAACAAGTTCAGTTTGGTGTCAAATTTGACATAAGAGGACAGGTCCTGCAGCGCCCGTAATGTTTTAAAATTTTTTAAGAGCGCAGCAGTGCAAAATTTTCTCAGACCTGCGTGTCAGCACATGTACTTAGTCTTCTTATGTTTAAAATGTTTATCTAAGTATTTTTAAATAAGCTGGTGAATATGTGCTGATTTTTTAATGTTTTAATGGAAAAAAAGATAGTACCTGTAATTTCACATGGCTTGTTTTATACACTTTTGGGATGAACAAAAATAAGTCATGGATGTTACATCATGGCTTTAATTTATTTTATTATTTTTTGTGGAAAAGACGCAACAAAAGAAAGTTGATTTATTTGTTCCTCTATTTTTTAACGGATTGTGCCAACCTCTCAGCAGTTGGAGGAAGCGACTGGGTGATTGAATAATTGTAAACATTTTTTTTTAAACAACTAATATAAATTTTATTCAGGAGAGTTAAATTATAAGGGTTTGAATTTTATAATATTTTTATTTATTATTTTTTGACGAAGGTCGACCAGCTTAGTCTGCCCCCCAGAGTAAGACTGACTATGTTGGAAATTACAAGTAGTACTAAATACATGGCGCATTAATACACAAATTAAAAATGCAGGACATCACGCTTCTTATAGATGTGCGGTGCCTTGCTATTCAGTATGGGAAAGCTGACTAATGTAAAAAGTTCGCATCCAGGAGCGCTTCCCGCTACTGGGTGTAAAAAAAGAAAAATGCCCAGTTTATTGTTATTATACTTCATTTTTACTTAATAGAATAATAATAATTTGAAAGAATTAATAATAACATTTATTTATTGTTCTGTTTAATTTTCAATAATGAAAAATAAGCCAGGACGTTACATGGGCGAATATGTTTTAATAGATCATGAAGTTGTTTGATAAATAAAGCTGGAAATACAAGATCATTTTTATGGGTTTTAGCACTTTTTCTTTGTGTTAATTTCCATGTTGAAAGCACGAAATTGTGTTTGCAGCTGTTTGAAAAGAATGGTAATTAATATCAGTTCACTACCGTTTCATAAGATTAGTGTATTTTAGTTGAAATTGTTTTTTTACTATTTAGCAATGTTATTTTTTTTTTCCTGCAAAACTTTTTATATTAACTTATAATTTTCTAATATTTGTAAAATAAAATTATGATTTATTTTCACCATAACTTATCCTTGTACATCATTTTTTTCATTGGTACTGGTTGCCCTTAATTGTTATGTGACTTATTTTATGAGTTTCTGCAACTCACAATAAGAAAGCCATTGGCTCATATGTTTTAAATGTTTATCAAAGTATTTAATAAATAAGTTCGTAATACACACTGATTTTTTAATGTTTAAATCTAAATAATAATAAGCTATTAGTTAGATTTACAAAATAGGGGACTTTGCAGCCATCTTAAAAGTATGCTATGTACATGCTGACTGTGAACAATAGTCCTTACTTACTATCAGTTCTTTTCCACTTGATAAGATTAATGTGTTTCCTTGAAATCCATTTTCTAATAATTAGCAATGTCAGCGCTAAGTGTTTAAAAGGCTTACTACTTCTTTGAAATGACAATGACTGGAAGAAATATTTTCATTTTGCAATGTGGGTTTTTATTTTTATATATGAATAAATATTTATTCAAATTACCATCTGAGTTGGTTTATATTTTTAAAATATTGAATATCTAAGAATCATCTCCAAAAACAGGCGCTTATACTTGAATAGTACATTCAAGAATTGTTCACTTACTTAGCTACAGTTTACGAAAAAAACAAATATGCACATGTTGTTGATGCTTAAAATAAAAAATATTTGCAAATTGGTTCACCATTGTTTGTGCCAGTTGGTAGGTAATTGGCACAATTGTTTGTAATTAGTTCAATTTTCGACGGGATTGCTATAATTTATCGTTCTTTACATTCTACAGCTATTTTATTTTACAATTGCAGGATCTAGTGGTACACGAAGACTCCCCACAGCCTAACGAAGATGGTAGCCATGAGCCATTGACGAGTATCGTTACAAGTTTACCACCTCTTTCAGAGGCAGCTAAACTTGCCCTTGTGGCACATTCTGTTTCGGCATACGCTGTGGCTCTTCCTAGGCCTCATGCCCAACGATTAGCTGGACGGCTTGCGGCTGATACTACAAGATGGCTCAGTCACATATTCCACTTTGTGGACTGCGCCTCTTCTTTCCACGAGGATCATCTGGAAGGACTTGTGCGAGTAACGAGGCTCGCATTGCACAGAAAGTATCCTCGATACATGGAGGAAGGATTCACAGCTTTGGCTGCAGCACCTCCGTTGATTTACAGTTCTGTGGCTGCTCCTCTGGGAGTTGTACAACATTTATGCAGACAGGTAGTTAAAATTATAAATTTTGCTTCATACCTTGGTGAAAATATTTCTCTGACAATGTATGAAAGTTCCTCTGAAACTCTCGGATAATGTCTCCCAAACGAATCTGAATTTCTAACAGTTTACGTACTTTTCGAAGAACGTCAATGATTTCTCTGGATCTAAATATTTCCGATTGTTCTGATCATTTCTAATTTTCTTTGCCAACTTCTCTGAAAACCTATGAATATCGTTAATATTCTAAGCCTGTTTCTCTTTTATATTCACAAATCATCTTTTGAGAAAGTCAAATTTTCGCTGTATTTCTCGTACAATGTATATATTAAGTTTTTCTCTTAGAAAGATTTAGGGAAAATTCGAGTTTTCAACAAAATTCTCCGCGTGTTTGGCCGACAATAATTTTCAGAATTACTCTGAAACTGCAAAAAAAATGTTTGTCGACTTCTCTTAATAACTATGAACTTTGCTGTTTTTCTCTGGCTATTTATTTTCTATATTGACGAAAGTTCCTCTAAACACTCCAATTTTTGCTAATTTTGTCATATAACTCCTAGAGAATTTCCAGGAACGTCAGTATTCCTCTGAAATTCTCTGCATGCTTCGTTAAAGAAAAAATTCAGAATGACTACTATCGGGCCGTCCATAAATGATGTCACCACGGATTTGATGTTTTTTGGACTCCCCTCGCGTTCAGCGTCACGTATCGTCACAATTGCAAAGCCCTCCCCCCAAACGTGACATCACGCGATCTCGCCTGGCTTCCGCCCCCTCCCTCCCCCGATACAGTAAAAATAATTTCAATTTTTGTATTATTAAAAAACGTTTTATATATACATCATACGTAGTCGAAGGA
Organism: Ephialtes manifestator; assembly: GCA_963970395.1. NCBI lineage: Eukaryota > Metazoa > Arthropoda > Insecta > Hymenoptera > Ichneumonidae > Ephialtes > Ephialtes manifestator. The sequence continues at coordinate 24,802,466 of OZ019974.1, read as the reverse complement.
TAACAAATATTTTTATATTATTTATGAATAGTAGGAACAATAATGTAACTTTTCATACACTGGTTTGACAAAAACGTAAATACTCTGTTCGTTGACTGAAGCCTAGTAAAAACGATGATTACAAATGAAATAATCGGAAGAGTTTATTTCGTTATAGTGAAATCGAAATTTAAAAAATTTCCCCAAGCGATTGCGAAATTTTGCGTGAGTTTAAAAAAAAATGAAAAATGCGTGACGTCACAATTGTGACTCCCCCCCTCCTTTATCGTCACAAAACGTCACTTTTTTCGGGACAACCCCCCCCCCCCCCTCCCCCCGTGTAGTGACGTCATTTATGATCGGCTCCTATTGATTAATTTATCCTAATATTAATTCTCTCTAACATCTATGTTGTTAGAGAGAATTCGTAAATTCTCTAAAATTCTCAAAACCCACATTATCGCAGAAATTCGGAGTTTGTCAGAAAATAAGTCGTATTTTCTCTGAAAAAGTCTACTGTTCGTTTGAGTAACAGAATGAATAGATCTTAGAGAGAACTCGTTCTCTTAACCTACTTCATTCGAAAAAATCAGAGTTACCCAGAACTTTTCGGAAAAAAACTCTGAATTTGTCTGATATATTGTGACTGCTGGAGTTTGCGTGTAGAAAATGGCAGAGAATCTCAGAGAAAAATCTCAGAAAATTACTGAAATGGTACGGTTAGAGTTTTTCAGAGAATTTGTCAGAGAAATATTTTCACCAGAGTACTTAAGATTTTCCAGGCTCTATTACATTTTGTAAACGTAGCAAGCTCAACTTTGTCCACAAATGAACTAGCATTAAAAATAATATTTAGAAATTTAATACTTGGCTTAAGTATAAAAATCCAGTAATCTTAATGCCAAAAAGTTGCCCATAAATAATAGTACTTTGCGATACAAGGGCGAGAAAGCGATCATCATACGCAGGTTAGGAAGTTGATCGCACGAGCCCCACGAGTATCACAGCAGCACGAGCCGAAGGCGAGTGCTGTCTGTGGTATGAGTGCTTTTTGTAACAAATGCATTAAAAGTGCTACTGAGTGTAATGTTGCGCGCGTGCGAGAAGTGATTCCCGTGCGAGAAGTGCGTGCGAGAAGTAAAATAGCATCGATGGCCGTAAAGCGCTACTTACGCCACGCGCGGCAGGCACGAGAAGTAGCACTTCTCATGCATGCGTTACAAAAAAGAAAGAATGATACTTTTTTTTTCTCTTCGATTACTTAAAATGAATTTTTCATTTTTCGAGTGTCTGATTGTTCAACGAATTTTTTAAAAAGTACAAAATGGGGGAGAACAATGACAATCCCACAATTTTCGATATTTGGTCCTGGTGATTTTTTAACTTAATCTAAGCACTGTTAGGAATAATCGAGCGTATGGAATTTCTACACGCTTTTTATTACGCAAAAAAACACTTTTTTAAAACTTGTTTTAAAAGACTAAAAAATAATAAAAATCTATTGTGCTTTAGCTTTCATTGCCACTTCATTGTGTTCGGCCTATTCCCCATAACACGATGTTCGGCTCCCGGCAAAGCATGGACGTATCGGCGCTGGAACGTCGTTTAGCTGAGGACAGTCAGTCAAATGGTGTTACACCTTTATTGGTTCTCGCCGAAACTGGCTCCGTATTAACCGGGCATTGTGACAATATAACGCGGCTTCGTGAAATCTGCGACAAGTACAACGTTTGGTTGCATCTTCGAGGACACTCGATGGCTGCCCTGGCGTTAAACAATTTTACGAAAGACTTGGTAATTATTTGAAAACAAAAAGTGAGCATCTTCGTTGCGTTCGAATATTTTTAATATACTTTTGTTGTTGTTCGTTAGCCTGCAAAAATTGCAGACAGCATTACACTGCCTCTTGGCGTATGGCTGGGTATTCCTTCTTTGCCAGTGGTTGTATCCTTTCAAAGTATTTATCGATAAACTGGAAAACATCGTCAATGGTAAATAATCGTACAAAATTTGGGCTCGCTCGTTCATCTTTCGCAATAACGTAAATTTTTTGAAAATTTAAAAACTCCGTAAAATCCGAACCGCTTTTCCGATTTCGGCCAGATTCAATACCAAATAACATTAATTGCACTTATGAAAAACTATTTATCAAAACATCGTAAATATTACAAAAATTAGAGCGACCACACCCTTTTTTTAGACAATTCAAAAAGGTATAAAATCGAAACTTCCGCTTACATTTTGTTAAAAATCGCAACAATCCAAGTCGTGGTGTTGCTTCACTTGTGTACCAAATTCCAGCTGAATCGGTTGGACGGTTCTTGACACACATGATATTTTTTCTTAACCACTTTTCTCGACGTTTTGGAAAATTCTGAGTATGGTAACATGAAAATCTCAGAAGTTTTTTTTCCATGAAAGAAAAGTTTCCTCTATAAGAAGGCAAAATTAAAAATAAAGAAATAAAAAATGCAATGTTTTATAACAATGGCTATAACTTCACAAAGCAATGAAGCGGCGACTTCGTGGTATGTTTGCTATCTTTTTAATTAATCAAGCTCTGTGTAATAGGCCCTATATATTGTGACGTGATTTTTTGGAAATCACGATCACAAGGGCTTGTGTTATCGTTACTTGCTATTTTTCAGCGTTTTCGAGCTGCTTCCCCTCGAATTTACGTTCTCGGTTTAGCTAAGAATTATAATTCTTAGGTTTTGTTATTGTTGTTGTAACCGTTTCGATAGATCGGTGCACTCAAATTTGTCGCGAGGATGAGAGCTCAAAGAAACGAACAGCCCGGCAGACGAGAGTCACCGAGCGAGTCTTGCGATTAGTTGTAGACCGATGTAAATCCGGCGCCCTATTGAGATAATGTATTGTGCTAGAGAACGGGTGGACTTTTGCTGGTTGTTTGCAAAGGATGGAGCATCATGTTGCAGTGTAGTGCATAAGTGTGCTGAGTAGGCCCGTTCTCGCGCGAAGCATTAAGGGAGGCGACTGTATAGATTTCGAAAATGTTACCGGCGCGATTTGCCTTCCCGATATAGTTACGAGGTGATTCGAGGAAGAGGGCAGTAGTTCTCGAGTAAGGGATTTTGGGAGGGATTCATAATTATTATGACGAGATTTTGATGATTGCTGGAGACAATCAGTCTTCCTCAGGACACCGCCGAGGTGCCTCGTGTCTCGAATAAGCTACCGTATTGACAGTTGATCTGTCGCTCGCGCGCGCGTCTTCGCGTTGTTCTCGTACTTTGCATAATACTTGGTGTATAGTGTGTCGCGTATGTTCTCGTTCTCGTGAGTTTTTTCGATTGAATAAAACCAAAGTTCCCGTTCAGTGTAGTGTAATAGCGCACTCCTGGTTTTTCGAGTTGCCTATGGGATGCTTGCTACCGGACCTCGGAGTTATTTGCAAGAATTCCTGTGAGTCGTTTTCGTCTAATTAATTATTTAATCGAATGCACCGATCGCTTCGATTAATGATCTCGTGTTACTGACTATTCGTGCAGTTACCGTTAAGTTTGGGATACGCGTGCGTTGCTTTGCCACTCGCTGTTACCGTTAACGATTTCGATGCTTTACGCTGGCTCTCGCGCATTGATTCAATAATACAATTTATTGTATTTGTTCTTGAACTTTTGTTTAGTAATATTGAAGCTTTCTTTTCGCTGTGTGAGTTCTCGTAAATTCAAAGCTATTTACTGGGCCAAACCTCGAACCTCTCTATCAGGACCTAGCAGTCTGAGCGGCCGTGCATTTCCGCAACCGTTCGTTCTCGCAAGCGCATCCAGTTGCGTTTGTAAATTTAACGCGACCCCAAAAATTAACTAAGTTCTAACTAAGATCGTTAGTTTTGCTCCGGACTTTCGATTTTATTGGAATCGAGCCTGATCAACTCGATTCCTCGGGCATACCGATTAGTTAATACCGGTGAAACAAAAATTAACTGGTGCCCACCGGGTTTGCGGATGCGTGAACGAGAGTGGACGGCCGAAGGTGACCGTATCGTGATGCAGATCCCGAATAAAATTTTATTTTATTTGTTACGCATAAAAACCAGAACACACTCTCAGATAGAATTTACCGCGAGCTACACAGGTGACCAAAGCCAATACCGTCGATGATGATGTTATCGTCTTTGCAGCAGCATACGAGCGCGTAATGTCCGTTTTATCTTTCCAATTACTAAGGGCCCATCGACTTACCTGATGCTTGAAGCATTACAGTCGCGCTCCAACTTTCATCAAGTACACTTCACATTCAAGTTCACTTAATATGAATACCCGTATTTTCTTTGCACCGTCAACTCCTCCGAAACGTTCTGACTAATAAACATTCGAACGAACAACAACCTAAAATATTTACTTTTAGTTCTTTATCGACTATCATCGATCAATTTTTAATGATGGAATTTTGCGAAGCACTTATTGGGTCTGAGACCGTGATCGCCAGATTCAAAGCGCGCGAAACCGAAGCCTAATTCAAATTTCACTAATCCGAATCTCTCTTACAAAAATATCGACTGTAGCTGCTTAATAGATTACGTAAATTCATTAAGCAGCCACAATCGACGAATTTTTATCGTAAACAAATTGTGAAAAAATTTTGCCACGATCTGGGTACGAACTGGGAACACCCAGAATTCTAGCCTGGCGCGTTATCAATTACAGCTACCGTGGCCTTGGCAGAATTGATTCACAATCGTTAATTTATAGTCATATCTCAACCGTAGTATGTTATAGGCGTGATCGTGTATTGTTAATATCAATTCTTTATCGACTTTCATCGATCAATTTTTAATGATGGAATTAGGCTTCGGTTTCGCGCGCTTTGAATCTAGCGATCACGGTCTCAGAACCGAGAAATGCTTCGCAAACTTCCATAATTAAAAATTGATCGATGATAGTCGATAAAGAATTAATATTAACAATACACGATCACACCTATAACTTACTATGGCTAAAATATTTACGCTCGTTACATCCTGAAATGCTACATTAGCAATTTTACAATTTTCCTTGACAATCGCTGTAGACATTATACAGGCTTACGGATACAAAGGGTGGAAGACCTACCCAAAGAGACACAACCTTGTCTCTAGTTTCCGGTCTGATGGCAGACTCCTTATCAAGGAGATTGCCAACTTTACCATTATGGGCGGCTCTGCAAGTTCTCGGCCGCGAGGGTATCCAAAATAGGTTCAAAAGGTGCTTCCTGATCGTCGAGGAGTTGTACAATAAGATTAAAAAGTTTCAATGCATCAGTATACTCGTAAGTAAAAAATGTATATATATACCAACGTCTCTATGAATATTTGTTACTTCCTGGGTATTTTTCATTAATTATATTTTCACTTTTGCGTTTGAATGCATCCGCTGATCATCGGTTGCGCTGGATATTAATATCCGATTTTTGTCCATTTATATTCGCTCGCCCTTAACAGCGAGTCCACGAATCACCTTTGCATTCTTACCTTTTTCTACAGTCTTGTTGCGCGTTCCACGCGCAGTCAACGAATTTGGGCCGACTCCCGAGCCCTCTAAACCCACCACTCTTTTTCCCCGCTTCACTATTTTTTCATCGTTAGTCTTAATTTTATCTTTGTTTGAATCGCATCGCTAAAAATTATTACTCTGAGTGAGTCTTCTATTAATTGCATCGGCTAAATTTCGGGTATCGTCAAATCGGTAACCACTGATTATCGAATATTTAATATTTGTGGGTTTTGTGTATCATTTTCTTGTGTTTAATCAATAAATAATTATAATGATTGGAATGATTCGTTTTTACGATTAATCGAACAAGATCCGATCTTAGTTAATTAAGATGATGTGCTACTGCTCGGTCGGCAACAGAAACTGTAAAGCGTTGTTCTTGGCTACAATTGACCTTTTGGGCAAAAGACAAGAAGTACTGGCTGCGTCTAAGAAGTCTACAGTCAGTACTTCTCGACTTTTATTTGAAAAATGAACCATTGCGGGGAATAATACTTCAGGAAGATTCAGCTATCTCACTCGCACTTATGACGATCTGAGAGAGACAGACGATATATAGCACATCACCTTAATTGTGATAAATATATGTGACGTGCATGACGTAACGATATTCACATTTGCAAACTATTTTGTTTATGAATAGAAAGAAAAAATATCATGATTTTGTTTTCAACAGAGTCAAGCACCAGGCGGCGAGACCGGCACGTATACGATAAGCGATCTCGCCAATAATGCCGTAAATAGTCCTCAACTCTTTGAGGTTGTAGCGAGCGCTTTGGTATTTCAATTTGTTCCCGCTGACCGCGACGCTCAAAGCACTGAACGCGTACCGCCTTATTATGACAAGCTCAACTCTTGGCTCGGGCAAATTCTTCAGCGCGATATCGAGAACGTGGAGATTGAACTCTGCGAGATCGAACAGCACGGAGTTGCCATTCGTATTTGTCCACTGGAAAATCCTGAGAAACCGCCGTCGGAAGAGGACATCAACAATGTCGTTGCTTGCCTCGAGCAACAAGTCGTAAGAACTTATCTATCTGCATTTAGCCCTTTAAAATGGTTTTTGCACATTTGACTATGACATTTAGAGACATTTTCTTGTGGGTAATACTACAAGAAAATGTTTCCAAATTTGAAATACTTTAAACGCACATTTTCGGAAATACATCGAGGTAAACATTGTTAATTTAATACAGGGAATATAGCTTCTGCAGCGTTCTACCTTTAAAAATTTCTAATTTTCGAATTAGATAAACGAATACTAAACCATAAACTGTTTAAAATATTAAACTGGTATATTAAATTTGATATGTAAATGGAATGTCAAATTACAGTATTTTCTACCAAATTCCATGAAAATTTGGATATTCAATACCAAAAATTTGTAATTTTATTAACTCTTGTATTAAATTCAATGTATCAGCTGATGAATCAAATATCCGGTAATGTAAATTCGCAAACATTTTTAACAGTGTACGTTCGAGACAATCAAAATTTTGAAAGATACTGTGGAAAAACTAGACTGATTCACCATAGTGCTACAAAATGTCATCACAAGAGAGCGAGTAAATTTTGATAATTTCAGCATTTCACGATGATTTGAACTTTGATTAACGACGAAAATAAATTTTCGTCCATTTGTTCGTAACGTAGCTGAAAATAGATTGGCATATCATTCATAAATAGTGCAAGCACTGCCTTAAGATAGTAACCTTGGTAGTCAAGTTAATAGAATGCTAAAATATGAAAAACTGTTTGCACTATTTAACGACGAAATTGGTTAAAATTAAGGTTGAACTGGTTTAAGGGATCGTCACAGTGTAAAATTTAAAAAAGATCGATTTTTTTTTAAATTATCCGGTAGTATACATGGTTATAAACATTCTCCCCAATTTTTTAATCGAAATCCGAATTATTTCGGTCACCACAGCGTGTCTTAGAAAAAGGGATTGGAGCGTGACATCTGGTGCGTTCGTCTCCCCGTTCACCTGTTGTTCCTTTTGTCCTGTTCCCACCTGCACATGTACCTTTTAACCTGCGGGGATTTAATTCTACAACCGCGCTGAATAAACGGGCCAAGTACGAAGCAGAAGGAATATCGTGTGGACCTGGCATCGCCGATTGATCGTAACTAGACGATTTACTAGACGTGTTTTTCAAAACAGCGGCCACTCTCAAAGAAACAGTTTTCAAGCTATCTCTAAAATTTTTACAGAATATTCTTCACGTCATCCTTTATGGTGCTATGGAAGCTTTTTAAAATCTTCCTATCTTTTTTTTTTTTTACGAAAAACTCGAAGAAATAGGCTAAATTCGATACTTTTTGTTCAAACCGTTGCCATTTTTTCAAATATCATTTTTAAAAAAGCCTCCATAGCACCATAGCGACTTTCCTACAGATTAATAATCTTCTTGAAATTTTTGTTTCGAATCACATTTGCGTCCGCAATCCTGGCCACCATACCGAACCGTTTTTTTAACCGGAAATTTCAATGTATAAAAACAGTATTAAATAATAAATAAATCAAGTTTTTTAAAATCATTTTGTACTCTCCATCATAGCTTTAATTTGTAAAAAAAAAGACCGATTAGCTTATTCTAATCAGCAAAAAAAAATCGCGTAAATCTGCTATTTTCCGGGGGGGGGGGTTACACTGTGACGATCCCTTAAGAAAGTCCTACTTAATATATAAAGAATGTATAATAATGAATTCACAGAATAATATCTCAGTTTGCACTATTAAATCCTCATGCATATTTTTACGCAGTTTTTGTTAACAAAATTTGTGTTGTTATTTCGATCATTAAGAGTAATATCTCGTTTTGTTTTTCCATTGACTCTCTACGAAGTCACAATTGTGCCAAAGTTTGCATATTGATTTTTCTTTATTTTGTGCAACAGGAAATTTTGCTGGCGACCGTAGAACACAAGGACACATTTGTTCGCCTTGTAACAGATAACGATTGTCTGCATCTGGTGGATATGCCAGGTTGGGCGGGTCTTGGTGGAGTTCGCTATGCACCTCCAACTTGGATTCACGTAATGACGGATCAGGCAAAGGACGAATTAAACAGACTGAATATTCAGCTTGTGGAAGCTTTGCGAAGCACAGACGCAGCTTTTTCACTGGGCGAAGGCGCTGATGGTCTGGCGTGTGTACGTTTTGGAATGGTAACTCAAGACACCGGTAAGTTCTATCATAAAATCGCTAGTAAAATCGGGCCCAACAGTGTCAACGTTACTCCAAACTGGGAATATTCGCAAAAAAATATATTGAACATTTCAATGAATGTGTATTATTCTGAAAAACGAAGAAAAAAAATCAATAGTAACATTTTTAAAGATTGATTATTTCATGTTACGATTCCTTATGCATTAACAATTAATATTTTCACCTTTTTCGATATAATTGTGCTTGCAGTTTTTCGGAAGTATTTTCAATACATATTTATTCCAAGAATAGTCGAAGAATATTCAGAAAATATTTAGAGAAAAAAATACTCCAAAGTCATTACGATCGATATAACTTTCTATTTCCAGACGTTGCGGAATTACTCTCATTGGTACTTCAAGTCGGTCAGGAGGTCGAAGCGAGCTCAAAACTTTTAGACACTATGTCGGAAGTTGTTAAACGAGGGATCGAGGCAGCGCAGACGGATCTCGAGCGCGAAAACGCTGAGAAACTCTGGCAGGAAGGGATTCTGAGACACGTGCCGGTTGTTGGTACTTTTGTCAACTGGTGGAGTCCGCCTTCGAAGGAGGCCGGCGTACGAGGAAGGAGTTTGAATTTACAAGCTGGTAAGCTTGTACAAATAAACTCTTGAAATAAATTCCAAGTCGTTCTTTCTTTTTTTTTTTTTTTTTGCTTTCTCATAGAGGAAACACTTATTTTGGATGTTCAAAATGTTCCAGAGCATCCAAAAATTGCATTAGGCTAAACGGTTTAGATTTATTTGTGTGTGTGCGCGTGCTTTGAAAATCTACAATCTTAATAACTTGAAAATGTCTCGGGATTACAAGATGAAAACTATCACACATGGACGGGCGGATTTAACCCTCATTGTTTAATTAGATTTCCTTCGGAATTTTTGAAAACGTTATATTTTTAGTTTTTTCAAATTGTTAAAGAAATATCAAATTCGGCGAAAATCTGTGGAAACGTATTATTTTTTTTATACGATTTTTTTTTCTCGAGTTTTACAAAATATAAGTATCCAATTTCCTAGTCAACCAATTTTTGTCTGAAAGGTTGTGTGAATGTTTAAAGTAGTTAAAGGAATCCTAGTATATATAGTTGATAATCGAATGTGGCATAGGAATTTTACAATATTTCGATTTTTCTGGAAATATTTTCATCGATTTTGTTATTCGAAAACACTTGACACTTATTCATTACCAAGTATAAGGTCAATTCATTCAGAAATTCAGTATATTTCGTAAGAGAAAATTACAAAAAATCAACGTTATTGAATATACTAAGAAAATAGATTGTGTAATAAAAATGCCAGAGAATGGTTAATGAACGTTGGTAAACAAATGTGTCAAGAAAATCGACGAATTTTTAAATTATTTAATTTATTTAATAAAATGATTTCTCTGATATTTTCGAACTCACGATTATTTTAACGAACATTAAATATTTTTTGTAGTTTCGACGCTTTCCCTAACACTAACTAACACGAAAATGATCATAATAACAGGGAAAATGACACAGTCGTTTTTGTACACCTTAATAACGGTGCGATTTTGGTTAGAATAACAAAAAAATTACGGTGACCATGATTTTTCTGTTACTATGACCAAAGATGCACCGTTATTAAGGTGTACAAAAAACGACTGTGTCATTTTTTCTGTCAATATGGCCGTTATAATCACCGTGCTAGGGTTCTCATTATTGTTCGTTTTTCACAACCGATTATTTTAGTCTATTTCGCCGTCAAAATAATTTCTCATTGAGGCTGACTTTGTGCAAAATAGAAAATAATGGCGAAACAATGTGCAGGTCTTTATGTCTTTTCTTTTTTCAGTAGTGAGATGATGGTAAGCGACGATGGTGTCAGGTGGTGTTTTCATGATTTCCGTTTATTGCTTAATTCTAGAGTTCAGTACTTTAATGCAATAGTTAACGTCACGCAATTTCTTTTTGAATTCAAATTGGTACTTGTCACAAAACAATACCTTGTTAAAGTTAGAGTAATAAATATGTTTGGGAATCGACCATCTTGTCTGCATTTTAGTTAAAAACCGCAATTATTGAAAGTAGAGATTTCTAGTGAAACTATCTTTTTTTTCACTATAACAACAATAATTGGCCGGAACCGCGAAATTTTGCACCATTATCATTCATTCTTTTTACAAGAATTTTTTAGTTTTTATATAGCACAGTTTTTCTGTGATAATACGTCATATTACACCGGTAGCTGAGCTTGTCATTTTCTTTCTAAGATTGTTTTTGCTCCAACTTCCACAATTCTTTACGTATCTAACTGCAATTTGGTTTACGGGTCGACTATTATCAGACAATGTTTGGGGATTAATTTGCCATTAATCCGTTTAGTTGCAATTATTTCGTACCCCAAAACTACCGTAAAACAATAACGGACTGTCGCAGTGATATCCCCAATCTCTACACCCATTTAGTGCAAAAAATGTAAATATATATATGAGAGTTTACACTGAAAAAAATTTTTAAAACAAGAAAATTAAAAATTTCCGTCGCGACTCCTACATATTTTTTAAAAATCTCATCGATGATTTACGAGGAATTGTTTTTCAATCAATAGAGAACAGTGTTGACGGGTGCCCCGTAAAAAAATATATGTTGTGCAAAAATGGACCACCCTACGCAATACGCACTGTAGCCATTTACTATCATCTCGCTACTATTTCCTAATAACATCCTAATAATAACAACGATACGCATAACTTTTTTTCGTTTTTTTTCCCCCTCCATTCGCCGTTTTCTCCGCATTTGTTTTTTCTTGCCTGTTATCGATAATATTCCGTATATATTTTTTAAAATTTTATCGATGTGTCGAAATGATCTCAGGTGTCGTGGAGAGTACGGAGAATATTTACAAGTACCACATGCAACTGCAGCCAAATTCAACGAACAGCAACGGTTCCGGTGCGCGAACGCCGCCACAACCGCTGGTACAAACACCCGTTGGCGCGGGAAGTCAGAGTCACAGTCGTTCCTCGAGTCATTCCAGTTTGCAGAGCGGTAAGAGTGCGCCTGTAGTCGCGAACGCGAGCGTTCTTCAGACGCAGCCGAAGGAAATAGTCGCGGATGTACGCTCGTAGTAAAATTGCGCTTCACAATGGAGCCAAAAAAAAGGAAAGGAAAGAAAAACTATTATTTTCCAATTGGGGGAACTTAGAGTTTTCCTCGACGAACGACGAAGCGGCGCTTCTCGAATCGAAATAAAAGTAGAAAAGATTTGTCTCCCCACCGGCGCGCTTTGTACACCGAAGAATAAGACGATCTCGCGCACTCGAGCTTCATCTATAACTAAAGAAAAAGATTGAAAAAAGAAAATAAAAGCTAGAATCGACGGATATATCAAAGTGGCCTCACATTCGGTTTATACTTTTCCGCTTTTGCAGAGAGTGAAAAATATCTTGTCTGACGTAATTTGACATGATTTTCTCGACAGTGTTTGAGGCGTTTCCTGGCTATTTAACTCAAATATTTTCTTACGACTCAATCTAAGATTTTGCTGACAATTCGACCTAAAATTTTTCCAACAATTCAACCTTCGATTTTCCGACAATTCAACCTAATGATTTCTGACAATTCAACCTATCAAAAAGAAGTCTTTAAGTTGATCTTTCAGTAAGTCTGCCAGAAAAAAGACTTCAGGTTGAACTTTCAGTACGTCTGTCAGAAAAAAAGTCTTTAGGTTGAACTTCCAATAAGTCTGTCAGAAAAAAGTCTTTGAATTGAACTCACGAAAAAGCCTTAAGTTGCACTGTCAGGAAATGTCTTTTAATATGATTTTCCGGAAAGTATTCGTGGCGTAAATTGATCCTCTTGTTTTTTTTTACAAGGATTGTAATTTTTTTTGTCATTTATTAAGGCGATTTATTTCGCGTCCGGGTAACGCATTGATAACGCAATAAGATAAGGCTAACCGTACTTATCAGACTGTCCGACTGTTCGTCGATACTTTTAGATAGCGCGCAACGTCTCTTTAGATTTTGCCTCTTTCTCTCTTTTTTTTCGTCACCGAAGTTTTGAATCTTTTTTTTTCGTCGCGTACGAGCACAAGTCAACACTGGGGAGTTTCACAATTTTTTTTAGATGTTCTATAAAAAATTTCGCTACAGAAATCAAAATTCCGTTTCCCATTCATTGGAATAATTACGAAATTATTTGACATTGCTTCTCATAAAAAAATCTTGTCTATCAAATTTAATACTTTAACGACCAAAAAAAAAATGAAAATTTTTCAATTTTAATAGATTGTAACACCTAAATGTGTTGTTCTTTCAGAAAATTGAAATTTAGGATCCTTTCCTAATACAATTTCACAATTTTCCAACATTCGCAGAATTTTTGGATTTATATTTCAAAGAATATGTTGAAAAAAAGCTTCCAAGCATTTCGTACTGATTTTACTACCGTCAAATGTCGTCCTTAATTCTTCTCAAATGACGAAAAGTAGTATAAAACAATTTCAAAAATATTATCATCATACTTAAGAATTGTTCGCGGTTATTCAATTTGTTAAGTATTTAACATTCATTTTATTCGATTATCGCTCATCCCTAAATGTAATGTTATAAGAAACAGCCATAATTTAATTCAAATTATACTCAGATACTTTATTTTTAATTTTTTTTCTGTAGCGAAATCCTTTTGTTGCGAATAAAAAGAAATAGTGAAAAATCCTAGTCAACAAGTACTGAAACTTTTGAATAATCCAAAGCATTCGATCGATTGCATAATATCGCAGAACTTATTAATCATTCTACGGCTTCGTTTATCCTTTATTTCGTGATCCCATTTATTAAAATGCGGATTATTCCTTGAGCACAATGTTTATGCTTAGTACGAACATGTGATATGAAAAAACGAGACGATTTGTGATCGCTTCGAGTATTAAGGTTACCTCGTACGGGCTTTTATCTATTAATCCCTCACCGTCGCTCCGCAAAAACGTCACGCGTGTTGTTCAACAAGTGAGGCTTAAAGTTGGCGCGGAGTTGCGATTACGAATTTGTGAATAATAAAAAAAAGAAAGAGGCAGCTGCAATATTAAATTAACGGGTTCACCAAAGATCCGGCCTCGCTTCCGATCGGTTTATACAATTGAACGAGCGCAATTACGCGGCATGGCGGTAAAAATTGTACGAAGGTTCGAAGGGTATAAAAAAAACATGGTAATAAAACGGTAATCGTTCGCAATTCGTGTGTCGCGATCGAACGTAAACACGACAAATACACATTATTAAAAAAAATGAAAACATCAAATCACATACACACGCAACACACATTGTTGAAACTTACCTAAAAGTAAAAATTAAATTAAGCTCGTATGTATATTTATGTACCAAACTGTTGTAATAAAGTATTGCTACCGCATAAATCATTATGAAAAAAAAGATCTGAAAAAAATGCGTTTTTATTCTACAATTAATATTCATTTCAATGATTTTATTTTAAGAGTTGTTCTAAGCCTCCAAATTTCTATAATATTAGCTAAAACCCGAATTTTTCAATAATTTGTATTATGAATCATACAGAAAAGTCTTTAGGTTGAACAAAAGTCTGCTTTTAATGTAATAAAAATTTGTAAGTTTCTGAACGAACTCCAAATATTTTTCAGCTGAATGTAAATTTGATGACAACTAAAGAATATAATCCTTATAGATGGGACTACAGCTAAGAAGATAAAGATAAAAATATCGTCACCTTAATAATCCTGAAAATAGAGAAGGGAAGATAAGTAAATTTAACTCAAAACAATCGTCGTACTTGTATTTCTTTTATTTCTCTTCTCATAATATTCGTTTACCATTACAATAGGAGGAATAAAGTTTGTAGCATGGCAATTAGACACAATCGTAATTCACAGAAATCAATATTGATATCGATAATAATAATTAACAAGTTTGCATTTGTATATCTCTGGAAATAATATTTATACTCTTCTATATTTAAAGCTTATGCACGCCACGCATACGAAACGTTATACAAATCTTATATAGCTTACACGAGTCCTTTTAATTTTTCATTTACTTTTTTTTTTCTCATCATCATTTATCTCTCGATAGCCTCTACGTACTTTGTAAATAAGAAATATCTTTCTCTCGCACTCTTACCGATGAAAAATGAGGAATTAATATATATAACAGAAAATTAGAGCTAAACGAATGATTTTGCCACGTTTAGCGATAGTTGAGCCGTGTAATAAAAGAAAGAGCAAACTCCAATTCTCCCTCTGTTTCTCATCTTTTTTTATTCTTTTTTTTCGTCTCGAAAGTTGGTTAATTTTTTTTTGTTTTCTTTTTGATTCACATATTTTATTCTTTCGCTCGATTCAATCGTTCACGCCTAACTTGCAAACGAGACTCGTAGGCCAACATCAAAAGTCTTACACCGATTCGAATACTTGTTTTAACCTTGTTTAGAACCTACAATACTAGGAATCGAAGTTTCACAAAATAATCATTCGTCACATTCGATTATTACTTTTGCATTCGCTCATTTCTCACATTTTAGCAGACACACTCAGGTATAAAAATCATGTGGAAAAATGAAACGGCGTTGACGATGGCCTAGAAAAAGTGGTTCAGCACACCCGCAACCCGAATACGTTAACGTTATTCTCGAAAAATTGACAAACTATTTGAATAATAAGTCCTTCCGCGAAACGTCGTCGTTTAGGCTTTCTACGTTTTTCATTATACTTGAGTAATTTAGAATTGAACAATAATTTTTATTAATCAATCACGCTTGTTTCGCTTAAGAGAATTTAACGATGTGTCGTCCATTAAATTTCCTAAACAACATTTTGATTCGATTAGAATTTGAGTAATTTCCGATACGAAAAAAATCTGGAAAAAATTAACGATTGAAGAAATTCAGAAGTCTAATTTTCTGACAATAACAAAAATAATACGAAAATTTTAGGAAAAAAAAAAATCAAATATATTTGGCAAAAAAGACGAATTTATTTCTCGAAATAGGAAAAAAAAGTTTCCGACAGTTTATGAAGCGATTAATTCCACCCATAAGTAATACATCATTGCTTGGGTTTATTATCCATTGATAAATATTTTTATTGTCTTCAATCGTTAATATTTTGAGATTTTTCAACTTGATAAATTACTTTAAAAATTCGTCGAATCTTATGTTTATTTACGAATGTAATACGTGATTTATCTTTAAAAATCACCTTGGGCGCGTGTTCTACTCGGAAGTTGGCTTGAATTTGACCGAAAGTCTTGAAAACTTTTGGGGAACGATAACGAAATGTGTTATCCCCTCATTTCGACAGACTCGTTCGTACAGAATACTGTATTGATCCCGTTTGCGTATTTCACGGCAGTCTTCGACGATATTTCGTGCGATTAAAAAGAGTATTCCATATAATCCCGTATTTTCTCGAACAATTGGCTTAACGACAAGGTCGAGGTGTTCGTTGAGCAAATTCGACTTTCCTGATCGCTGCACACTAGCGTTTAAATAAATAATTATCCGACATATAACCGTAGGATAAGAATAATTTTCCTTGCGTGTGCACAATTCTTATCAGCCGAAATCGCTGACAACTTGCAGTTCAACTCGCTTTTTCTTATCGGCTAAACGAAAGTCGTTCGCACTCGCGCTCGACGCTACTTTATGATAGCTTGCTTTTATTTATTTATTTAATGCGTTTTTTTCTCATTTATATATTTATAGGAGTAGTAAATGTTTAGTAGCGTAGTAGGTAAGATTACTTGAGAATGAGAGTAGTTTTACTTTTTTGTCGTGTTTTTATTTCGTTCATTTCAGCTAAGTAAAAAAGAAAAAGAAACCAAAAACAAAAAAAGTTGAGCCGCTTCACATTGAATTTGGCAAGAGATCCATGATTAATTTAAATTTTTTTCTCTCTCTTTATTACGATTATTCTTCCTCCCTTTTTGTCTCAACGACGATAAATACACCACGTTATTTACTGACTAGGACACTATATTCTTTCGTACACCCAACAGTATTTTTTCTTTCTTTTTTACGCGAAAAAACAAAAAGACGACTTTCTTCGGTTTCTTCGTTCACGTGCCTCGTTCTTTTTATCTGCGTGCTCTCAGCCCCCGACAGGGTTTTTGCTATTAAATCCTTAAACTTAATTAATGAACTAACGTTAAGTGTAACTCGGTTTCTAGGCTCTACGGGCTCTCTCTCGTTTTTTTTTCTTGCGCTTTCTTTCTCTTCACAATAAATATTACAAGTATTTACATCGGGTATGTAGCCCACGCTAAATATAAGTCTGTCTAAACCGTCGAGACGATAGCGCCCGAGGTTGTTCAAGACGACGAAATTACATTGTTATTCTTATTCCTTTTCGTCCTGTGAGGCAAGTTTATAAATTTATGATGGAACTCATGAATTTCCACAAACAAAATGCACGGAAATTTAGAGAAGTTATGCGAAATACTAAAGATTTTTGGGCGTAAAATACTTCGTACGTATATTTGATATATTTCACATATAAAATATAATATACGCGGAAAATACATTTTTTAATATGTGAAATATTTTTTCCTGTACGTTTCAGACATTTCTGACAATTGAAAAAAATTTCGGACTACTTGGAGGCATTTTTGTGCATTCTATTAGAATATGTTTCCGGCTAATCACGAGTTGCATTTTTTTTCACAAGATTTTTACATTCTGAAACTTAATTTCTTTTATCCAACTGTATAATTCTATTGCTTAAAATTTTGCAGAGTTTACAAAATATTTGTCGAAATCGTTTTTAAAATCGACGGTGCACAAATATTTAAGTACTAAAAAAAACGGTGGTATCAATTTTTTCATAAAATCGCATAATATTTTTTTTAGTAAATTTCTATTTATTGCTTAAATATTCAAAGACCAAATAAACAATAATTTTTTTAGTCGGAAATAGAAACAAAAATGCAACTATTATTACATAACAAATTTCATCAAAATAAATACTTTTCATTGGTATTTTCTTTGTCTTATCTTTGTCTTTTCCAAGATATAAAAATATTTTAAAAAATGCAAATTTTAAATCAATGCAAAAAAAAAAATCACAAAAAGCCCTCGTAAGTGTTATTGAAATTTAGCTAATGATTAAAGAATTCCCAGTAAATTAACAAAATGGTGGACATTGAAATATATGTGAAAGTTATTTAAAGCATCAAGATTTTCTATATTTTACGCTTTTTTTCATAAATTTCCTTCAAAACATACTAGATGATAATTTTTCTGAATGTTACGCGAACTGAGTGTACGAATAAATGCTCGTGGAATGGCACAGGTCGCTCCCTCACATCCTAAGAAGAAAATTGATAATTAAGGAGGACGCGAAGAAATATTTGTCTCATCATCAAGTATTTTGCCTTTTTTCCTATAAGAAGACGAGGTTAAACGCCGACTCTCTGGCACCTCATTTCCGAGGATAAATCCCTCGCGCACTAAAAGTTCGAACGTACATTGAGATTAAAATTATCACACTTTATACTTCTAATTCTTTTTTTAGTCTTACACTTTGCTAATTATTTACAGTTTTGGTGATCGAATAATCTGCGAAACATTGGACCACGACGATTCTCTAGTTTCGTTGTAAATCAATAAAGTCACTCGTGTCGAAAAATCTTGTCAATTAATTCGTGTAATATATGTTTTAAACAATGACAATGCCGTGTTTTTTAAAATTTCATCCGTTGCGCAGAAAAATCGCACCAAGTTTTCTCTCTTTTTTTCCTTTAATTCATTTTCTTGTTTCATTCTTAAATCTCACGTGGATTTAACGTTGAAAAGAAATTCTTCTTTCTTTCGACGCTTTTTGTGGCTCGTGTTTTTTTCATGCATTGCGAGATAATTTTCTCGTTATGATAAAACGAATGAAAAAAAAAAAATGCAAAAAAATGGAGAATACGCGCGTGCCTTAATCGCATCGTGGGTTTGTACTTAAAACGTGTATTCGCCTGAGCATTGGCAGTATTCGTAAATCGATATTATCAATAAGGATTCGTCGAGGCCCATTTTAGGCCCGCGATACAGATTAACTTTAATAAATATTTTTATCACTCGTCGCAATCGCTCGGTAACTCGTAAACGCTTTGTAAAAAAAACCGTTTAATTCTCGTAATCGGTTAATCGTTTATTATCAATTATCAAATAGGCTGGTGTAAACGTTTTTTTTCTTTTTGTGTTAATTCGAAGAAGAAGAAGAATAGAAAGAAATTCGACGCGTCAACTACTTGCGAATCGCGTGATTACTTTAAATGTAAAAGATATATAAAAAAGTGTCTTTTGGTATCCCTCTCACGTTAATTGTTAATATTCTGATTTGCATTTTTTTTAAGCGCCTCTCGACACTGAATGAGGTTCCCGTGCACGACTATCGTTCCTATTATAATATTATTATAAAAAGACGATTGCGAGATTCTCGATTTTGTGCATAGGCTGATACAATCGATAATTCCGTAATTCTACTGACGATCTGATAATGATGGAAAAAAAAAATTATTGATCGGACATTGAGCGTACGAATACGTATAAAAAATGTTAGAAAAATCGATCATCGACGTTTTCACTTTGAAAATGAAGCGACGATCGAAAGAAGTTTTTACGAATGAAAACTTTTTCACTGTTTTCGCTTTTTTGTGTATTCAAATTTCGTGCTTGCGTTTCAGAGTTATATAAATTTAGTTTTCAAAGTTACACTATTTGTTTATTTACTCCGTGCATTATTTCTTTTAAATATTCTACGGCAATAATGGGAAAATGTATAAATATTTTATTATAAAGAAAAAAAGATGTATTTATCTATTCGTTTGGAAGTCACAAACAAAAATTAATGGGACATTTATTTTTGTTAATAACTTTTGTAGCATTTAAAAAATCTATTCTTGTTGAAAACCCTACCTTTTTTTGTTAATGAAATGTTTATAAATCTCCTTATTGATATTGAAAAATATTATACTTTTGAAATTGGTATTAAAGTGATTTTAAGGCAAATAAACAAATAGAATAATTTTGAAATTGATAGTATGTCCAAAACTCTGTTGTGTTCCCGTGAGTATCCGCACACTTGCAATAATAAACATGTCTTTATGTGCAAAGTTTTTTGCGGTGTAAAGTACAAAAAAGAAAAGAAAAACCGAGCCTCGTGATTTTCAACGACCCGAAAATCGTTTATTTTTGCCAATCGCAAACATCGCGATGGTCATTGTATTTCATGAATTTTATCGAATCGTACATAACCCGATCGATATACCACATTTCCAATCTTGAAACTCGTTGACTAACAGAGTTCCGGAGATTCTCAAATTTTCAAAAACGTCACTCAAAAAAAAAAGAAAAAAAAAAAAAGAACAAAGATCTTTATCTCCACCCGAGATTAATTTGCCCCCTCCCCCTAGTCCCAGTCTCATTAATAAAAATCGCACTTTTAAACGCGTTGCCGTTCAAATAAAAAAAAGTAAAGTATCGATCGCAATTCTGAGAATTGGGATCTCTTTACTCGTTGGATTTTTCGCTTTGGTTTCACTCTCCTTGGCAACGTGACGACAAGAGCCCATTTTTCGTTGGCGCTTTTTTGGGCGCTTTGTTTTTATTACTCCTTCTCGGGCTCGCGCTCACAGCTCGGTAACAGCGTAAAGGTTAGGATCGCTGCCCTGTACTTGACTGAGCGTCGGAACTGCGGCCGCTTTTTCTTGCCTCGCTTGTGCTCTGTTGTAAGTTCCGTACATATTGGGTACCGCGCTGTTTTGTGCGGTGCCGTTGAACTGTCCGCGCGAAAAATTACGATCCAGAGTTCTCACCTGATCCTGCATCTGATCCTGAATTCTTATGTTCGGCGCTTTGTTTCTCACCAACGAACGAAATTGATTCATGTTGGTTTGGGAGCGCGATTCAAATTCCCAGGTTGGCTGACTCGATGGATTCGGCGGTAACGGACGATTTTGATTCCACGCTGGCGTTGGACCGCGCTTCAAACTCGCGAGATTCTTCGGGTCCAGTGTCTGCGTCTTACGTGAGTCTTGGAAAGTTGCGAGATGAGCGGGTCCGTGCGAATTGTGAGACAGGGTGCCGGTGAACGATGCCACGCTTGGTGTCCACGGCGGTTCTCGACCTGCATTACAATGAAAACAAACGAAAGATTGGTGTACTTGTTCGATTACGGATTTATTACACATATAATTCCTATCAAGAGACCCACACCGGTGGGTCTCATGTATTGTGAATTTCATTTGAAATTGTGAATTTCATTTGAAATTGTGAATTTCATTCGAAATTGTGAATTTCATTTGAAATTGTGAATTTCATCTGAAATTGTGAATTTCGTCTGAAATTGTGAATTTCGTTTGAAATTGTGAATTTCGTGTGAAATTGTAAATTTCGTTTGAAATTGTGAATTTCGTTTGAAATTGTGATTTTCGTTTGAAATTGTGAATTTCGTTTGAAATTGTGAATTTCATCTGAAATTGTGAATTTCATCTGAAATTGTGAATTTCATCTGAAATTGTGAATTTTATCTGAAATTGTGAATTACTTCTGAAATTGTGAATGTCTTTTGAAATTGTGAATTTCTTCTGAAATTGTGAATTTCATTTGAAATTGTGAATTTCATCTGAAATTGTGAATTTCATCTGAAATTGTGAATTTTATCTGAAATTGTGAATTTCATCTGAAATTGTTAATATCATTTGAAATTGTGAAAATCCAAATTTTTCGACGTATCGTGAACAACTGATATTCTCGTTGAATTTTCAATATATTTCGAATTATAAGCGAAATAAAAATACTAGAGTTTACGAGACACTTACCAGGCCCCGAGGGGGCGTGCCCTCAGTAGAAGTCACTCGACTCCAACGTTTTGCACTGTTTGCTCAGAGTCGCGTACTGGCCAGGTTGATCTCCGAGTCCAGAACGGTGTTCAGCTCGTCCACTCGCTGACTGCTGATTATGCTGAGTAGATTTGTGATCCCCGGCTGCTCCACTCCCGTTAACACCCCCACCTCTGTAAACGGCAATGCCAAAAAGAAGAACAAAGTTGCAGCATTCTCTTTCTTTGGTCACGCGACGAACTAATTCGCGACGTGTTACTGACAGCTGATGAAGAAATTGACAACTGAACATTTTTCGCCAATACAGTGATTTGAAATTAATATTTATTATATTTTTTTGAAAGTGTTCTCTTCTGAAATTCCAATTAAATTTAACTTGACGAATTGTAAACTTTTTTTGCTATGGCCAATAAATTATTCAAAGGTCAATTTCCCAGAGGTAAGAAAGTTTCTTGACTCCTCTATTAATTATTTAACTAATATTAATCACGCCTTGCTAAGGCGAGCGACAAATTTACATCAAAAGCGACATTCCGGAAAAAAACTATTTTAGCTTGAAAAAACTTCGAGCACTCGGAAGAGTCCTCGAAAAAAGCCTGTCACAAAGATAAACATTTTTCACGAATACGTTACGAAACGTTAGCCGATTGATATTAAGTTTTTATTAAATTACGGAAGCCGTATAATATCGAAAAAATAACAATTTTATACGGGCTTCGTTAATTTTTTTTTTATTCGCCGTAACTCAACTAACAACGAGACACGAGACGAGACAATATCGTAAAGAATAATCATCGCGAAAGTTTTTTTTTTTTCCAATGCAGCTGCTATTTACCAATAAACTTTTAAGGGAGAGGAAAAATAAAAATAAAAATCATGCACAAACTTTAACATGCTCTCGTGCAGCTGACGTGCTCGAGCTGTCGCAGTAGCGTAAGACGGCGGGGGCGGCGTTAGCAGGAGAGGCTGCTTAATTGTATTATTCGTGCCATGAACATTCGGATTAAGAGAAGGGGCTGTAGGCGGGTACGACCCTTGGCCACGAAGAGTCCTTGCTGCGATGGCTTGAGAAGCCGCAGACGGCGGTAAGTAAGGATCCTGCTCGTCAACCTGGTGGTAATCCCTTCTGGAACAAAGTTTTCTTCATCGTAGATTACCCGTTCCGCAAAATTTTTATTTTGTTTTTTTAGAAAATTGAATTAAACTCGTACCGCTTTCTGATGTAAATCCACGTATGAGAATCGACCCATACGAGAACGGTGAAGAAAAGACCTGCCACGAGACTCGCCAAAAGCATAAAAGTGAGTCCGTACCTTTAAAAACAAAATAACTAATTTGTAAAAAATGTCCATCACTGAGTTAAGTCCATTACATTCAATTTGTTAATGACTTTATTTGTTAGGCTTTCCAAAGGCAAAATTTGTGGTAAAAACGGAAACATGAAAATGGTTTTTTATTGTGGTTTTCACCTGTCATTTTTTTAGTTACCGACAAAAAATGGGACATTTTCGTAATCAGCGGAAAAGTTTCGATCCGATAGGCTTTTAGAATTCAAAAAGTCGAGTTTTTCCCCCCACTTTGGACAGTCTGGAAATTCAGTATTGTGAACATTCGGAATTTTTAAATGTTTATACCGTTCTTTTAAGTTGACAGATTTTCAATTTCCTTTTTTCGTTTAAAAGTGGTTGTTAATACTAAGAGAATAACACTAAGATCGTTCTGATATCTCAATATTCCCGCCTGTTAGATTGCTTCGATTATTTTTCGGGCCTGGATTTCGACCAATCACAGAGCGGTATTCTCGGTAGTCGAGTTCATTTGTTAAAAATTTCATCGGAAATTTCACCCGGATATTCCACAGTAGCTCTTCACTTGTTTTCAACCAATGTAACATTCGTATTGACATTTTTGTCTGTCAAAAATTGGGTTAATGTTTGCTCGAATACTGCTCTGCGCTTAGTCGAAATCCAGATACGAAAAATAATCGGTAGTAATACCCCAAGAGCTTCAAATTTATCGGGTATTTCCCGATAACGGCATTGCATACAAACAAGAGTGTCAAGTTTTGCAGGTTAAAAAATCCCGAGCGCTTGCGCGAGGGAATTTTCTCTCTTAATTTTGAATTAATTTAGATGCTCGAGGGGTATTTGTCGGATTATTTTTTCCATCGGAATTTCGGCTCATTCTTCAGATCACGTTCCAGTTCTCGTTGGAAGTTTGACAGATGTGAAGAATTCTCAGGTTAAAAGTGGTTCAGAAGTTGTTTTTATTGCTTAGCAACTTGTTAGGAAATATCTGAAAAATATCCGAAATAAAATCGCCTAGGTTCCCTCGCATGAGGCCAAATGCGTCGTTTCTATTGGCCGAAATTCCGATGGGGAAATAATCCGACAAATACCCCTCGACCTCCAAAATTATCGGAATATTTCCCGATTGTTTCGTTGCTGAGCAACGATCGGGATAAGTTTCGCCCAACAAATTTTACTATGCGACTTCCAACTTCTTCCTCTCGTTGCTCAGCAACGAAACAATCGGGAAATATTCCAACAATTTTGGAGGTCTTGGGATATTACTACTGAAAATTACTCGAAAATAAGAGAAAGGTTATGCAAAAATGTTCACTTTTCATTGAACCGTTTTTAAAAATCTGTAAGACAGGAAAATCAACGAATCAAGTGACGCGGTAGCGTCTCGATGCCAAGTATTAAAAGAAAAATAAAGTGGCGTCCGCACGACGATTTTTCTCTTTCCTAATTCGCCACGCGGCGTTTCAAAGCTAGATTAATGTCGAAGAAGATAAACGAAAGTCGAAGTTGTTTCTCCATTATTTCAAGTTATATCCATTTTAGTGGCACTTTACGTTCCTGGCAAAATTCCATCGCTTATTCTTTTTTAATTTTATGAATTAAGCCAAATTAAA
The DNA here is from genome assembly GCA_963970395.1 of Ephialtes manifestator. NCBI lineage: Eukaryota > Metazoa > Arthropoda > Insecta > Hymenoptera > Ichneumonidae > Ephialtes > Ephialtes manifestator. Next base: position 24,778,036 of record OZ019974.1, on the reverse strand, counting down.
AAATTAACCGGTTTAAGGTATTTCACGCATCATATTTTTTTTAAATACTCACAGTCCCAGATGGCACAGACTTTTGGCAGCGTGAACGTATTGCTTGTGGAGAGGTTTGCAGTCGAGTAGAGTTGTAAGGCCGGACATAAGTCGATCGACAGAATTTACGTCGGTCATGAGACTACTGAATCTAGGCTTCAAATCTTGTTCCTTCAAGAGTTCACTAGCAAGAAGATCCACAGTGTTCAAGCTTAGTCTCATATTGCCAGCGGCACGCTGACCCTCACGTAGTCGCTGAATAAAGGGATTGTTACGGGTGTTTTCGCAGTGAGTGTAATAGGACAAAACTTCCGAAGCTAAAGTCGTGGGTACGGCTCTGGTGAGATATCCGTCCGGTGATACGCAAAGATCACCGAGAGCCACGGAGGTTGCCAGGTAAAGGGAAGCCATCAGCCACGAAACTATGACGGCGAAGAGACCAAAAACTGAGAAGCTGAAGACAAAAAAAACAAACCGTACAGATATTTCCATTGCCCCCATTACGCTATATTACAATGAAAAAACCAAATGGTTTGAAATTGTGGGTTCAATTAAAAATTGTTAATTGTATTTGAATTTGTGAATTTCTTTTGAAATTGTGAGTTTCATTTGAATTTGTAAATTTCTTCTGAAATTGAGAGTATCTTTTGAAATGGAGAATATTTTTTGAAATTATGAATTTCCCTTTAAATTATGAATATCTTTTGAAATTGCGAATATTTTTTGTGAAATTGTGAATTTCTTTTGAAATTGGGAATTTTATTCAGGTCGTCAGATAAAGGGAAGCCATGAACCACGAGACTGTGACTCCAAAGAGACCAAAAACAGAAGACAAAAAGGCAAACCGAACAAAGATACTTCCATTGTTCCCCAGAGTTTTACCGCGCAAATTTTTTTGTTTTTGTTTTGCAGTACCTTTCATCGTTGAAAAAAGACAAGAAAAAAATGGCTACTCACGTAATGAGGGCGCATCGGGAGTGTCGCGCGACTCCGACCAGCAGAACCACGCAGAGAACGAGAAGGGCGCTTAGAACAGCCATAGTTACAGGCCATCTGATTTGCTCGATTTTTGCTCCCATGTCAATAGCAGCTGCCAGGGTTATTCCGCTCAACGGTTTTCTGATCTCGAAGCTACGATTAACCGCGATGCTCGTGTTCTGTTTCATATAGGCCAACGCCTTAAGCAAATGGTCGAGCATTGTTTTATTGCTCACCGGAGCGTCAAATGTGTCCCCCAAAGTGGTCAACTGGGGTTCCATCTTCTTCTTTAAAGTGTTTTCGATGGTGTCGGTCTGCAAAAGGGCAAATAGACAAATAGTGATTACATTTTGTATACTCGCTAATATATGTTTTAAAATATTTTATTAGCTGGTTACAATTTTAAACAATTTCTCAGAGGTACTATCTAAAGTGTTGTATGTGTTTTAAAGAGGTTTTCTTGAGTTGTAAATTATGGGGCCATTTTTGCAACATTTCACAAATTTTCAAGAAAGGCCATTATGGACATTTCGGACCATTTTACGTTGAGCATTATTAGAGGATATTTTTTTTTCTCCCTTGTACAAATTTTCCAGAAGTACCATTACGAAAATTTGGCACCATTTTCCGTTTAGGACTATTTGAAGAAATTCGCTATAATCGTATGATTTTTCCACAAAAGCCATTACACTTTTAGAACTATTTCACGTTCAGAACTATTAGAGGATATTTTTTCTTCTTTTTACAAATTTTCCAGAAGGGCCATTACGGTAATTTTGCACCTTTTTCCTTTCAAGACTATTAGAGAATATTTGCTACAATTTTACCATTTTTCCAGGAAGATCCTTACACTTTTAGGACCATTTTACGTTCAGAACTATTAGAGGATATTTTTTCGTCTTTTTACAAATTTTCCAGAAGGGCCATTACGGTAATTTTGCACCTTTTTCCTTTTAAGACTATTAGAGAATATTTGCTATAATTTTACCATTTTTCCAGGAAGATCATTACACTTTTTGGACCATTTTATGTTCAGGACTATTAGAGGATATTTGTTCTTCTTTGTACAAATTTTTCAGGAGGGTCATTACGGAAATGTTGCATCATTTTTCGTTTAGGACTATTAGAGGACATACAACTTTACCATTTATCCAGAAAAACCAATTACACTTTTAGGACCGTTTGGCTGAAAAATGGCCGTTAGCAATGAATTCGGTTATTCAATTGTTATGAATTATTTGGATATGTACCTGATTTCTCACGGCGGTAATGATACCGTTGGCATTCCTGGCAGCAACAAGAAGCTGCACGAGGCCGTTGTGGACATCGTCGTTGCCGTAGAGACCAACGGCGACGGCACCAGAGCAAAGTACCGCGAGGATAGCGAGGGAACACTTTAGCAGGGTTATCGATCTCCGCGGACGTGGCTTCCGGTCGCAGCATCTCGTCACTAGGTAGACCAAGAGCACCAGGAGCGTTAGGATAAGCCAGGCAGCGGGAATGCTACCGAGTATGCCCAGACTCTGAAACAATTAAATAATTGATTACTTCTACTACGCTCGATATATATATTTGGAAAGTAGACGAGTAAATAAATGTCCGCTAAATAGCAGGAATAGATTTGTCAATCAACTCCAAAGAAAGTTAGTTCATTGAGATGATTTTAGACTATACTGTAGACTTCGGAATGATCGCTAACATTTTATGAGTGTAACCAAATTTATCATAAGAGAGATGACTTGAAATTGATTGTTTCAATTCACACCACAGAATAAAATTGTTATCAACCATTAAACTTTATTTGAGAGCTTCATTAAAGTTTCCAGAAAGCATTTTTGTATCTCTGCATTTTACAAAATCTCCAAAAAGGACATTATTCTCCTAGAGGATATTTTTCATTGTTTTATCAAAGTTTCAAGAAGACCATTTCGCTTTACAGAACATTTTTCTCGACTTTGCAATATTTGAAAAATATAATTTTACAATATTTTCAAAAAGGCCATTACGCTTTTAGGAGACATTTTTCGCCATTTTTCATAATTCTCAAAAAACCCTTACGGTTGTAAACGGACATTTTTCTCCATTTCTCAAAATTCCTTTTAAAAAAAGCCATTTTTCTCTATTCCTAAAAATGTTTAAAAAGCCCTTACATTTTTCTCCATTTTTCAAAATTCCTAAAAAGCCTTAAATTTTTAGGACATTAGACTATTTTACAATTTTTTCAAGGAAAGCCCTTGTAGAGGACATTTGGTTCTAATTTGTTTTGCGACTCTGTTGTAGATTCATTTTACAGATCTACAGTGAATAATCCGTAGACCAGATTTTTTTTACTCTGATAGTTTCAAGACTTCTTTATAATTTTATTGAGCGTGGGAGCAGGACGAGAAAGTGGGCGGAATGCCACTTGTTAAAGCGATCACGTTCAATGCCTGAAATCGATTAATTCATCCCGATTGTGCTGCAGTCTCAGCAGCAGCAGCGTGAAAGCCGTTCGCCGTACTCGGCGTTGTTCGCTGGTCATCAGCGGGCCAAGGGGCATTAATCGAGAATGAGGACTCGCGTTGTAGACAAGAGCTGCCACTTGACGAAGACACGAGGAGGCTCGATCGTGTCGGAGGACGCTAAATCGAATCAGAGCGCAACTTCGTGTCCTCCGTATCGTCAATCAACCTAAAATCGTATATCGTTTAGCAAAAATTGTTCGCATTATTATATTGATCATCTCTTCGTGTCAGGGTTGGACAATCTCTGTCTCTACATAGTATCAAATTTAACGTCTATGTGCATGAACTCGATGAACTCTAGAATTGTTGAATTAAAATCGCTTGCGTTTTTTACAGATGGAATATACACTACTAGAAAAGACTGGAAGTTTTTATGCACAAACTCGCCATCTAAATTTAATTTACAATTCTGATATAAAATGAATGTACTTTTGCAGTACAATTAAAGAGAATCTTTAAAATTCAAGTACTTTTATTGTAAAATTTAAGTAAATTATTATTGAATTTGCATACATTAATTTTATATCACACTTGTATATTAAATGTCACATACCAGCTTTTGCATAAAAACTTCCAGTACTTGTACATTAAATATCAAGTAGATTTTTTTTACAGATAAAATCCGGGATGAGTCTTCATTCAATGAAAATGCATCTGAAATTCCTTTATTAGAGGATTAGAATTTACTGTAAAAGAATAATTCATCTTAATTATCCATAATTATTGCGGAAAAGTGAAAATTTTAAGTGTTCTATAATAATAATCAATCATAGTTATCTTATACAATAAGTATTTGAAATACATTTTCATTGGGCGAATACCAATCTCTGCATAAAATTACAATTTTCTTCCTTCTTTCTTCTCAGAATATTGATTCAGAAATGAATCTTGATAGAAATTAAGAATCCTAGAATTTAAAATAGAAATGACAATCGTCTTGACGAAAATTTGGTTAAAACGTATGCAAATTTTTAATCGTTGTGCAAAAAATGATCACAAAAGTAACTGAAAAAATCAGGGCTTGAAACGGAACGTGTGATTCGGGTATCGTTTTGTTTTTGGCTCGATTGACATTTTCTGCTTTCTACCGGTATCAATCGAAAGTCGATCGTATCTTTTTTTTCGCGGTTCCGGTCAGATAGTAGTAATGGTCGAATCGAAGAAATCGAACGTGTTCAAAATGATCGGCAAACGGTTCCATTCGCATCACTCGATTGTTCCACATTGAATTACTAGCGAAGCGTGTGTGAAACCTCGCTTCTCGCATCGAGTGGAATAAAAATAATTGTTTCACCGGAAATTTGTAAATTTACAGTGCAGGATACATTGATTTTCGTTCAATGTACTCAGTAAATTTCAAAACTTTTAGGTACTTTACAGTTTTTTCTAAATTAGAATAAAATTAAATTTGACAGTAGGCGATTACAATTGGAAAATGTTTCACCTTGAAAACTTTGAAACTGTTATGGATGAGGCACTTCACATTATTCGTGGGAGGATCATGCTCGAAATAGTCGTGGGAGGGGTTCCGTTTCGCGGGAGGCATTGGGATTCCAACTTTTTCCTTTGAAAATCGCGGTAAATTCTAAATTCCAAACGACGGATGTCGTGTGCCAGCGAAAAATTCGGATGATAACTCTGTTAAATAGGTTCTCTACCCTTCAAATCTTTACCGAACCTGTCATGTGCTAGCAGAACTGCCAAAATGGTTGTCGGCTGTTCGAAAACGTGACCGAAACCGCTTCATGATAGATGATTCGGACTGCAGTTCAGAACATAGCATATGAGAATAATCGTTTTGTTCGTTTATCGAAGAAATCGGTTTGACGTGCCCATCGTACTCTCATTCATACGATCCGAACGTTTCATTTGTTCACGGTATCGTTTCAAGCCCTGGAAAAAAATGGTAAAAAACTGCTAAAAAATGGGATACTGTATTTTAGGTATTCGGATGTTTATTAAAACTTATATTACCTTGATGGTAATATAAGTTTTAATAACTTATATTACCATCAAGTAATAAAAGTTTTAATAAGTTCCATGCAAAAACAAGTACTATATTGGTGTATTTTCATATATTATGAATATTAAAAAAAAATGGTAAAACTTGGAATTTGTATTCCCTATCAAATTTAACTCTGTGCCAATTGAGAAAGTATTAAAAACTTTTAGCTCCCAAATAAAGTGAACTGAAGGTTTGTAATTTCATCTCCTCCAGGAAAATATTCTTAATAATCCTAATAAAAAGAAAAGTTATCTTAGAAAAAGCTCAATTAACTGCGTATTAAGTTTAGCAAATATGAGCGAAGCAGCGATTACTCTCTAATATTTGAGTTAATATGTATTAAGAATACTTTTGCGTTTGAATAATTATTACGTTTGAGTAATTATTTGAAAGCATTGAAACTATTATTTTTTTTATTTAAAAAATGGTAATTGAGGTAATGAACTTTTTGAAATGGTGTTATTGACTTCTATTAATTGTTGTTCACGGTTCTTGGAACTGTAAACTCTTCTCAACACGTTTTTATTAGAATACCAGTCGATAAATGCTGCTTCACTCACCTTCGCCATTACTAAACTTAGTTATGCGCGAGAAAATCGATTGAATCGTTCCCGAGATTACCGCCTTCGTGCAAATAACCCGACGTTGAATTCTATATTATGTAGAGATGGTTCATTACGTCAATTATCGTCCAGATAACTCGCAACTAATTTATAATTTGACTGAAAATTGTACAGGATTTGTTGTTCGACAACGAATGAAGATGAGTCAAATATTAAGAAAAGTATAAATAATTTTTCGATAAATATCGATTATCAACCTTTGCGATTTCAATTAAATAATGGCTATTCCTTTATTTTTTACGAACACAGGTACGTACAAGCAGTTTTCTTAAAATTTTATGCACGAAAGGCTAAACTTAAAAATAAAAAAAGACGTTTCCGGATTTTAAAAAAATTTTGGAAAAAGATCATTTTTAACACTTTTTTTTTCCAAAAAGATAGTGTCATCACTAAATTGGACTTAACAAATTGATTCAGTTTTATTATATTTACATGCAAAAATATCAATTCATATCAATTTATCATCAATATCAATTCGAAAAAAAATCGTCTCTTACTAATATTCAGCAAATCGTTATCTCTTATCATGCCAATCATTGCTAAAAATCTGCAGGCAAATAAAAAATGAAACACCCGTAATCTCAATGATAAAAAATAAAAAATATGTAAATTTCTCATTGCTGTTAATTACAACAAAACATTAATTGTAAAATAATATCCACGAGCATTCGAATGTTATTATTTCGTTATTCAAACGGCAATAATTGCTCTTTTATTCTATGAAGTAGCAATGCTACTCTCAAGTAGTTTGGTCACCAGAATAACCATTCAACTGAGAAAAATTTCGAGTGCCCAACTCTCGCTGGAAATCTTCGGCGGGATTATATTTCCCTTCTCGAGTGATCTGAGCATCGGCTGTCACCTCGTACTTTCCTTTCCACTCGACTTCTCTCATTCTGATCGTGGGCTCGAGTCGACGCGCCGTGAAGTCCGGAAAAAGTTTTTTTTCCTCCAGTCTTGCTCTGAAGTGTGCATAGAGTGCAGCCGCACGAAGCGGAATATAGATCTGAAAAATCGCGATGGCTCTGCGGGCCACAAGAAACAGCGAGAGAGAGAGAGAGAGAAGGAGAATATTTTTCTCCATGTTTTCCATTCTCCCGACAAAACTTTTCTTTTCTCGGAGGCTTCGAGGCTCCTTTCGGTAAGTCGAGTACTTCTCTACTCTTTCCATTTCGCTCTCATCTCTGCATCCCGGTTTCTGCACCAGCAGCTTCCAGGCGTATGAGAGCGCTCTTCTCGAGAGTTCGTGGAAACGGTTTCTAAAGAATCCATTTGCAATCTTATATATCCGCGAGCTTGACGCGTGTGATGTATTTTATACATATACATACACGTATATATATGGGCCATTCCAAGCCTCTTCGATAAACGTTTTAATCTTCATATTTTAGTTGGATTTCACTAGCTTGTACCATTAAATTAAACATTTTTTGCATCATCATAGAGGAAGCTTTGTTTTCATGAAAAATTGTTTTTCTACATTTTCGTGTCAGCATGCTCGGAATCACCTAACACATCGAGAAAAGTGGTCTGGAGAAAATGTCCGTATGTGTTTGTGTGTATTCATGTTCCAACCACAGGAAATTCAATCGTCCATAACTTATACGATTTTTACGGCACGATGGATCGAGCTCAAATTTTGCACGCAAGTAGAGGAATAACTCCACTTTAATTTATGTGATTTGTAACAAAATGTATGCATACATACAGATCTTATAGATTTTTTAATTTTTCGAAAAAATTGCGTGATTGCTCTAAATTTCGTAAAAGTTACAACTTTCACGATTTAGATAAATAGTTCTTCATACACTGAGAAAAGAATATTCTTTTGATCCAATGAAATATGTAATTGATTGAAGCTACAGCTGATAAATCCAAACATTATTCGATTACCATTGCCAAGTATTTTGTCTAATCGACAAAATATTCTTTTCGCTGCCCGGAAGCGGACGTTTTATTGGTTGTAACGATTTTTTTTCTCAGTGTAATTGAAGACACGTTCAATGTTGGTTGGTATTGATTTTCGATTAAATCGGTAAAGCGATTTGGATTTTATAGAGTTTTGAATTTTTTTTAAATTGAGATTTCCACTCTTACTTCCACAAAAGTTAAGAAAGTAAGACGAAAAATTGTACCTAATTAAAATGAGATGTAACGTTGTTTAAAACGATGCCGTATATAACATCGATATTTTGTTCATCCGTGGACTATGATCGAAAAAAAATTGGGTACACATTTGACACAGATCTGTCCAGAAGTTCAAATTTTATGGCATTTTGAATTTTTCAAATAATTTCGTTTTCGCCCGGGTTTGAGCAAACTACGTGATACCGGGTTCTAAAAACCTTGCACATTGCTTCCGAATTATTTTTTGTTTTTTACAAAGCTTCTTCTATGAGGAAGCCAAAAATGATTAACATACTTCCTCATAGAGGTACCTTTATAAAAAGCGGAAAATAATGAAGTTTTTTAATACCTCGCTGTTGGGTTTTGTCAATGTTGAATGTGAAAAAAAAAATCATTGAAACAAAAATTGTTTTTTTTTGGATCTCAAAACAATCAAAGTGGTATCCTGTGACATTCCCTTTATTTCAACAAATTCAATAAAAAAGGCTTTATTATATAGTTTTATGGGAGATTTTATTTTCGGTAAATTGTAGAATAATTTTTTCTCCCAGATTTTAATGCGTATTGAAATTCGATGTTCAATTTGAAAAATTGAATAATTTTTTTTTCATTTCATTTCTGACAATTGAAAGGTTTACTTATTGATAATGTTGTTTGAAAGATTTAGAAACAAACTATTTTCATCTTCAAATTGAACATATAATTTTAGTATGCATTAAAATTAAAGAAGAAATTATTCCACAATATACCGAGAATAAAACCTCTCATAAAACTATATACTGATACCGTTTCTCCATCGAAATCGTCGAAAAAGGTAAACGGTACAACTTTGATTTTTAGCTTTAGAATAAAAAAAATTTGAATTCTGTTTTATCTCAATTTTTTTTTGTTTTGGAGTATTTTCTTCACTTTTAACATTGACGAAATCCAACAGCATGGTATGAAAAAAAATTCTATTTTGCGTTTAGCCGTTTTTGGGGTGGTATAAGCCCGTCAAACAGGAATAAGTTCAACTAAAAATATGAAAGGTCAAACGTTTATTGAGTTGGCTTGAAACGCGCCATATATATGTAGTTGCAGAAATGTTCGTTCAAACTGACGATGCACATCTCTGTAGATTTTATGGCCCGCTTCCCCGAGATTGAACAGCTTCTCTCTTATTTACTTTTTACCTCGAGAGCTACTCCTTCAATATCTGCATTTTGTATCTCGCTCTCTCTCTAGGTTTCAATATCTGTTTTGATAAGTCTGGCCGTAGCAAGGAAGGAAGAAAAAATAATCAGTTGCGTGACGAATTATGGCCCAGGATCGATTAACCGGTTTTCTTTCTTGGATCGTGTAGAAGACATTCTGTGTCAAATAGAACACTTTCCTTCTGTGCCTTGTAATCTTGGAAATAGGTTGAATTTAAAAAAAAACAGTATGTTAATCTATTTTGGCTTCCTCATAGAGGAAGGTTTGTATAAATCCAACAATAATGAGGAAGCAATTTGCAAAGTTCTACTTTGCAACCTTGTTTAAAAAAAGAATTAAATGGCATTATTTTTTAACCCCTTGACAGATTCTCGTCAGATTCGAACTCGTGATTAGTTCGAATCTGGCGAGATTCGAACGAAAATTGTGAAAGTTGGAACGCTAAAACTAATTTTTCGAAAAATTCAAAATGTTATAATTGTTTAACACCTTGACGAATTCGCACCAAATTCTAACACGACCTCTGTTTACCCACACTTTAATTGTGTACCAAATTTCAGCCCGATAATTGTTGGTTTTTCGCCAAGTATATTTACAAATTTCACGAAAACAAAGCTCCATTCGTAAGAGTTAGAGCGCGAACAAAAATGAACAAAACATTCAAAATGTCGTAAATTTTAAACCCCTTAACGGATTTACGCCAAATTCACTCCCAAACTTTATTAAATAACAGACCACTTGTGGACCAAATTTCAGACCGATATCTTAAAAATTGCGAAAGTTAGAGCACGAACAAAAAATTTCAAAAATTACAAAATGCCATAAACTGTGAACCCCTTAACGGTTTGACACCAAATTTAATCTCAAACATTATTTGAAAACAGTCCACTTCTGATCCAAATTTGAGCCGGATATCATAAAAATTGCGGGAGTTAGAGCCCGAGCTGACATTCCCCAAAAAATTCAAAATGCCATAAATTTTGAGCACCTTGACGAATTAACTCCAAATTTAATCCCATACCTTGTGTAACCGCAGTTTACTCGTGGTTTAAATTCGAGCCCGATATCTTAAAAACTGCGACGGCTATCGTGCTAACATAAAATACAGACATTTCATACAAACGATTTTTCTCGATGTTTTAGACCATTTTAAGTATTCTGTTATGAAAATCCCGAAAAAAAAAAATTTCACGAAAACAAAGCTTCCTCTATGAGCAAGCAAAATAACAATTTCGAAAAGAGCTGAGTTAAAAAATTCGTAAAAAGGACCAAAAAAATGCCTATACGTAATAACAAAAAATGGTTAAGTAAGCACAGATCTGAGGGGTGAAAAATAAAGTTACTGAAAAGGCCAAATGTTTTTAAAATAAAAAAAATCTATCTTCAATTTTTTTAATGCGACCAATTACGCTCACCTCTGAGACGACCGAAGAAAAATTGCTCATCTGCTACAGAAAGCTAGTTATATTAACGTCCCTGCTCAATTCGAAGAATATTTGCGGCACTTTCTTTGTATTTTTTCCAGTGATCATATTTTTCTTTGCCTTTTTAGAAAATGTTCATTCTATCGACGATAAGATGCTTGAGAGATAATTAAATAAGGTCATTTATTAAAAAGTTTACATTAAAACACATTTTATAGTGCGTCTTTTTTATCTGAGTTTTACAGTTTTCAAAAGAAGTTAAATAAAAAAATGATACTATTCCCTAAAGAGATGAATAAGAAAACCTGTAAAAAAATCATAAAAAGTATCTTCAAGTACTCTGTTTTGAAAATCCCATTGAATCGATTGATATAATAAACTCATTGACTTCACTATGGCAATTTAATGGGTTTGAATAGATATGAATGCGATTTTCTTAGCAAGGTAATAACCAAAGAGGACTGAAAAAAGTTGGTCATTTAGCAAAGAAATCCTCATATGGCCTGCTTGTTCCCCGAAAAATACTGCACCATTCTATTTGTGTTTTTTTTTCATTCAGCATATTGAAAATTTTCTAAAAAGAAGAAAAATCTTTTTAGAAAATTTTCATTCCCTCGTCGACGAGATTCGTGCCACGTCTCTAGAGATGCTTGAGTGAAAAAATGTATAACAAACTACATTTTATAGTAAAACTTTTTTGGTGAGTTTTATAGTTTTTGAAATAAGTGTAATTTTTTTAAATTCACACTATTCCCTAAAAAGATGAATAAAATGGTTATAAATATAAATAAATATCTAATAAATAAATCGAAAAAAGTGCCTTTAATTTGATTTCACTATGTTAATTTAGTTTGAATCGATATTAATGAGATTTTCTAAGCAAGCTAATAACCAAAAAGGGATGAAAAAGTTGGTCATTTGGCAAAGAGATCTTCATATGGCCAATCACCTGCTTGTTCCCGAAGAATATTGCACCAGTTTCTTTGTTTTTTGTCATTTAGCATATGCTTTATTTCTTTTTAGACCATTTGCATTCTCTTGACGACGAGTCACATCTCTAGAGGTGCTTGAGTGATAATTAAATATGGCTAATTATTAAAAAAATTATATCAAACCGCATTTTATAATAAAACTTTTTTGGTGAGTTTTATAGTTTTCGAAATAAGTTTGATATTTTTCTAATTACGCTATTTCCTAAAGAGATGAATAAAAAAAAATCGAAAAAAGTACCTTTAATTAATTTTACTATGTCAATATAATGAATTTAAGTAGATGCCAATTCAATATTTTAAACAAGGTAATAACCAAAGAGGTCTAAAAAGAAGTTGGTCATTTGGCAAAAAAACCCTCATATGGTGGAACCTCTGTTTGTTCCCTGAGGAATATTGCACCATTTTCTTTTTCACCCAGCATATTGTGCTATTATTTTTAGAAAATTTTCATTTTCTCAACGACGAGACTCGAGCCACGTCTCTAAAGATGCTTGAATGATTATTAAATATGGCCAATTATTACAAATTTGATATCAAACTACACATTGTAGTAAACATTTTTGTCAGAATTTTATAGTTTTCGAAATGAGTTTTTTTTTTTAATTACACTATTTCCTAAAGAGATGAATAAAAAAATCGAAAAAAGTGCTTTTAATTTGATTGCCCTATGTTAATGTAATGAGTTTGAATAGATGTCAATGGGATTTTCTGAACAAGGTAATAACCAAAGAGGGCTGAAAAAAAGTTGGTCATCTGGCAAAGAAACCCTCATATGGCTGATCCCCTGCGTGTTCCCCGAAGAATATTGCACCATTTTCTTTGTTTTTTTTTTCAGTCAGCATATTTTCTTTTTCTTTTTAAAAAATTTTCATTCTCTCAACGACGAGAGGAAGAGACTCGAGCCACGTCTCTAGAGATGCTTGAGTGGCTCGTTCTCTCTCATTTGAGAGCGTGCGGGTGGACTCTCTGTAGAGATATGGTTGGTGTATCTATCTACACTACCTACGGGATGTATGCGAGGGGGTATATAGTATAAATTCACATGAGCCGGCGAGAGATGCCGCAGGGTATGAGGTGGAGGAAGAGCCGAACGAGTCGCGAAGCAGAAGAAGAAGAGTAGTACTATATATATACGGGGAGGGCCGCACGTTCACTCTGCTGCCCCGGGGCGCATTATGACGGTGGAGGAATATTCCCGCCGCCCCCTTTGTGCATTGTTCGTTGTGCTTGCCCGGGCCTTTGTGTTTTCCAGTTTCACCGAGGCACCGGATTCCCATGCGAGAAGCGCGTGGCATCCAGCTGCTGGTCGTATTCTCTCTTCTCTTGCTTCTGCTTCTCTTCTGCTTCTCTCTGCGTTCCCTAGTTTCCACCTCCGTTTCGCTTAATCTTCTGGCTCGTTCAATTTCGTACTGTTGCACCTCCGCGATGACCTCGTCCGATGAAAAAGTGAGATATATATTATTAAAAACGAATTGTTACGGGTATGAGCTTGGGTTGAGGTTAATTTTTTTTTCCACAAAGGGCGTGAGGGATGGATGATTTGGGGAGGGAAAAAAATTATGGCCTGTTGAGATATTTGCAGAATTTTTTTGTAGGTGGTTCATAAGTTTTGGTTGGATTTTAATTTATTGAGGATATTTGTGACGTTTTTTTATTTATCGTGGAGGAAGCTTTGACATGGTGAATATTTGACTGTTTTGAGTTTTCAATGCCAGCAGATTCAAAATTTATGAAAATGCCCAAAAATCATATGTAAAAAAATCCGATTGTGTGTATAAAATTCAATCGTTTATAACTCGAGAACAGCTTGAATTGCAACGCTGAAAGTTTACGGTGAAGTAAAGCAGTACGGCCTCTTTATTTATTATTATTTTTATCACAATTCGTACATATTTCCAAGTTCTATGGAACTTTTTGAAAAATATCTCTTCGCAAATTTTCAGACGTCAAACTAAACATGTATTTACAACTAGAGTAATGTTCGAGGTAGATTGGTATTGAATTGGAACCAGATCTATAAATCTATCCGATTTTGAGATTTAGAATTTTTCGAAAAATAAGTTGGGTTCATTATATTTGTTTAATTCCCTTAATTTTAATGAAAGTTTCTACTGAAACCAAGTAACATCCAGTTGAGAGCAAAATTGAGTTTGGAAACATCGAGAGAGTGGTTTGATTTTTATGGGATATGGAATTTTTCAAAAATTTCCGTTCACGCACTAATTTTTCCGAAAAATAAGAAAAAAATATTCCTTAAGTGTTTTTTTAAAGAGTGGACAAACTCACCTCGAGGTAAATTTCGGAATGTGGATTAAAGGTGTTGTTGACCGAGTGGAGAGAAACGTTAAGGTGGGGTAGACTGTGGAAGACCCTCGCTAGCTGGGGTACGGTGTACTGTTCTGGAAGTTGCTGATGACCGCCCGCCATATTGGTGAACCCTTGACCTGCCGAGACCCCCGCGTTGAACAGCTACTCTTCACTTGTCAAGACATGCTATAGAAGGACTCTGTAACAAGAAAAAAATAAATAAATAAAATAATCGCTAGAAAACGGAGACATAAAAAATGGTGCAGGACGTTCATTCAATTATTTATTTTCCGGTCTATCTAGAGGAAGTGCAACTAGAAAAAAACTAAAGCAATTGCTAGAAAAAAGACAACAAAAAAATGGTACATAACGTCCATGCAGTGTTTTTTCAAGCCAATTCCGAAGGAATATGTAGATGAAAATAGTATATTACGTCTATTTACTCATAAACTCATATTCATGAGAAGAAATTTTTCTGACGTGTATTGTACAAGATTTTATTTCACAAGGTGTGAAAATGGGATTTGTACGCACGGGAAACACACTGTACACTATATGTAAAACATATGTTATATTCTAATGCCCTAAAGAGGGTGACAATAGCTTAATAAAAATATCTCGTTGCTACGGCAACGGTTGCCAAATTCCCCTGGATAGATAGAGATATCGCTCGGGACTCCTGCTATTACTTGGGATACCCCTCTATCCCTGGGGTCGCCCCTCTATCCCTCGGGACGCCCCTCTATCCTTCAGGAATCCTCCGTTATCCTTCGGGAACATTCCTGATCCGTCGGGAAACCCCCCTCTATCCCTCGGGAACCCTCCTCTATCCCTCGGGACTCTTCTGTACCCTCGGGAAATCCCATTTATCCCTCGGGAACTCTCCTCTATCCTTCGTGAACCTTCCTCTATTCCTCGGAAATCCTCCTCTTTCTTTCGGGAACCTTCCTATATCCTTCGGGACTCTCGCTATTCCTTGGGAGGCCCCTCCATCCCTCGGGACTCCCCTCTATTCCTTGGGACTCTCCTGTACCCTTCGGGATAACCCCTTTATCCCTGGGGAACCCACCTCTATCTTTCAAGAACCTTCTATTCTTCGGAAACCTCTCTATCCCCTCGGGACTCTTCTGTACCCTCAGGAAATCCCCTTTATTCCTCGGGAAAGCCCCTCTGTCCTTCGTGAACCCTGCCGAGTAGAAATTAATTCAAATTGCCTGAAGTACCATCAGGCCGGGATCAGGCACCGATCGGGTAATCCTGATCCGGTTAGCTAAATGAGGTCCTGATCCCGCCCAGATCATGCATAGGTAAAACATTTTAAATGTCCCGAGTAGAAATTCTGATACTGGCGCAACAAGGGCGTTATCAGGGAGGCCGCAGTTCCTTACCAGGTAGTGTCAAGGCAACCGGACCAGGCCCGCTGCCAAAACGTAACGTTGTGGTTAATATGGTCATAATCAGGGAGACTGTTAAGGCCATGATCGGGGACCTGTTCAGGCCATAATCCTGTACCTGTTCGAGTGGTGATCAGGCTCGAGTAAGAATCCTACCTGGAACTTTCCAGGTAGCAAATTTATAAATGAATTAAAACGCGTGTTATATTTTTGTTTTCTTTATTACTTTAAGCTTTTTAACTTAAACAAACTTTTATAAAACATTTAATGCCAAACAAATATATATTCTTTTTGTACCTCTGGAAACATGGAAACTGTAGGTACTTATCTTATTTTGCGAGAAACACAGAAAGCTTAGTTAAAGCGTGCCAAATTTGCTCCGACTTCTCGATTGTAATGTTGTCTTAAAAAAAAACTCGCGAAATGAATAATAAATAATCGGTACATACATCTAGTAAGGGCCGCGTACGGTTTTCTGATCGAAATTGGTGCACAAGATGGCGCTGGGGTTAATGCGGAATGATAATGTATATCTAATCAGGACCACGTACGGCTTCCTGACCAAAGTATGCACACCAGATGGCGCTTGGGTATTATTAGACACCTCTCTCCGCACCAAATCAGGTCCCTGTAAGGCATTCCACAGAAAGGCAAACCTTAAGATTTCCCGATCGCGGCCTGACTAGTCCTCAGGCACCCGTGATAGAATTTCTACTCGGGGTGGTTGGACTACAGTTTTCCATATCATGCCGGGATCAGGCATCGGTCAGGCACTCCTGGTCGAGATAGTCAGATTCGGCCCTGCTTTCGGCTAGAATATTCAAATCTGGTTGACCTAAAATATACACCATTCGGACGAAATTATCAGAGTACTGGAAGAGCATATCTGACATTACCGGTGTACAATAAATGAATGAGAGATGTTTCCTGTATAATAGCTTGTTATTGTAATACTATCGATTGGAAATAGTTGTATTTTTATGTAGGTGTCTTACACAATTATTCATGTATAAGGGAAACAGCATATATTTTCTCGGCGACTGCGTCATTTATATCCGAAATCATCATTCTGCGATCGATTGATTCTATCGTAAACATTTTTCGACGTTAAGATTTTTTAAGCGCCACATTAAAAAAATTGATGAGTCGCATGGATATATGTACATAAATCTTTTAACACTCCACACTGTTCCTTTTATTTTCATTCTGTTTCCGTCTTGAGTTTTGTATATATTTTTAATATGCAAGATAGTTCCAGTATTTAAAAAAACCCATTATTTGGCGATTTGTTTGAGATTATCAGTCCTTTATATGTCAATTTGTTTAGCTAAAAAATAAAACAGTAATGATTTATTTTTACAGCTTCTATGACCATGTATGGTACCAGCATAAACTTCCAATAATTAAACTAGCGTTATGCCTTTTGTGTATATTGGACCTTCTCATTTTTTACTATGGACCAGCTCAGGAGTCTGATAGCGGCCGGATTAGCCGCCTGATAATGCCCGGATTTGTAGCCTTGTTGTAATGGACAGATCAGAAATAGCGTTACATGCCATATCAGAACCGGATAAAGCCGCCTCATCCCGGCCCGATTACTAATTAAGGAAAACCCGATGAGGCCCGGACTCAGCCAGAACAAATTTCTGCTCGGGCTCCTGTATCCGTCGGGAACCTTCCTCTATCCCTCGACAACCACTTCATTCCTCGGAACTCTCCTGTATCCTTCGGGAACCCCTCCTCCTCTATCCTTCGGGAACCTTCCTCTATCGCTCGACAACTTCTCCATTCCTCGGTACTCTCCTGTATCCTTCGGAAACCTCTCTATCCCTTGGGTCTATCCTGTATCCTCAGAAAACCCTCCCTGCTCATGAGGTACCCTCTCATTCCCTCGGGAAATCCCTCCACTATCCCTCGGAAACTCTCCTTTATCCCTCGGGAACCTCTTTCAATTCTTGACACGCTGGCAGTACAATATTTTTATAAAGTAGAGAAATATATATAATAAACCAGTTGCCAGAAAAAAGAAGCGAAAAAAATAAATGGTACAGAGCGTTCATCCAATTTTTTATTTTCAGCTCTATTACAAGGCAGTTCAAGCGAGCAAGGCGAATTGCACCCTGATGCGATTTAATCTTTATTGAAGCGGTCGAGGCATCGTTGCGAAGGAGAACGCGAATGACGCTTTGCTCCCTGCGCAGTTGATTCAATTAGCCCCGAAAGCGCCGTTGTGGAACGAACGAGAGCTTAATTAACGAAATCCGTGCCGGCTGCTACGTTCTCTCGTGGCGCGGGCCTACAACGATCTCAAACTACATCCACGGCTCAGCTGCTGATTTTGCTGCTACACAGGACTCGACTCTACTATACGTTGCGAGTGCGTTTACGCTCTGTTCACGACACTTGATATACTAGTCGACCCACGTGTGTCACAGCAATTTTCTCTCCTGTAATTCTAATAAAGATTATGCAACATAAATTAATTAAAGCAGTGCGTTGCACTTCAGTATATGCCAACGTAATCTTGTGTTATTTCTTGTTTGACGTAGCTTTCCACGCACTTAAAAAATTGTTGTTTCTACTGAGGCGAAAAATAAAATTTGGTAATGAGTTTTCATTCAAGTATGCGACGCTCAAAATATTTCTCGGAAAAAGAAGTGACACTGAGCAGGTTCATTTTAAATAATTATTAATAACGCCAAAATATTTTCCAACATTTTTTTCAGAACCTACTTTGTTGCTAACCTTTCGGCATCATTATTCTCCAAAATTAATGTTCTTTTAATAATCAAACGGCTTAAAATAATTTATTCCATAAATAATTCAATAATTATTATTTTGATAAATATCTTACCATCAACAAAATGTATGAAAATTTTACTGAAAACGGTTTTTTTTAATGCTACGAAAGTCAAGGTAATGATTTATTACATCTTTAACGAATTCATCTAAAGATTTCATTATTACATTTTTTCAAAGTTTATGTATTTTATTATCAATATGATGAAATAAAAACAGCATAAATATGGAGTATGTGAAAAAAGCATTACAAAAATGTACATTTGTCCGAATCAAAATAACAAAACAATAAATAAAATAGTGAAAAACGGGAATTTTAACAAAAAAAATAGTTTTTGAATTTCTTCATACAAAGAAATTACGTATTTTACGTTCATAAAATAATAATGGATGTATTAATAAAATTCCACTGTCAGTAAAATTTCAGAATCGAGAAAAAAAGTTGGAAAACATATTTTTTTGAATCCTCGAATGTATCAAATATCATAACTTGGTAGTTAGAAGGAAAAAAATCATATTACAACAATTTCCAATGAAATTTATTCGTAAGGCAAAAGAGTTGCTACGACCTTCCCACGTATTTTGCCCCAAGAAACGTGCAATAAAACAACGTCGTACCAAGCGTGAGAGAAAAAAAGAAACCTATACAGCTGCGATATATCTGAGAGAAGAGCCGAGAGAACTCGACTGCCCAGGGCTATTTAAACGCGTGGTTCAGTCGTTCGGTAGCATCGAGCAGACAGTTCATGAGCATCGAACGGTGGTTCTCGCGACTATAGCGACCAAACCCTTTTTTTTTTGCCGACCACCATGCGCTTCGCGGCAAACCCTTGGAATCTCTTTTTAGAACGCACAGTAGTATCGCGTACTACTGCACTGTTCGTTGCCCTCGGCATCACGAGCGTTTACTTTCGTTTAAGCGATCTTCCAAGAAATTTATCGTACACATAGCGGATAAAACACGCGGTCTGCTCTTGACTCTCGAGGGGGTAAAGAATAATAAGAAAATTGAGAAATAGAGAAGGAGAAAAATAAGATTAAGGGGGTGGGGGGAACTCTTGAAGCAAAATCTTGAACCCCTTAAAGACTGCATTTAGCTGAATGCGTTCTGTTGGCACACGATTTATTGCGGGCTAATATATTATGTGAGCCAATTTTTATTTCTTTCTTTAATTTTTTTTTAGGCTGGCTCATGTGAATTACGTCTCTACGGAGGCAGCGAACTACTGACCCGGAAGTTGAGAGTCTCTGGAACCGTGCATTTATATATATATATATATATGAGAGGCTGGGCAAGCTATCGACCTTTGCCAGTCGATAATCGACGAGAAGGGCAGGAGGAATTTTACGATTGGAAAAATATCGGCATTCCCACTGAAGCTCACTCTGTTTCGTTGGGGTTTGGCATGGGAAATGTGATTGCGGTTTCGCGGGAACTGCAGAGAATGCGATAGACGTGACCCGACACCGAAACCGCTCGTTATTGCTGGATCATACAATACGTGTATGGTCCGCGGCTACACCCAGTAAAGTAACTGGAAACATGTCCAACCCAAAAATACCAGGGGATAAAATATTGCATTAAAACATGTCTTGTTTAATATTTGATAGAAAAAAATGTCCCCTCGAAAAATACATCGCTACAATTGATATCCTCTTCCAAAATGTCCCATAAAAATATATCCCTTTAAAAAGTATCTAGTAGAACAAATGTTCCTTTGAATAATATCTCGAAAAAAAAATATTCCTTTAAAAAATGTCTCGTTTAATATTCGACAGAAAAAAATATCCCGTCGTAAAAAATTTCGCAGCAGAAATATTCTCTTAAAAAATGTCCCTTTAAAAAATAGCTCGCAGAAAAATATCCTTTTAAAAAATATACCATAAAAAATAATAACAATTCAAGACATTTTTCGTTTTTGTAAATTCGACACATATACCATTTTTTTATCATCACTGCATAATTCTCGCTGTCTACTGTCTACACCGAGAGAAAAATATAGTACTCATTCCCAGATTCGTATAGTAATCGGGATCCAAAGTGGAAAAATGGCATTTTTTTCCAGACACATACAAAGATTTACTAGGCATCGCCCGCTGTACTATTTACGCTGCTGCACAACGCTATACAACGCATCTCATATTTCTCTATATTTTGCGCCCACAAATGTTGGGAATATACCGAGGGAAAAGATTTCATTGACGCCAAAGAAATGGGTGGATTGGTTTTTTTTTCATTGATTTCAATGAAATAGTGCATTTGAATTTCAAAGTGAACATTTCATTGCCTGTAAATAAAGATTTACTTAGTGAGCATATAATACAGAAACAGTTTCATTGTTTTAAAGAGACGTTTTCATTGGTTCAAAGAAACGTTTTCATTGATCTCTCTCTCGCACCTAACCTCACTTTTTTTGTTTTCCGGTTCTCCCAAACGATCGGCTTCGAGTTCCGAGGAGCCAGAAGCTTAGCTTATTTCTGCCGTACTTCCTTACATGCTCACAAAATTTGAGCTTTGTCTGCCGCGTACTTCAGGAAAAAATAGGATTCGAAATTTTGAACTGGTAAGAAGAAGGTTTCATTGAATCAGAGACGATATCTTTGAAATCAATGAAAAAGGTTCTTTGGTTTAAAGAAATGTTCCTTCTAATCAATGTCATTACTTTTCATTGAGTTTGAGATCATTCAAAGAAAAGATAGTATTGAAATTCAAGTATTTCATTTCATTGGCAAAGATTTCCGTGAGTCAATGAAACTTTTTCTCTCAGTGTAATCTTCATACGCATACAGATTAAAGCAATTCACGTAACGAAAAATATCGCAAAATCTATTGACAGCTTGCAAAATGTCTGTAGTTTAGTATGACATAAGATTTACGAAAGATATCCAGCTCCCATATACCGTCGATCGTTCAACATTTGCCGTCATAACCTCAAAGTTGCCCGAAAATGCCTAGACGTTTCGCGATCACCCCTCTGCGTGCATCGCGTTTCTATTCACGGTATAAGTAAACATTTCCAAACTTCCAAGAGTGATCCCATTTACTATGTTGTCTGGGTTTTTACTTTCTCATCACATACAAAGTATGTAAGAAAGAAAGTATTGCAATCCAAAAAAAATTCGACCCTCAGATTTTGACGGAAATACATGTTTTAAGTGTCCTAGATTCCAAAAAACACATTTACTCATTTCTGTCTGTCTGTCTGGCGTCTGTATGTACCGTCTGAAACCACAATAACTTTTGAAAAAATCTATGGAATGAAATGAAATTTTTTGTGTGCCTTCTGCATTCAAATCCTGGTTTTGGTATTGAAATCCAATCCAAAATCTTCACTGCTCCTGACACTTTACCTTATAATAATAAAAAAAAAAAAAAAAAAAAAAAAAAAAAAAAAAAAAAAAAAAAATTATTTTTCTACCGCAAGCAAATATAAAATATATTATGCTTCAATGTGATACATACAAATTGTATTACTAGCAAATAAGCAATGAACAACAAGAGATTTAGTGTATCGAAGATTTTGTCTTTTCAATCACTCACATAAGACATCCGAAACTGGTGTAAAAAATGTATATTGACTGAAATATGTTACTTTCTTGTGTTATTGTGTTACACATTCACTAAAAAAAAGAACTGCAATGATCTTGAGCAGTTTTCAATGAGAATATACTATGAATATTCACACCATATGTTAGATTAAAATTTTAAAAAGGAATGTTAAAATACAAGACAAACACATTTGAGGTTATCTTCACCCTTGATGTTAGACTATAAATACTCATGCACTCATCGCATCATAGTTTTTTATTTATTTATAACACTCGTATAGCATTTTATACCAATTCCAAATGCTGCTCATACACACCATAATCTTCGAAACGTTTGAAATATGAAATGAAATGTAAATCCGACTGTCAAACTATCGCAATGCCGACAATAATACCATCGAAACGAAAGAGAGATGTGAAGTGCGCGCGATGTCACGCTCGCTTTCTCGCGCGCGCGAAATTCGAATTTACAAACGCGTTCTTCACAAATTATAGCGAAAAATGTAGATATACACATATTATTAGTTACCCAGTAAATTCACGATACAAATTTCACACCAGTAACAAATATTTACTTTTTCATCACATACAAAGTAGGTAAAATAATATAACTTCACAAAATAACTTCACGACAGTAACGTGACGCCAGTAGCAATCGTGATGAGAAAGTCACGTCTTGCGATCACGTCAGTAGCAAGTTTTTTTTTACCAAACTATTTTAGATGTCTTAAATATATTTTTCTGTCAGTGTAGGTCAATTGCTTTATACGAAGCCATATTCGAAGCTATTCGAGAATATAGTTTAACGAAGAAAAGTTCATTAGGATAATTATTTTTAGTCGACTCGACGTCTTGACGACCTTTTTCAGCTACGGCCCCATTTTTTTTTATAATAGCCCCGCAGCTCTTTTTACCAATAATCTCTGAATACGTCGACCCTCGAGAAGTTCGTCAGTATTACAATTTGCTAATTGATTGATAGATTATTTTTGCCAGCCGGATATAGGGAGGCTTAAGGTGGATCACTTGCGAATGGGAAAACGTATTCGCCCCTGATAGTGTTGGGGTTAATTGACTGCTGCTGTGTTCATAATCCCATTTTTTTAAATACTAAAGCTTCCGGTTTTTTATTGCAGATTTTAAGTAAATTAAGGTACTTACAATAGTTTTACAGTGAAATGTGGTTCCGAATTAATTAATTAAACATGAATAAATTTTCTTCTTATATTCCATACATTTTCGTATTTTTTAATTTTATATAAAAAGAACAGTTCCCGAGATATCACTGTTTAAGTTTACAAAAAAAAAAAATTATCATTATTCGTGACATATTAAATGTCTATTTTAAAAAATTGATAAGTAGTAGCATTCTATAAGGAACTTATTCTACATTTTAATTGAATGAAACAAAATTGCATTTCCAAGTAAAAATTTATGAAACATTTCCAAAAATGACATTATTTTTATATATTCAGAAGTTTACAAAAAAAAAAAAAAAAATGTTTCTCACAGACAAGGAAATAGCCCAGTAAAAATTTAAATACCCAAATTTTTTCTTTTTCTGAAATATTAATATGATATCAATATCAAATGGCACATTACTACCTTTTTACCTCGCTAACAGGTATAGTGATGGCAATAAGTACTGCGTAACTGTTCAACAGTATAAACACTCGGATTACAACATACAATGGGGTTCGATTGGTAATCAACATTTACGAGCGCGTGCGAAACTCCCTAACGGTTAGGGCACACAGCAGTTGCTTTCACGCAGCTGGGAGAGGAAAGCGGAAAGAGTCACACGTCATCGTTTACGCGCGTGGCAAGGGATACAACCACTGGTCTGGCTTTGCTACTCTGTCTGTATATATCCTTGTCGAACGACTATACTAAGCATATATATATATATATCTGTCACGGATGCTTTTGGGTCTGGTGCTCTCTTCCCCTACTTATTTGTGTCCCGCGTTCCCTTCGTATATTTATGAGAAGTAATCCCACGGTGCGTGCGGGGCGAGAATGGCCAGCTCCGAGTAAAGACGTCAGGGAATTAGGGCGGCTGCGTTTAAGACTCAGTTTCCCGTTTAAAAGAGAAAAATCCACAAAAACAGAAGCCTATACTTAAATCAGGATGACGAACAAATGTGTGGAGATCTTTTTCCAGTAGAAAAAAAATTAACCGAATTGTACACGAATGGAAGAGCATCGATTTAAAAAATAATAATAATGATGCCGGCAAATGATTAAATGAATTGTAAAAAAAATTGACAAATTCGATACGCATTATTTTTTCATATAAAATTAGCTCTCTGAATTTTCTGAATTATTGTTCTAATATTTTTTGCAATTCCTGTATTTGCGAATTCATTTATTTAAGCCTTTCCATAGAATGGAAAGGCTTAAATAAATGGAGGACCGAATTTATTATAATATATAATTAAATGATAACCATTCTTCGATTTTTCGAAATGTGATATTATTAGAACTTACTAACGGATTCAAATTTTTTAAATCTTTTCTTGTAGATATGATGGATTATAATAAATTTATGTAAAGTAATACAACGGTGCGTGCGGGGCAAGAATGGCCAGCTCCGAGTAAAGATGTCAGGGAATTAGGGCAGCAGCGTTTAAGACTTACTTTCCGTTTAAAGGGGAAAAATTCAAAAAAACAGAAGTCTATACTTAAATCATGATAACAAAAAATTTGTGGAGTTCTTTTTCCAGAGCAAAAAAAAATTAACCGAATTATATGTGGATGGAAGGGCATCGACTTTTTAAATAATAATAATAATGATGCCGGCAAATGATTAAATGAATTGTAAAAAAATAATTTTTTAATTCAAAGAAATTTTTCATAAAGTTTTTCTTATCAAATGCGTGGAAAAATAAATAAGTTTTCTATTGATTCTGTAGAATACTTTTAAAAAAAAATTTGTATTATTATTGTTCCAAATCAATATTCTTATCATTTTTTTCCGCTCATCTTTTTGGTGTCGGTGAGTTGAATAATTCTAATCCAATACAAATATGGTTGGTATTGTGGACTGAGCAGATCTTCTCGGTTCGAGCTCGTTGCGAAGGTGATTGCGCAATGATTGCGAAGTTGGAATTATTGTATTTTTTATGTGTACTCTCATCGTGCAAATTATGGTTTAAACGAGCCTGTTACTAGGTCGTTGCGTAAAGTTAATGATATGGCAATATTTGAGGATCTTATTTATTCTCTGTTGTCGCATTTTCTTTAGCTATTTTTTGTTTGATCGTAATTATAATTACTCACTAGTCAGTTATTTTTTATTTAACTTTTGACATCTGAAACTTGAATCATATATTTCGTATGCCAAAATTTTAATTTGGTGATTTAAATTCGAAAATTTACTTTTTTTTTGCATTCTAAAATTTACATTTTGTGTTGTTAATTCGAAAATATCTTGAATTTTTAATTCTCCAATCTAAATACTCAATTTGGAATTTCGTGTTATTGATTCTCGAATCTATATTTTGAATTTCGTATTTTTTATTCTGAAATCCCAGGTTTGAATTTGCTATTTTGAAGGCATTTGTATTGTCTTTTAAATGATAAATAAATATTTCCTACCGGAAGGCTGTACTAATAACGATAAGAATGGAAGAAAAAAAATTGAGCGTACTTCCAGAGCAAAGATATAAAAAACGCGAGATAATACAAAGAGAATTGCAAGCATCTACAGCGTTAAAATATCATCGTAACTAGCTTTCATTCATTAATTGTACTCATAGCTTGTTTTTTCCATAAAAATGAAAGCTCTGTCTAAGTTTATAGCCGGAAGGATATGCCAGTAATTATAACAATGAATAACGAGATAAAATTCGAGTTCTTTTTCCGGAGCTTTAAAAAGAAACGGAATTACACGACCGGAAAATACCAACCAATTACAACGTGAAATTATTTACCCTGTAATATATTACAGGGTAAATAATTTTCAGGATAATCTATTCATTTTACTCACGATTTATTTCATTCGTATATAGAGGGCATTCTCTGTCTATCCGGCTACTTTTTAAAAAAAATTTTTTTCTTATTACACATAAATGAATTCCATTTTTCCCGCACTTTTTATTTCTCTTTCAATTTAATATAACCGAAATTGGCAAAGTGCCGAAAAAACATTACCGGTGTAAATAAAAAAAAAATTGTAAAGTTGAACCTTGCATATTCCTTCCTACCTTATTCTTCCTTATTATTACTTTCTCATGAAGGAGTCTATCTTTTCATGAAAATTTAAAAAAAATCGAGATATTAATATCAGGATACTCAAAAGGCCAGACAGTCCAAATCGATGTTGGTTTCCTCATGAAGAAAGCTTCGCAGAAAGTTAAAAATAATAAGGAAGCAATATTGAAGGTTTTAAGGTGCATCCTTGTTTTAATTAAATTTGAAAAACTGCATTATAGCGAAATTTTAGTCGTCGAAAAATAATAATGAAAAATTATTATTCCTATGTAATCCGAATCCATCTACCGATCTCCAATAAATGATGTTTCTAGCATCACTATATACTATT
Organism: Ephialtes manifestator; assembly: GCA_963970395.1. Classification (NCBI taxonomy): domain Eukaryota; kingdom Metazoa; phylum Arthropoda; class Insecta; order Hymenoptera; family Ichneumonidae; genus Ephialtes; species Ephialtes manifestator. The sequence continues at coordinate 24,751,564 of OZ019974.1, read as the reverse complement.
CCGTTTACCTACAAAATTCGGCCCACTATCTCATGTTTTGCAAAAGTTAATGCAATATCGTCAATTTTTCGAAAATTTCAAAACTCCATTAAACTCCTTTTTGAAAAAAATCTAAAATCCTTTGGTGAAAAAATTTTAAAGTTATAATATCCTAAGGCCCCACGTACGCACGCGCACTTTATTTTACTCACATATTTTATACGCATATAATTTATTCGAAATTGCTTTTCACGATGATTTAGACCATTCTGAGTGTCTTGAGATGAAAATCTCAAGAAACAAAAAAATTATGAAAACAAAGTGAAAGTCATGTATTATTTTATAAGAAAGCAATAATGCTAAACTGACGGAGAATACCTTATATATGATAGCAGGTCGATACTCACATTCGGAAGGTTACAGTGATAATTATAACAACGATTTCGTGTTCTATATATGGGTCGTTCCGTCAATTATGTATTAACAAGCGTTTGTACCTGCCCTCTCAGGTTTAGCTGTAACTTTGTCAATGTTAAATATACTGCTAGATACATTTTATCGAGGTATCGAATTATTGAGAATTTTTCAAACAGTTATTCAAAATCATTCCAATACAGAATTAATGGGTCCGAAAAATGTAAGATTCTGACGTATTCCTATGTGAAAAAGTCTCACCATTAAAAAAAATACTGTCGTTCGGTTCCGTATTTGTTAAAGCAGTGAAAATCAACAAATTAGTGAACAGTTTTTTTAAGGACTTTCCGCCAGTTGAATTACAATTTATTTTTTATTTTTGAAAAGCTGAGAATTTTTCACATAACATATGTAAATTTCAAAGTGGAATCTCAATGGGATCTAGATTTTTTACGGTCAGAAGCGAAAACACCGCAAATTAGCCTAGAAAAAAATGACAAGCCGTTAAGAACCCACTCTGAAATTTACAGATCTAGTGTGAAAAATTCTCAGTTTTTCAAAAACAAAAATAAAAATGTAACTCAACTGGCGGAGGAACCTCAAAAAACAGTTTTTTGACTGATTTATTGATATTCACGGCTTTAATAAATTCGGAACGTAACGACAGTATTTTTTTTTTTCACAGCTGAAACTTTTTTACCTAGAAATATGTCGCGATCTTAAATTTTTCGGAAATCACTAATACTGTATTGAAATCATTTTGAATGAGTATTCCTAAAATCGCAATAATTCGATACATTTAGGAAACTTGTAGGGTACTCGAGAAAAAATCTGAAAAAACGTCAAGCGACTCTCACGGAGGGTATACTAACAAAGTTACAGCTAAATCTGAGAGGGCAGGTACAAATACGCTTGTCACTAATTGGCGGAATGACCCATATGTATCCCTCTATATCATAAAAAGGTCTCGCTGCCGCTGTCGCTGTTTAGGATAATGGAGCAGGCCAGAGTCAAATGACATACCCAAGTCGGAATTATTCTAAGTCCCCCACGGGCCCCCGAAGCCTGGATTTTTCCAAGTCCCCCGAGGGCCGCACACCGAGAGAAAAAGTTTCATTGATTCACGGAAATCGTTGTCAATGAAATGAAATACTTGAATTTAAATGCTACCTTTTCTTTGAATGATGCGAGTATTTTGTGAGGAAGTACGGCAGAAATAGGCTAAGCTTCTGGCTTCTCGAAACTCAAAGCCGCTCGTTCGAGAGAACCGGAAAACAAAAAAGTGAGGTTAGGTGCGAGAGAGAGAGATCAATGAAAACGTTTCTTTGAACCAATGAAAACGTCTCTTTAAAACAATGAAACTATTTCTTTTTTATATGCTCAATAAGTAAATTTTTATTTACAGGCAATGAAATGTTCTCTTTGAAAGTCAAATGCACTATTTCATTGAAATCAATGAAAAAAAATCAATCCACCCATTTCATTGGTGACAATGAAATCTTTTCTCTCGGTGCAGAAATCCGGATTTTTCGAAGTCCCTTATGGGCCCCAGGGCCCAATTTTTTCCAAGTTCTTTATTAGACCAATAAGAAAAACGGCAATGCGAGCGCGCTAGTTAGAAAAACCTCTAGTATATCAAGAGTCGCGGTAGCGACTCTATATATATATATGGAACGGTTGGTACAGCGCTTAAAACAAACTAATTCGACGATTCAGTGCGGCGCCCGCTTTTGCTCTCTGGAACAAACAACGGCGGGGAGGAAAGCAAGTAGCGGTGGCAGTAGCAACTCCAGCAGTTTCTGCGCTGCGGTGGCAAGCGGCGAAACATCGTTACACGTACCTAATTGTTTGTGTACGCTCGTCCTACGTACATACAAGCAAGTTCGCTGAGCCGACGAGGCGCGTTTCTCGTTACATGTGCGGCAGTTATTTGGCAATGAACACGTACACTTGCGAAAAACGATGCTCCGTCGAAATTGTCTGCCACGATATAGTCAAGTTGTTGATAAATAGATGAAATTCGATGAGTCTAATCACGTTTTGATGATTAGAATAATATGCAGATAAACGTTTAGGAGATTTATCGATTTGGGGTTGGATTTACGGAGGGTAGAGTGACTTATTGCGAATTGATGATTTAAGGGCGCAGAATACTGATAGAGGGAAAGGGGGATATTGTAAAAATTACCATAAATGAGGGGTACATTTATATGTGCAGAATTTTGAATTTTTTTTTATATGTACAGAAGATTTTTTATGGCATTTATTATGGTATTTTCTTTTTTCGTGTACAGATAATTTTATGAGATTTATGAAAGTATTGCATGTAAGTGCAATAATTTTTATTAAGTTTATGTAAACGCTTTCGGAATGTACTTATATTTTTTATGAGATTTATGCTAATTTGTCCTTTAAATATAGTATTTTTTACCAAATTTATGACAATTTTTTATTCTGTATCTACAGAAATTGTTACCACAGTTTTGGTAATTTTTTATGGATGTACGGGAATTTTTACCAGATTTATAGTGATTTGTTTGTATGGACTAGTAAATTATGCCCAAATTACGATAATTTTTATACAGATTTTTCACTTCATATAATACAATTTTGCTTCGCTAGCTAAATGGTTACACTGAGAAAAAGAACTGCACGATACAAAAGACATCAAAAATGTTTGTCAACTGAATGAATAAATTGTCATTGATAATGAAAAGAAAAACCCTTAGTTGAACTAATCGTAAACATCAACGAAATATTTCCATATTTTGTTTACCAAATCATTAATTTAGTAGATTGAAGTAATTTGTATTTAGCGAGAACATTCTTATTAAAAAAAAAGTTATTTACCGTTTATTCTCGATAAAAATATTTTCGAATTTTTACACTCAGTGCACCCAGAGAAATCGGTCTCGTAGGTTTATTTAAATCAAATATGGGATTTATTTCAAATAAATTTTATTAAAAATTAATACTGATTTATTTGTATGCGATAAATTCTATTTTATCGGGATAAAAGCCTTTGAAAACATTTCTTCTTAATATGCTGGCATAATAGGATTTTATTTTGATCAACTAGAATTGATTTCAAGGTTTATTTGATCGAAATAAAATTTGATTAATTTGAAATAGATCCCGTGTTTGGTTCAAATAAACCTATCAAACCGAGGTCTGTGGGTGTGACATTATCAGTAAATTATTTTTTTATTTTTTTAATCTTGTTAACTATCAAATCATTTTTATTTACTAAATAATATTGTTATGTGAAGGAGAATTTTGGTAACAACATTTTTTGTAGTCTGTATTTGAGTTTATTGATTCAATGGAAAAAACGTTGAGCTTATTTCCGAATTGAGCATCAAATGCGCGATAAATCCGTGTAAAAGAGGGAAAAATGTGACCATCCGTCGACCTCGTCAGTACGTGTTTCGATTTCAACAGAATGTGACTTATGCACGATAAGATCTTTTCATCCATGACTGACTCGCAATGATACGCATGCCAATTGAATCGACGCTCGAAGAAATAATGAATCAACAAATGCAATGTTATGATAATCTGTTCAGTTCGCGGAAAATCTCGCTGAGGATGAAAAAGCGAGCTCCGAGGATATTGCATAGAAAAATTGGCTGATTGAGGAAAAATATTCCCCTTATTTCGTTTTTTTCTTTCCCTTTTGTATCAATATATCTTTTATTTTTATCAAACAGATACATATTTTGGATACATTTTATCATAAGTTTAAACAACCCAATATTATTTCTCTAAAATAAAAATTTTTGTTTTTCCTTATTGCACTCATAAAATTAATATCAACTTATACAAAAATATACAAATACTTTTTTTAAATAGTGATGGGAATGGGGGGACGAACCCCCTTTAAATTTAAAGGGAATAGCTCGAACAGTTAAAATAAAAATTAATATGGTTAACGATAAACTTTTCTTTCCCTTCATTTTGTCTAAACTCTTAAACATATATTAATATATGGCTTTTAAAAATTGTTCCTTAAGTAGCATTTTCGCTGATTAAATGCCATCAAAAACTTGGCAAATTCCTGATGAATGTAATTATATAGCTGACGCAGTAATTCACCGTTATTTGCAGACTAAGTGACAACAATATTTATTTTGAACTCGTGCTATGAATATTTCAAAGTCTTTCGCATCTTTGATGAAGTTGGCGAGGAAGGCGGAGCTTATATAGCCAGCCGCTCTGTATCCAAGAGCAACGACAAGTTCCTTACTCGTTCTTGGTCTAAAAGCTTCTGGACGACCCGCTCCTAACTCCAACGGGTCCTTATTAACGTTAAGAACAACGTTCACAGGAATGTTGTTTTTAATAATATTGTTATTTAACAGTATTATTAATAATATTGTTTATTTAAGCATTTTATTATTAAAAATTTAAAGAGAATTGCTCGTATCATTTTTTTTAAATTCAGAATACGATCCTTAGAAATCGTTTTTCCGTTTAAATGTTAGATCGCCGAAAATATATTTAACGAAGAACTTTTTTTGTGGTTCTTCCATTAAACGATTATTAACATGGCTTCAAAATTTCAACTAAATCGTGAACAAAAATAAACAAAAAATCAAAACGTGCCTTAAGAAATAATTTAGAAAATTCGTGACGAAAGTAATTATACAGCTGATTCATTGCAGCTGTTCACTGTTATTTGCGGACTAAAGAAACCAAAATGTGCAGACTAAGTGCAAACAATATTTATTTTGAACTCGTGCTTTGAATATTTCAAAAACATTCGCATGTTTGATGAAGTTGGGGTAGAAGCGTAGCCTATAGAGCCAGCCGCGCTGCATCCCGGAAGCAGCTACAAATTTTTTATTCGCTCTTAGTCCTTATTAACGTTAAAAGCAACATTCAGAGGAAAATATTGTTAAATAAACAATATAACTGAAAATGATAGCCAACTTAATAAGAGCAATAATTTGTTTTTTATCATTTTTTTTTGTCTTTCCATCATTTCCATATGTACTTAAGGAGGATTTAAGGGGATTTGACTACCCTTAAAATTTAAACGGAATCGCTCGTATAATTTCTTTTTAAATTCAAACTACGTTCTTCAAAAATCGTGTTTCCGTTTAAATATTAGATCAGGTAAAATATATTTAACGATGATCTGTTTAGTCGTTCTTCCGTTAAACGAATATTAACATATGTTCAAAATTTCAAACAAAAGGTTAAAAAAAAGAAATTCCTTAAGAAACGTTTTCGACAATTAAATCACATCGAAAATTAGGCAAATTCGTGACGAAAGTAATTATATAGCTGACGCTGTTATTCGGTTATTTACAGACTAAACAAAAAACAAAAATTTGCCGTCTAAGTGATAACAATATTTATCTTGAACTCGTGCTTTGAATATTTCAAAATGTTTCACATCTTTGATGAAGTTGGCGATAGAAGCGGAGCCTATAAAGTCAGCCTCGCTATATCCAAGAGCAGCTACGAATTTCTTATTCACTCTTGGTCTAAAAGCTTCTGGATGACCCGCCCGTAACTCCAGCGAGTCTTTATTAAGGCTAAAAGCAACGCTCGGAGGAAAATATACAACGAGCTGACACGACAACGTCGGTGGTGAATGAACTTATGCACATACGTGAAGTATAACTCTATTGACCGAGCTACGAGCAGCAGCAGCAGCAGCATCACAAGTGCAGCACGATGTGCCTATACATATAATGCATTATTATCATTATAATGTATGTTTGAAGAGCTAGAAGAGAGTCTCGAGATGGGCTTGAGGCTCGAGAAGATTTCTTGAGGCGACGGATATACTCAACGGACGCACCCTTCGAGACCGGAAATTCGAACGAATCAAGGGAACAATGAGCTCGAATTGTTGAAGCGGAAACGAAGTAAATGAGAGGGAGAAAGATGGCGAAAGGAATAAATGCAGTGTACAAAAGCAATCTCGGGCGAGGCGTTCAAATACACGTGAATTCAATATATTATGATTGTCTTGTTTTGATTACTTCATTTTTTTTTAAATTGATTTGAAGAAATAAAGATTTCCGGGAATTTTTCAGCATTCTCCCATTGAATAAAAAGTGCCTAAAATTTTCCTGCATTCTCGGAGTAAATACGAATGCACTGACATTTACTATTTCCTTGACTAAATAATATTACCCTGACTATGTCACATTATTCTTCTGAATAAAGAAAAATCGCCTGTCATTGACCTGATTTTCGTAAGTGAATAAAAAGTTTCTGAAATTTACCTGATTCCCTGACAAAATTTTTAATATTTACAATATTTTTAAACCTGACCCTTATCTGATTTGGTTGAATAAATAATGACTCTAACGTTTACCTTATTTTTTCTGACTAAATAAAAACCACTTTGAGACTTCCTTGATTTCCCGAAATCAAAATTCCTGACACTTCTCTAATTGCTCAAAGAAAATAAAAATCCTCTGTCATTTCCCGGATTATTCTAAGATTGTTAGTTTGAATAATGGCAGAAAAATTCGTAACTAAACTATAACCCAATACATATGCTTTGTAAATTAACGGTAGCAACATTTTTTTATCTCGACCAGAAATTCGGGTCAGGCTGCCTGATACTTTATCAGGCCCTGTTCGGGTATGGCTAAGACATGTCCGATCTGGCGAACCTGATGTAGCCCTGGTGAGGCCCTGATAAGGTACAGGTAGTGAAGCCTGACACAATTCAGATAAGGCAAGCCATGCTGATGCTAACCTGATCGGTTGGAAATATTGCATGCCTGGAGAGGGCTGGCCCGATTTTACCGCACTGAGAAAAAAATATGGTCAGAGTAACCATATTTTTACTATAAACTATGTTTCCCAGAGAGGACGACAATGTTTTTATGGTTATCGTAACCAATAAAAATATAGTTATCACGTGCCATATTTTCGTAGTTATGTCAACTATTTCTGTATGTTAGTTGCAACTATTCGTTCTTTTACTATTTATAACGTATTTTAAACGATTGTAGAACAACAAAGGCATATAAAATATATAGTTATATTCCAGTCATGTTTATTTATTCCTATCATCCTGTATAGTCAATGATGATGATGTGAGTAGTTCAACATACTTACTATTGTTGCTAGATTCACAATACTTTTGTGTACTATAACACAGACATGGTGTAGAGCGAACGCTTCTATGTGGATTTATATACCATGTGAAAGAGTTCTTGTGAATAGTATGTTTTACATTTATTATGGTCCACACTCACTATAGATTTCGTTGATAAAACGAAGTGTGTATGGCAATAAGTCTTTTGTTTATAATTACAAGTAATATTTAATATTTACATCTTTACTATATCCACTGATAGTAGTGAATATAGAAGAGCGGGATGTCGGCTTAGAGTGACTTTTTTCCCAATACTCACTGTCGCCGCTGCTCAGTTGCGAGTCGGACGTCGGAGTTAGACAAAAATCAGAAGTGACAAAGATTGAATATTCCACCTCTTATATAGGGGCCAGATGACAATTCGCTTGCGAGAGAGTCCTATCCCGCTGGCCATCTATCGGAAGCGAGGGAACTAGGCAGCGCGTGAGACTTGCATCATGGACGCTTGTAATAATGCATAGTAGTTGCTGCAATATTTTATTGTTATATTCAACATCATTTTTTCGTCCGCAAGTGTCCATGATGCAAATCTCACACACTGCCTAGTTCCGTCGGTTCCGATAGGTGGCCAACGGGATAGAACTTTCTCGCGAGCGAATTGTCATCTGGCCTCTATATAAGAGGTGGAATATTCAATCTTCGTCACTTCTTATTTTTGTCTGACTCCGACGTCCGACTCGCAACTGACTAGCGGCAACAGTGAGTATTGGGAAAAAAGTCGCTCTAAGCCGATATCCCGTTCTTCTATATTCACTACTATCAGTGAATATGGTAAAAACATCCAAGCGTTCGCTCTACACCATACCTTTGTTATAATACACAAAAATATTATGAATCTAGCAACAAATAGTAAATATGTTGAACTACTAACCGATCTCATCATTTACTATACTGGATGATAGGAATAAATAAACATAATTAGAAAATAACAATGAATTTTATATGCCTTTATTGTTCTACAACCGTTCAAAATACTTTATAAATAGTAAAAGAACGAGTAGTTGCAACTAACATAAAAAAATAATTAACATAGCTACGAAATATTGTACATAGTAACTATATTTTTATTGGTTACGATAACCATACACTGAGAAAAATGCATGGGACAAACACGTAAAATATAGTGAGTTCTACTATACAAATAGTTATTCGTATCATAATTTGGTCGTTGGTTACATTATTTATTGTTGCGATAACAATAAATCATTACCGTCCTCTCAGGGAAACATATGTTATAGTAAAAGTATGGTTACTCCGACCATATTTTAAGTAAAAAAGTTAAGTAAAAATAAGGTTACGCCTACCATATTTTTCTCTCAGTGTTGATTTCATAAATGTGTTAAATATATCATAATTTTATTGTTACAGTTTTAACGATAAGTTATAGTATTCTTAAGTGTGGCGCATATTTAGATTCACTATCCAAACTGCATAGTTTCCTTAACTTCACGACAATAGTTCGGTAAACCATAGAAAAGCTGATTCAACTATAAAATATGGTTCCACATATTATAAATGTTTTACTATGGTATTATTGTTGGAAATACCATGGTCTTTTTTTTCAGTGCGCTTCAAGGCCCTGTATGGTTAGCCCGAACGAAACCTTAACTACTATTACATTAAGTAATGTAGATAATGAAGGTGAATCGCACGGAGAGAAATTTCTGTGTTGTGATAACATAAAACGAGGACAACAAAAATCGTTACGTTAGGCTTACAAAAAAATTGCTCAGTCCAGCAAAAAGATTTTTAGGTGACCTTCAAAATCATCGACGTGTTTCCTTTAGTTTGAGTAAATAATTAACAGCTGTCGATCTCAAATCGTGCATATTAATTCATTTTTGGTATCGAACTTCCCGTAAATCGTCTTTTAGTTTTATAACTCTACGAAGTGTTTCATTTTATGAATAATTGTGCATAAAAACTCTTACACTAATACATATTCAGCTAACAGGCTAGAATTTGTCAGAAATGTTTAAAAAATTTAGGAGTTATGGAACTCTAGCCCCATAACATAACATAAGGCGATCACCCATCTAAGTATCGACCGCTAGTGTCAGCAAATCGATCATCCATCTAAGTATTCAGTGGTCATCCATTTAAATATAGATCGCCAGGATAAACTAGGAGGTCAACCAATCAAGTACAGATAGAGTCAGCCAAACGGCCACCCATCCAGGTAGTGACTTTTAGGGTCAACTCGGTGGTCACCTATCCATCTACTGATCGACAGTCAGCTAGATGGTTACACACTCAAATACTGACAAATTGTTTCGCGCCGACGATGCAACAAGTACCCTCATCGAATATCTTAATAGATGGGAATAGCGATAAAATGATATAATCGATTATCGTGAAAAGTAACCGAATGTCTTTTTATTTTCAGCACGTCAAACGCAATCATATGAGTCTATAAAGTGCTGACTATATTACATTTATTTCATTTCATATTACAGTAATTCAAACAGACAAAAAAATTAGTTCCCACGTTCGAATCCCAACAATGTAAAAAAAAATTTTAATGGTTTTTTTTAGCGTAATTAAATGTGCAGGATTACTCGTTTAAATAAGCACTAAGTAATATTTTGTAATTAAATTTCTTTATTCCCATATAGGAAACGCCAACAGTGACAATAGGCCCAATGGTTGGCCAAGTAATGGCTACCAACCGTTGGTTGCCAGGATTGGTTAAACTCCGAACCAGTACTGACTCCCAGCATTGGCCGAGTAATGGCTACGAACCGTTGGCTGCCAGTCTTGGTTAAACTCCGAACCAGTGCTCACTACCAGCATTGGTCTGCATGCACTGGCCGAGTAAAGGCTTCCAACATTGGCCGAGTAATGGCTAGGAACCGTTGGTTACCACTATTGGTAGTACTCCGAACCAGTGCTGGATCCCAACATAGGCCAATGTTCACTAGCCGAGTAAAGGCTAGTGAATCAGTGTGCCAGTATTGGGACCATTGTCTTAGTTCCAATAGGTTTCTCACGCATGTCAGCCAGTCTTTGGCAGACATGGGCCATTACCCTCATGCCAATGATTAACAGAAACTCAATATCGCGCACCGTCGGCACGTTAGCGACGAAAAGCAAACAAAAAAAAATTGTTTCGGCAATTTTTCATCCTTTATTTTCGAGTTTAGATTGTTAATCAACTATCTTAAGAAGCCTGAGTACTCAATTTTATGAAAATGAAATCGCTATTTGTAAATTAGCCGCCATATTGGATTCAAAAAGGCTTTCCGTTTCGTGTTTCGTACAAATTATATAATTTATTATCATTTGGACGGCCATATTGGATCCTCCATTTTGAATTTCTGCATTCAGATTTGAGTTCTTTAATCAGTTTCAAAAACATCCGTGTACCAAATTTTATTCAAATCCATCTGATGACCCTGTGATTGTTATCCTAGATGCAACTATTATGGACTTAAAGTATAAGAAACCCACATAGTCGGTTTGGTCTAGTGGTTAGCGTGCTGGTTAGGTAGTTAGATAGTTTAGTTAGGTCGTAGGTTCAATCCCGCCAACATCACTTTCCCGAAAGCTATCGAAGAAATTGTATCCGTGGACGATTTCCTTTTTTTTAAATGATAATAGAATAACATTATTAAAATTATTGGAGCCGATCGCTAAGGAAATATATATTTAAAAATTAATAATTAATAACTAAATTGATTATACCGAATATTTCCCGCCGTTACTTGCCCGATACTGGCCGTGTTTGTTACCATTGCTGGGCCGCGTTGGCCCCCAGTACCCGGCCGTGCACGACTGCCAGTACTGGACCCAAGTTATCATCTAGTAGTTATCCAGCAATGAGCCAGTGCTGGTTTTTGTTGACGCGCCGGTGCTGAGAGACTGGCCCCCAACTCATGTCCGGTACTGGCCCAATTGGATACTCCTACATGGGTTATTGTAGTAGGATCTTAATGGGGCAAACTTTATAGGCCCTATCAGGTTGGAATGAGGGGGCAGCAGGGTCGACCGAATTATATTAGGGCCGCGTCAGGCTGGTCAGCAGGGCCCTATCGGGCTACCTCTTCAGTACTTTATAGGGCCACTGCGTTACAATAGTGATCAGGGCCTAACAAGGTACCTTATCAGGACCTGATTGTAAATAAGCCTTATAGGGACCTGACGTTAGACCGACGGCAATTTCTGCTCGGGATATTCACAACTTTCGATAAAATTCAAAGTGAATCGACAAATTAATTTACAACAAGTATCCGTTAATCCGTCTATCCGGATTTTCTTGATCAGTGGTCCACTCGCGACAAAAAAACCTACGACAGAACAAAATTTCTCAACGTCGGCGGGAAGAAATAATTTTTCCAAAACCGAAAGGCATAGAAATTCATGTGGAAAAATTCGTGGCTAAGGATTTTCATTCTGAAAATCAACAAGGAATCTTTCTAAATTATTTTTCCCTTGCATGAAAAAAAAAAAAAAGCCTTAACACAAAAAAATGACTTCGAAATTACGGTTCTAAAAACAAAAACCATAGAGTACCAGATAAAAAATTCCTGACTAAGGATTTTCACTCTGCAAGTCAACAAGAAGTTTTTAGCGTTATCGCAGCTGATAAGATTCGAGGAGAAGCGACCAATCGATTTTCAACCGCAGAGTTCAGTGACTCAGCTCGTCATTCTTTGGTTTAAAGCATTTTTGTCATGCAAGTTTCGACGCCCGAGAGATGAAGAAAAATTTGTTCAATTTTTATGACGTTTGACGAGGATGATGACACACATTTATCTATAATAAATACTTTAGAGATAAATGTAACTTTACATTAAAGCTGAGGGACTCGGGAGAGTTCGCGGCACAAGGCGTGGCATAAAGGAACCCCAGGGAGTTAACCGCGAGCCCCAGGAATCGATCGGCGGAAGTTGTTGCTTCCTCTCGCTTCCTCCGCGTGTCCCCGTCGGCACCGGCATCAGGGTCGGCTCAGGGCGTTCAGCCTCTTCGTCGACATCGTCGACATCGTCATCGAAGTGAACGTAGCACACGAGGGGCTATTGCACCAGGGCACACCCGAAGCATCGGAGACACGCGACGACGTCGCGACGCAAACAAGACGAGTATTCGTGAGAAACGACAATAAAATAAATGCATTTTTGATGCAAGTCTGTCAACAATGTAATTGGTATCAAAACTTTTTTTTATGTAAAAGACGAGACTGATAATGACTATATTTCAATAGATCTAATTAAGTGTTGCACATTGCGGCGAAATATGTCAACAGATCAATTTTTTTGAGTAATTAAGCAAAATCAATAGCCACTCGCTGGACGAGTTTTTGACGGAAACGACAATAAAATAAATACATTTTTCAGTAATAAAAAAATAAAACGTTCTAATCTTCTGTTTTCAATGTTGTTCTGCTTTCTGTCTTCAATGTTGGTATGCTAAATTGTAAGTTGGTATCGTTCTTTTTTTTTTTTTTTGGTTGAGAGATGAAACTGATAATGACTATGCTTTAATAGATTTAATTAAGTGTTGCACATTTCAACAGCTTGTCAGAATTTTAATTAATATTGGAAATTACAGATCTACTGTCAGCGAAATATGTCAACGGATTAATTTTTTTAAGTAATCAAGCAAAATCAATACCCACGATCGGTAGACGAGCTTTAGTGAGAAACGACACTAAAATATATTTTAGTGCCGCTTGCAAATTTTGCACGAAAACCTTGTTTTCGTGCGATTTTTTTTCCCTTTTTTATGCCAGTACACTGTAAAATGGTCTAAAACGTCGAGAAAAGTGGTTTAGAAAAAATGTATGGATGGATGTGCGTGTGTATGTGTGGCCGTTATTCAAAATTGAAACGTACATATGTAAAGAGCTGCTTTAACAATCGGGCTAAAATTTAGCAAAAATGTGAAGCAGGTCGACACCTTTGTTTGTGACAATTTTGAAAAAAATTAAAAACATGTTCTTATTTTATTTGACTTTGCAATTTTCGAAAAACGTCTGTACGCTCTCTAGTATCGGCAAATTTTTAGCTATTGAGCTAGATAAATAAATGTTAAAGGAGGATCGATATTGAATTTAGAATGAATCTGTAAAAAAAGTTCGGTTTTTATGGGATTTTGAATTTAAAAAAAAATCGTTTTGCTCTAATTCACGTAAAATCTCACCAAATCAACTGAATTTTTCTACAGATGAAAAATAACATTCAGCGCCGCGACCTATCAAATTTGGTCATGATCGGTAAAGCGGTTTGGATTTTACGTGGATTTGAATTTTTTAAAAATGAACGTGGTCTTATTACTCAGGTCGACTGACAATAAATTAATGGAAACTTTTTAGAAATGTAAAATACAGATGAAAAGTATTTGCAAAGCTATGTAGTACAAAAGTTGATGACAATCGGTAAATCGTTTCTGATTTTGGAGTAATATTAACTTTATGTTTTAACAGTTTAGGAAGATATCATAAAGGGGACTTTAATCGCATGTATAGGTTTTTATTGCATTTTTCAATAATTAATTGATAAATTATTAGTTTATAACTTTTTTTGGCGAATGTACGAAAAATTAATGTACATACGTCAATTGAGAAGTAAAAGAAAAATTGAAAAAAATTAGTTCAGGGGTGGAAGTAGATCGTGGATGCCTGCAGATTGTGATTGTTAATTTACGGCTTAACCCACTCGGCTACCTACATATTACAGATATAGGATAGGTACAGTCCCGCCAAACGTGAGTTTCAGAGAAAATTTGGATTACATCAATTACACTCAAGATTTTTTTGCCAAACGCATATCTAAAATTCGTTATTTTTCACGCATTTTTCAAAATTAAACAGAAAAAAAATTCAAAATAAAGAAAAGGTTTTAACAAAATTCATATGTGTTGTCGGATGATTTGTTCAACAATTTTTTTATTCATCAATTTGTTAATAACATTTTCGAATCATTATTATGCAAAATCGATCATTTCAACACTTTTTACATGCTTAATTTTTTTCTGATTTTTATCTGATCGGAAATGGTTCGAAATTTTTTCTGAGACTCACGTTCGGCGGGACTGTACTTATCATACATCCTTAAGGCTGGTAGTGGCAACATGAGTATGGCAGCTTTCCGCAGGCTCATTCTAGAGCGGCTTGTTTGTAAACTTTATTAGTTGTTTTATGTGTGTTCGAATCTTGGTATAGGTAAGAAAAATTTTCTTCGACAGAAACCGTTTCCCCCCATCCGCTACTACTGATAATGTGTCAATACATAATTCTCGAGACGAAAAATATTATCATTTTTATTTTAAATCCCACAGTTATATTTATTAATTAGCTTGATTTGCCTTACGCGAAAAACAATAACGTACGGATTGCAGACGTTGGGTTATGCTATCAAACAAAGCATTTATTCTAACAAACGATTTGCTACTATTGATTTGACATGTTGATTTGCTATTGAAGCAAGTAATTTAATGCTACGACAGCAAATTAATTAATACTACCACAGCAAATGGTATTTGCTTGAGTAGCAAATCAAACGGTAACAAACCAGATTTGTTACGGCAACGAACAAGCTTATGTTATCACTATTTCAGCAAATAAAATGAGCTGCAGGAGCAAAGGGAATGTTGTGGCAACACAAGTTTTTCTCTCCGTGATCCAACTTAAATTTTTTTTTGTTAAGATATCGAATTTGCGCCTTCACTTCTTCACTCTCATAGTTCTTTATAAGAGCACGTGCACTCAATGTTGTTTAGTATTGAATTTGACTCAAATGGGTGAAGTGGTGAAGATTTTATGGAATTTGGAAATTAAAAAAAAATTGACATTATCGCTCTAACTTTTGCAAAATTTGAGATAGCAAAATCAGATTTTGTATGTAAACGAAACAATATCCAGCCATTATATATTTATAATTTAGTGACGAACGGTATGAAACTTTTGATTTTCTGGAATTGTGCATTATTTAAAATTTTTTATCACATTTATCTTCGGAAGTGCTCTAATAATAAGGAAATAACGAAATAACCCAATAGAAAAAACGAATTCACAACATATTTATTTATCTATTTTTCGTTATTATTTCTTAACGAGTAAAATTTTGCTAAACTTTAGTTTTTTTTAATTTATTCAGAACAAGGATGTAAAGTAGACCTTGCACATTGCTTCCTCATTATTTTTCGCTTTCTACAAAGCTTCCTCCATGAGGATCCAAAATTGATTAACATACTTCCTCACAGAGGCAGTTTTGTAAAAAGCGAAAAATAATGAGGAAACAAGGTTCTACTTTGCATCTTTTTTTTTTAAGCAGATCTATCAAGGCTGCAATAAAAAAAAGAATAAACAATGTTGGTATGATAAATTGTAGATTGATACCGAAAATTTATTTTTTGGCTTAGACACGAAACTGATAATGCCTACCCGCGCAAAAATGGAAGTATGAAAACAGTATTTCCCAAATATTAAAAGTGTCTTGAATAATAGTATGCCAAGGCTGGCGTAGTGGAATAAGACATACGGAATAATATTTCGCCCAAATAAAGAAGGTATTAAAACAGTATTGAAAATCTTTCCAAAAGTAAAAAGTCTTAAGTGTGATCAATTGGACTGAATAATAGTAAAGAATATTGCACCGTTTTATTAGTTTTTATGGCCCAGGTCGATATCTACATGGCTTCCGGTGTCCAGATCGATATTTCCATGACTTCCGGTGTCCCGGCCGATATCTCCATGGCTTTCGGTGTCCAGGTAGGTATCTCCATGGCTTTCGGTGTCCAGGTCGATATCTCCATGGCTTGCACTGTCCAGGTTAATTTCCCCATGGCTTTAAGTACCCAGTTCGATATCTCCATAGTTTGCTGTGTCCAGCTGTCAAAACTGTTGAAAAATATACCCAGACATCGGAAACTATGGAGATATCGAACTGGTCACTGGAATCCGAGGAGATATCGACTTGGATACACGAAATCATCGAGATATCTACCTTGACCCCGCAAGTCATCAAGATATGGACCTGAGCACTGAAAGCCACGGAGATATCGACCGGGACACCGAAAGCCATGGAAATTTCGATCTGGACACCGGAAGCTATCTAGATATCGACCTAGACCATAAAAACTAATAAAACGGTGCAATATTCTTTACTATTATTCAGTCCAATAGATCACACTTAAGACTTTTTACTTTTGGAAAGATTTTCAATACTGTTTTAATACCTTCTTTATTTGGGCGAAATATTATTCCATATGTCTTATTCCACTACGCCAGCCTTGGCATACTATTATTCAAGACACTTTTAATATTTGGGAAATACTGTTTTCATACTTCCATTTTTGCGCGGGTAGGTTTTAATAGATTTAATGAAGTGTTGTACCCGAGAAGGACCTGTTAAAATTTACCAGACACTGTGGTAAAAATTATTAAACGTGCCTGGTATTGGGAAGCCATAGCCGCCACCTGACGAAAAGTACGAGAACTATGAGAATTTCTACCATATACATAGAATTTTTTACCATAAAAAAATACTCATAATAATTTTTAATGTTTTATAATTATCTATATTTGAAAACTGTTTCTATTTTGTATTGTTAAATTCAATATTAGTATCAGTAAAATCTTTCAATTAACCGCTTAAAATGTTTTTGTAATTTTTTTTTTCTTTTTCGTACCAACCCATTAGCGGTTGGTCGATTTATCTTTCCGCTACAAATTGCCGAAGCTGTCTACGACACTACGACAGGACAATCGAAATAGCTGGAAACACAGAGCAGCACGCCTCAGTTATTTTATCAATACTCAGATACAACTATATATCTGTATATCTATATAACATAGAATAGTCATATGTATACACGCGGCAGAGTTTTATGAATCCGCATCGTGTTTCATCCCCAGTAAGATGGATTGTATAGACAAGCGTCTGACTCATTGCTGCACGTAGATGTAACGTAAAACGCGATTTATCATATACACACGCATAACGCTTATGCGGAGCAAGAACATGAAGCGCAGAGCAAAAGAACAGATTTATACGTCACACAAGTGCACTCTTTCATAAGCTTCTGTAGCGTGAGGATGAGCCTCCGAGTCATGCCCCTTAGTGTGTAACAAGCTGACACGTAAACGTGTAAAGCGACATCTCGTTCTACAGACTCATAAATGTATATATGGCGCATTCTCTGTCGAATCGACGAAGTGAATAGATATTATTGTCCTAACTGGAAAAAGTTTAAATAAATATTTTTGAACTGATAATTTTTATGTTTTTGTGGAAAAAATGTCTTTTTAAAATTTATGTTCATGTTATTCTATTCAAATTGGTCTACACCGTTAGAAAAGACTGAAAGGTTTATGCATAAACTCGTCAATTAAATATAATGTACAATTGTGATATCAAATTAATGTATTTGTACAGCAAAATTAAAGCAATTTATTGAAATTAAAGATTACTTTTATAGTAAAATTAATGAAAATGATTGAAGTACCATATATTAATTTAATATCGCACTTGCATATTAAATTTAGTATATTCATTTATGCACAAAAATTTTCTGTACTTCTACATTAAATGTACGGTAGATTTTTTTCACAGGGTAAAACATCGACAATAGTGGTTTCAGAAAATGTACGAGTGAATGTGTGTGTATGTAGCAGGTTTACAAAATTCAAACTGCTCTACATTGTAAAAAAATCTACTTGAAATTTAACGCACAATTACTGGAAATTTTTATCCATAAACTAGTAAATTAAATTTTATATACAAGTACGATGTAAAATTAATGTATGGTGCAGCAAATTCAATAGTTAAATTTTACAGTAAAAGTATTCGAATTTTAATGATTTACTTTAATTTTGCCACAAAAATACGTTAATTTCATATCACATTTATACATTAAATTTAATTAACCAGGTTATGCATACAAACTTCCAGTCTTTTCTAATATTGTATCTCAAGAACGGCTTTAACCCTTCCCGGTCACACGATCGTAAAATGTCATGCCGTTCACACATGGGTGAAATCCACCCAGAGAG
The DNA here is from genome assembly GCA_963970395.1 of Ephialtes manifestator. NCBI lineage: Eukaryota > Metazoa > Arthropoda > Insecta > Hymenoptera > Ichneumonidae > Ephialtes > Ephialtes manifestator. The sequence goes on along the minus strand of OZ019974.1, from coordinate 24,733,049 downwards.
GTTGATTTGATACAGAATACCCCATAGATTTACTGGCACATAGAATGAGATGTCGGTTTATGTTGTCTACACGTCAGCTACAAACTATGACATGACGTCGAGTTTTATCCTCAGGCTACAAAAGCTTATGAAAAAGTGCACTTATGCGACATATAAATTTTCGACAAGGTTTTCGCTGACCTGATCTGAGCCGAATCCTTGTTAATATGGTTTTAAAAATAAACTAAAAAACTGAGAGATATTAAAGGGTTCTAATTATTATATTATTATTAACTATTATATATAATAATAATTATATTCTTTAATTAATTTCCATACTTCTGTTCGGAAAAAACGTCTAAGAAAATTCGAAATAGAATAGAATAGAAATAGAATAGAAGAATGCATCGTGAGACTTAAATATCTGATAAAGGATTTTTCTGAACTTTCTGAAATTTTTCAATTGCGAACGACGATTATTGAAAAAATTTTAAGTCCATCAAATTTCAAAAAAAGTAATAAAACCGGCAGTACATTTTTATCAAGCTTTTTAAAATGGAAAAAATGGAAAAAAAGTTGTGATAGGTAATACAGAGAATTTTAAATGAACATTTTATAAGCTCAAAGCAGCAACATTTTTTTATGAACATGTAACGGTCGGAAAGGACAGAGTATGGAAGGTGTGTGTGTGTCTGTGTGTGTAGTGCAGATGGTCTGACGAATTATGGAAGAGAGAAAATATATGGTGATCACCGGAATTTGAACCCGGATTATTCTGGTACTGAGTAAAAGTGCTAACCAATGCGCCACCCACCCATGTAGGTTTTGCCGATAAAACTGAAACGGCCAATACTCGGGTCAACGTCGGCGTGACGATTATTGACTTCGCAATCTTAGGCCAAAGCTCGGCCGAATATCAACATGCCAATCGATGATTTGCGGATTTAAGGCCAATGCTCGGCCGAGAATCGACTGACCGATTATTGGTTTGTCGGTATAAGACCAATGCTCGGCCGATTGTTGATTCGCCGATTATTGGTTCGTCTATATGAGACCAATGGTATTGACTCTCCAATTGTTGGTTTATCCATATGAGACCAATGCTCGGCTAAGTATTGACTCACCAATTGTTGGTTCGCCGATTAGCGGCCAATGCCCCAATGACAAGGAGAGGCTCCGGTATCCGGATTTTATTTATTTTATATTCATTTAATTTGCCAGAGCAGTAGCGCGCAATGAATTAAGGCTTCTTATTTATCAACTTCACATGTAAATCGATAAAACCTGCGCCGACTATGAGATATCAATTATTTATTACTATCATCGACAGCAATGGGCGCGCGGTTGCAAAGTGACTCCGGTAATCTCTGATGTTAAGCAGCCCAATCCGCGGTCAGTACGTGGATGGGTGATCGCTTAACTGTTCAGCAAGAGGCAGTTTTTCTGAGTTTCTGATGTATTCTCGTACAGCAGAAATATAAAGGTCTGAATTAGGCGCACGTACGAATTTAAAAAATAGATTTATTATTATTTTCTTTATTATTAGATTGTCGTATGTGACCCGCTGTTTCTCGTACACGATGCTTGGCATTATCTCGTACGCGATACTCGGCCGTTTCTCGTCCTTCAATGGGGACGTCCATTAATCACGTGATCATCTAGGGGGCAGGGGGAGGGGGTCATCGAAAATACCACGACCGATCACGTGGGGAAGGGGGTCAAGATATCACGTGTAGTTTTTTGTGAGATTTTTTAAAAGACAATTCCGTATAAATCTTAATTTAATGCAACTTAAATTTGCCGCCATACCCGCAACATACTTCAATATCCGAGCGGCGGCGTTAGAATCGATATTATTGTTTACATTCGAGTTCGAGTATCAAGCAGCGGCAGAGGGCAGATCAGGTCGTCTACGCTTTTGTTGTACGGCGCGGTAATCGACGTCGTCGCTCGTGAATTACGTTAAAATACTCGAAATAATTTTTATCTTGTAACCGGTTGACGCTCGTAAGCAATTTTTTCGTTTTTCCTTTAATGCATTTTTCCGATTTTGTTTGAGAATAGATTGTTAAATGTGACGACAGGGACTGCTGCAAAGAAACTATAAGTTCTTTGCGAGTCATACTTTCAGAACGACTTCAGCCACCACCATTTCCTATAATTCAGACACTAGACGGTCTGAAAAAGCCAATCCCAGGAGAACGCGATCGACATTGCTCCTGAACACGATCGGTTTCGCGAAATTCCCTACGACACTTATTGCCCTAGTCTATGTTCGGATCTGAAATTTATAGCAAGCCGAACGTGTATAGAATGCGGGCTTTATTTTTTATCAAAGAAAGGCGCTACAATGCACAAAAGTGCTCTTCGCAAAAAGCCAAAGAATACATGAAGCAGGCAATATACAATCGAAAGCGTCGAAGAAACTGAGTCACCGAGTGAAGGAGAAGAAAAATCGGAATAGGTTCCCGATAACGAGTATATCGATGGGGGAAATGCTCCTCTCATTTTTATCGAAGAGGTTGCACAAAATCCCTGGACGGAAACCAATTAAAAATCGACCAAAAATCTTGTTGTTTAAGTTAACAGATACTTCAGTTGCCGAGCTTAATTCTTATATATTTTATAATATATTTTATCATTTATTCTTATAATATTTTCGTTTCTGTATATAAAATGTTATATTCATGATGAATAAAAAAAAAGACGTTGAACAACGATATACGAGCTACGATATTTTTTTTATCAATAAATATTCCACGTGAAACGGGGTGGGGGGGGGGGGGGGGTCGGAAATCGTAGAAAAAGCATCACGTGATTAATGGACGCTCCCAATATAGGACAACTATTGGCTGCTAATATCGAGACACACTTATCATCCAAGCCTCGGCTCGATGATCGGCCAGTTGTATATGCCAATGTTGGCGATCTCGGCATCGAGCTTGGGCCGATTATCGGCCATGTCCGACCACCCTTCATGGGTAATGTCACCTAGTACATTTCCCTCATTCGAATCGTCTTCTTATATGCAATGTAGGGCCTTCACAAACCTAAATCGAAATCTACCTATGAAGCATTCTCTGTCAATACAGCCACTTTTTTTTCGACCCTCTCCGATTTGCCCTGTAATTGATTATATGAATGTACCACTAAAAGACACTCTATGTGAATTTTTTCAGATTTTAAAAAATAATTTTTCAGAAAATGGATTTTTTTATTCAAGTGCCAATATCTCAGAATTTTGAAGTTACTGAAAAAAAATGTCTGCACATAAAAGTTGTCGTTTATTGTTAGCTTTCGAGCGGAATATTCCAAATAATTGTCACGTTCCTGTGAGTATGATTTTTTTCCGAAAAATGGAGGAATTATTGTTTAATTAAAAAAAGCATATTTTTTTTTTACTGAAAAAATTACAGAGTATTCTTGCATGACTAGATATTGCAAAAAAAAATCATCAGAGTGGTACGGATCGAGCTTATGGTATTAAAAAATGCATTTGTGTGAAAGTTCCGAAAAACGGGGGCATTATTATTTTTTTGATAAAAAAAAGGTTACTTTTTTTTGGCTAATAAAATTACAGAGTATTCTTGCATGACTGTAGATGCATCAGAGTGGTACGGATCGAGCTTCCGGTATAAAAGAAAATAATTCCCCCGTTTTTCGAAACTTCCACACGAATAATTTTTTTAAATACCATAAGCTCGATCCGTACCACTCTGATGATTTTTTTTTGCAATATCTACAGTCATGCAAGAATACTCTGTAATTTTTTCAGTAAAAAAAAATATATCCTTTTTTTAATTAAACAATAATTCCTCCATTTTTCGGAAAAAGATCATACTTACAGGAACGTGACAATTATTTGGAATATTCCGCTCGAAAGCTAACAATAAACGACAACATTAATGCGCTGACATTTTTTTTCAGTAACTTCAAAATTCTGAGATATTTGCACTTGAATAAAAAAAGCCATTTTCTAAAAAATTATTTTAACAAATCTGAAAAAATTCACATAGAGTGTTTTTTAGTGGTACATTCATATAATTAATTACAGGGCAAATCGGACAGGGTCGAAAAAAAAGTGGCTGAATTGACAGAGAATGCTTCCTATAGCAACCGCTCTCTGGGCTAAATTCATCACTGATAATCACTATTCGTCAATTCACGTGGAAAATTGTATCCAGATATTTCGGAATTTACACGAGTTACAATGTCTACATCTACATAAGTTTAAAAATAAATTGAAATTCCAGTAAAATCAGAACCAATCTATCGATCCTCGCGAAGTTTGGCACTTCTTATGGTTTAATGCTAGTTCAGTTGTGCAAAATTTTAACCTTATATCTCAAAATTTTATTTTTCGAGATTTTGATGTCAGGACACGCAGAATGGTCCAAAACGTCGAGAAAAGTGGTTTAGAAAAAATGTCTGTCTGTCTGTGCTTTTGTGGTGCGTGTGTTTTAATGATTATTCAATTCTTTCTAAAAATCTTACATTTGAACTTCATAAATTTCATATCAAGTACTACAATTGTGCAATTTTTTGCAAACATATGCAACACCAGAATGGTGTAACAGTGAAATGTGAAATTTGTCACTTTGCGCAGGTTTCGAATCAAACCAGTCAACAGATTTGAGCTTCTGATGTCTTATTTTGTTTGAAGGGAAGGTGATTCCGTAATAAGTATAGCAATTGAAGATACCGTGGAAATTGGATCAACCGCAGCCCTTTATTCAGTGAGTTTCTAATAAATAAATATTTCATTACTCATTTAACTTCATAACTTTGGTATAAAGACCTGAAATAAAAATCTCTATGCTCATTACAGAATGACCTCCCTCACAAACAACACGGAAAAAAATGTTTGGTTATGACAACTACGTTTTCAATTAGCTGTACAAAATGTCTAAAAAATTAGTTGCCTCAACCATATCGAATAGTAACCCCAACTATTCACGATTAGTTCTCGCGAGATTAGTGAGGTTAAACAATCCAATCGTTGGCACTACCATTTGAGTTGTAAGGTAAATAGAATAATCGATTGGTTGTGTCAACACATTTTTTGGTTATGGCAACGAATATTTTCATTCAGTGAAAGTAAGATATTGAAAGCTCAAATTTGTTCATTGGTTTGATTCGAAAGCTGTGCAAAGGGACAAATTTTACATTTCACCTTACACCATCCTGGTGTTCCATATGATTGTACAAAATTGCACAATTATAGTACTTGATATGCACTTTATGAAATTAAAATATAAAATTTAAAAAAAAGAATAGAATCATCAATAAAAAATGTATTCTGATGACTTTCTTTAGATGACTGGGTCTCCTTAATGTTACTTTAAAAAGGATTTATTCGGAATAAAAATCCATATTCCTTTTAGAGCTGAAACAATGACAAAGAATCGCGTAGTAAATCCGATTGGGTCGAAGTTCAAACTCTGGTCGATTTAGTAAAGAATGCCCCATATATATATCATAGGTTTACAACTGTAGCTACGGAAGAGACTTTGCAGACTACCGTACGACTTCTGTACATACCAGGTAATCCTTCGAGCTATACACAGAGACAATTTACAACGTGAAGTTGGGAAAGAGGCACGAGCCTCGCGGCGAGCTTCTGGTGTGCGTGGAACGAGGTCGACACGAGTATACCACGTGCCCTGTATGATTCACAAGAAATATTCACTGCGTCAAAAACAACAAGGTACAGACAACCGCATAGTAGCAGTAAAAGCGCAAACTTTTTTCTCTGCTCTTTATCCCCATTTTTTTTTCTTCTTTTTTTTCTACTTTTCTCTCTTAAGTTAAAAGTATATGCTTGCTCGATATTTCTTCTGTTTTTATTTCGCTACTTATTTTATTGCGCTGGCTTAGCAAACTCCCCGACTTGAAATTTAGACCCTCTTCAAAACCTAAATGTAGCAGTCCCGCGGAGTAAATGGAGGTTCCTCCATTCATTTGACACTCGTCAAAACCTCCAAAAATGGCAGATATTACCCGCATGGAGTAAACGGAGTCTAATGTAGACTAAAATTCTTATGTTTGGACCTCCAATTAGGTTGTACAGAGTGAGATGAGGTTCGTAGACCCTTGTATTAACCTCCAAAAGTGGCATATTTTACCCATTTTCATTCAACGAAGGGTGTTGGAAGGGTTTAAATTTTAACTCGGGTCTGTAGACAATGCTGAGCTCCAAGTTGCTCAGGCGATGAATCCCTTAAAGTGCATCGAGCAAGCAAGTCTGACTCACCGTGAAGGGAGAAGCAAAATGCTCTTCCCGGGCTAATTGTTGGACGCGTCTGGACGACGTGATTACCTTTGTAACAAATGTTTTTTTATTTTTTTACTTATTTTCTTTTCTCTTTGTATTTATGTCAGTTGTTTTTATTTTTCTCTCGTTGTAACTTTGCTGCTAAGATCTTACAGGTTCTCGTCGCTTTACACTTGGAGACACAAACGTGATCAGTGTCGCACAATAAAGCAGCAGAACAATGACGCAAGTGAACTGCTTCAGAGCGAAATGAAGCTAGTGCCTGCCTTTCTTGCTTTTTTGGTGAAAAGGCGGATAAAAGAAAGAGACATTTATTAACCCCTTAAGTATCAGTGACTTGTATGGGACAACAGGATAGGAAAAGAAAAATTAAAAAGGAGGGTTGAACACTGACCGCGTTAGTGATCTGTCCTGTTTTTATTTTTTTGTTTGTTTTATTCTCACGTCCACGAGATTGTCCAGATAGATTTATTACTGCACTAGGACTACACTGAAAAAAATTCTATTGCGGGCTGCCAAAAAGAAGTATTTTTTAATTAACTCTAGTTCTTATTCCTCCAATCCCATTTAACACTGAAGTAATAAAACATTGTTTTGCTTATTTTAGAGTTATTGTTTCTCGTATGGAATTGGAGGAATTAGAATTCACATTAAGTTGATAACGCTTGTTTTTTACAGCCCCCAAACGATGGATTTATCGAATCAATGACATTTTGTTTTTCAGTGTATCGAAGTCCTCAAGTAGACGATCGTTAATACGACAAAAAAATACAACGTATTAAGAATGCAAGGTTGAACCTTGTATATTGTTTCCTCGTTATTTTTAACATTTTACAAATCTGTACCTCTATGAGGAAGTATGTTTATCAATTTTGGTTTCTTCATAGAGTAAGCTTTGTAAAAAGATAAAAGTAATGAGGTAGCAATATGCAAGGTTCTACTTTGAGTTCTTGTTTTAAATAAATTTGAAAAACTGAAGTTTTGCCAAATTTTACATGTTAAGAAATAATAACGAAAAATTAAAATTCCTATATAAACCAAACCCTTCAATCGATCTGCTGAGAATCGCGTATCTAGCATCACTGAATATTATTCCGTTTACGTACAAAATTTAGGTTCGTTATGTTATATTTTGCAATATTAATACAATAACCTACATTGTTCGATAATTTAAAAAATCCATAAAATCTGGACTGCTTTTCCGTTTTCAGCCACATTCAATCCCAAACAACATTAAATGTATATTTGACAAAAGTTAGAGCAGTCACGTCCGTTTTTTTTTAAAGTCACACAATCAACATTTCTGCATACATTGTGTCAAAAATTGAAGAAATCACTTGGTGCTTCACTTATGTTCCAAATTTTACCTCAATCTGGTGAATTGTTTTTGAGTTATAATTTCGACGCCTTCCACACATACGGATAATTTTTCTAAACCTCGTTTCTCGATGTTTTGAACCATTCCTTCATCATTCTATCGTTTGGACCAATGCTGGAATTTTTTTTCATGAATACAGAACTTCCTCAATGAGGAAGCAAAAGGTTTAAAACAGGTATTTTCTATGGTCGATTGTATAATTTGAGAACGATTGTGAATGCTAAAATTGGATATCTTATAGAAACAAAAATTCAGGTTCGACTTTTCGACCGGAAGTCGGATGTGTGAATTCTGAAATCAGAAACGACAAAAAGTCATCGTTTTTAGAAATCATAGTGAAAAGGTTTGAATATGGTGTTTTCTATGATGGGGTATATACGAGTTGAGAACTTCATAAAGTCCAAAAGTCAATGAATACTTTACATATGTCGATGGAAAAACGTGAAAAACCCTTAAAAAATGGGTTATTCGTGGTTTTTACTCGCCATTTTTGAGTTATCAATAATCACATTGGGATTTTCGTAATAGGCGAGAAATTTTCGATGTGATAAGTTTTATAAATTAGCTAAAAGCCGACTTTTTTTTATTGCTTACAGATGACCTCTTGGAAATTTCGCATTAGCAAAATTCCGAATTGTTAACTGGCCATAATTTTTTTTTTGGTTTAACCGATTTTTGTGCTCGTGAGATTAGCTCGAAAAACGTCCAAAAATAAGGGAGAATTTGTATTTCACGTTCCGCAATCTTCAGAAATCTGTTACCATACGTTTTAAATCTAGATTAATTACAAAGACAACTATTACATGTCGGAGTCAATACTCGATTTTTTATAAAAGTTTCTTATTTTTTATTTTTTTTAAAACGATAAAATAATGTGTTTCCATTACGATTCATTAAGATTTTCACAAAAATTATTCCATATCTATAAACATAAAAAAATGTCCACAATTTTTTTAATTCATTCTCTGTTGACTCTACATATTTATAAAACTTTCCCCATTCCGATGGTCTGATATTTTCCATTTTTCTATTCATTCTCATGCTCTCGAGACTTTTCTCATTCCATGTCCTTGTAATACACTGTTCCGTCCTGTCTTTGGTCTGTTGGTCGGCTTTGCCGTCACGACAACCCGAGGTCGGACAGATGGCCCTTCCCTCCTCGCCCTTTCGCCTCTTCGGCGACCGAGACGATTTACAAGGATCCCTAGTCGATCCCTATGGTAAACAGAGACGTGCGGGTCGTAGTTTGCTCGCAGGAAGGAAACCGGAGAAAGAGGAAGGAAGGAGAGAGTGTACGAGAGTAGGTAGCACGCATGTACAGCATAAGAGAAGAGTGAAAAGAGTCTCTTGAGTAAAAATGTGAAATGTGGTAAGCAGATGCGAGAAAAGATATTTTCCAGTTCCTTCGAAGAGACAAAACACGTGTACACGTTTGCAACACACTTTATTGGAATTTACAACGTCACAGTTTGAAATTTTAGCGTCTAGAAAAAATTTAAAAAAATACAGCTTAATTCAAACTCAATGTTACTTTAAAAAGGATTTATTCGAAGTAAAAATCAAAAAACCCCCATTGCAAATATTCGTTATTGAAAACGGAAAAGAAAATTAATTAAATAAAAAATCTCCGTTTTGTTCAAGTAAATGTCCTTAATATCATATATAAAAAATCTCCATAAAAAGACTTTGTTTTTGACTTCCCAGATCCAAGTAAAGATTTCATGCCCGAATTTCTCAAGAAAAGTTGTCAAAATAGTTACTATTTTTTATCACAATAAAATTTAAAAACCCTCGATAAATATTGGGTATGGTCAAATTATTCTCAGAAGCAAATAAATTTAACAGATGCGAGAAAAGATATTTTCCAGTTCCTTAGAAGAGACGAAACGAGCGTACACGTTTGCAATACGCTTTATTGGAATTTACAACGTCACAGTTTGAGATTTTAACTTCCGGAAAAATCGGAAAAATACAACGACTTTTATGGATGTGTTTATGCCTCACACGAGCGGTTCGTACACTGCAACTACAAATGGGCCGCGCTGCTACTGTTGCCTCGCATACCGATGATGCAGCTGCGTGCGTTTCGACGCATCGTTGAATTCCAATGACATAAGCTTCCTATATGCCAAGCTATATAGTACGGCACGGTATTTATTGAGAACGTTTGCGACGTGCGCAGTTATCGATAAATTTTTTTTTCTTCCAGTGACTAAGTTGCAGTGGAAGTTGAAACATCGCATTTACGTACAAATATTGATATTTTTTAAATCATTTATTTGTGAGAGGTTTGAACATATATTTTTGACATTTTTTGTTTCCTCATAGAGTAAACTTTGTTTTCATGAAAAATAATATTTTCGGGACTGTAGCACCGCGTTCGATGGCCAATTGACAATGTTTAAAGTAAGCCAACAGGAATTATAATTATAATTTGCAATATTCGGACCAAAATAATGATGTATATTTTGTCAATAACCGACAACAGTGGACGCGCGGTCGATGTGTGAGTTCGGCGGTCCTCAGAGTTAAGCAGCATTATTTGCGGTCATAACTTGGATGGGTGACCGCTTAGCCTTGCACTGGTTTGCGTGCCAACTGCTGAGCGGGAGGCAGTTTTTCTAAGTTTTTAATGTATTCTCATACAGTAGAAACACAAAAAAACACCCTTTTTTCTACGATTTTTTAAAAAGTGACTTTTTTTTTAAGTTTGAAGTCCAACTTCTACAATGTTTTTTTGGGGTTTTCAAAAGAAGTTCTTATTTTCTCTGTAGACGTCTTGTGTTCTTTTTCTCGTTTCTTTTAATGTTTCAATCTCTATCGAAATAATTTATTTATATATATATTGCTTCCTCATAGAGGAAGCTTTGTTTTCGTGAAAAATTTGTTTTTCGAGATTTTCATGTCAGGACACTCAGAATGGTCCAAAACGTCGAGAAAAGTGGTTTAGAAAAAATGTCTGTGGGTGTGCGTGTGCGTGTGTGTGTGTGTGTGTGTGTGTGTGAGACCGAGCGCGCGCGCGCAGCTCCCTTGTAAGCACGATAAATGTCGCAATTTTAGATGTATCTTCGTCAAATTTGGCACGCAAGTGAGCTATCATACAACGACGCTTAAGATTGTAGTTAACGCGAATCGGTTGCAAAATTCAAATTGTACAGCATTTTGAAAATTTTTTAAACATCGTTTTCACGCTATAACTTTTAGCAATTTCAGAGATATCGGGCTGAAAGTTTGTACACAAAAGGACTACCATCAAAATATGATGTGTACCAAATTTATCGAGAATCGATAGCATGAATATAATTTTATTCCAATTTCAATTTTAAAAAAAGTCTTCAAACACTTCATCTCTGTAAATTCTGAAATATTCGGCTGCGTTTTTCGTCATGATTTCACGATTATTGATTGTTAATAATGAATTTAGTCAAAAGAACTATCGAACTGTCGGTAAATTTCGATTTTGGTGAATATAAAATTTTTTTTTAAATGCCGGAACGAAAAAAAAAATTGAAATTTTTCAGATTTATCTTAGATTTTGTTCACATATGGACTATCATCGATAAACATTTGAATACAAATTTGACGCCAATCTGTCCGCCGTTCAAATTTTATGGTATTTTGAATTTTTCGAAAAATCTCATTCTCGCGCTGGCTCGGCCAAATTACGAGATACCGGGTTCTAATTTGGTCCACACATCGACTACTGTGGTACAAGGTTTTAGTACAAATTTGAAAAAATTTTAGACAAATGTCTAGAGCATTAAAAAGTCTGCAAATTAGAACTTTTCAAAGCTTCCTCTATGAGGAAGCCAAAATCGATTGACATACTTCCTCATAGAGATGGCTTTGCAAAAAGCAAAAAATAATGAAGAAGCAATTTGCAAAGTTCTACTTTGCAGGCTTTTTTTTATTGAAAAATGTATTCATAATATGAAATATTTTGTAATAGAATTAAATTTAGAATTCTGAAAAAGAAAAATGTTCTGATTCAAACTTAATGTTACTTTAAGAAGGATTTATTCGAAACAAAAAAAAAATCCTCGATTGAAAATATTCGTTATTGACAACGGAAAAAAAATTAATACAATGAAAAATCTCCGCTTTGTTCAAGTAAATGTCCTTAATATTGTATATAGGAAATCTATATGAAGAGACTTTTTTTCGTGTTCCCCGATCAAAGTAAAGATTTCATGCCCGAGTTTCTCAATTAAAATCATCAAAATAATTACTATTTTTCATCACAATATAAAGTTCGGCTGAATATTCTTTAAATAAAACAAAGATCCTTTTGACGTTCCTTGACTAAAGTGAAGACTTCAGATTTAATTTCTGAGCTCACATCATAAAAGTAACGGATATTTTGTTTCAGAAATGAATTTAAATAAAAACTGCAAAAAAATGTAAGCACCGGTGCATTATTCTCGGAAGCAAAAAAATTCAATATCGATTATGAAAATTACAAGCTTCGCCATACTCGTCAAGAAAAGGCGAGAGTGTAGATTGCGTGAGAGAATTTTCTTGGCTGCCAGTGCAATGTGTACATACGATTACCCTGCCGTATATATTGTATCTATATATATATTCTTCACGGAAAATAAGGGAGGACGAGTCCAGCGACCCAAAAGCACGACCCCTCGTTACAGACACGCACAGCACGAGCTGGTAGTATAATATTGCTGCGGCTGCCGCTGTTTCTTTCATCGTCGAGCGCTCGAACTCGTATTAGAGTATTGCTCACGTTCCGTCCAAAAAAAAAGTAGGAAAGAAAAAAAACGACAAAGTAAGCCGTAAAGAGCGTTCGTTGAGTTCACGAGTTAAGGGCGTTAATATATTGTTTCTGGGGTGAGTGTAAAGACTAGAATTGACGTAAAGTATTTTTTTAAGTCTCGCGGTAGCCAATATTTCACAGTGTCAGTCGGTAATGACTGAGCGATGCACAATGAGTGGCTTGAACAGCAGCAGTAACAGCCGCAGCATCACGAGCGGATCGCGAGGGTTTTACGTGCAAGTAGCGTATAGAGTGCATCTCATGAATATTCAGGGTTCGTTGGCACACGCGCGCTCGTCACCCATATTTTTTTTTAATATTTATTTTTCGTTCGTTCGTTTTCCCTTTTCTATTTCTCTTCTCCCTTTCACGCACCATTATGAGATGATAATAATAACGCGTGGAAAGTGCGTGTTTGCTTGTCTAGCTTGTGATCTTGTGAGAGTGAATAGCAACTGTAAATGAAGTCATCGGTCTTTGTAAGAAGATTTTTTTTTCACGGTAGATAAGAATATTTTATGGTGCCAATAATTTGGATCAAAATTAATTTAACAATAAAAAAAAAAGTTGTTGAGCATTCCTTACCCGAAATAGAATTTTGAAAAGTTTAGATTAGTTAACGTACTGCCGTTCGTAGATATTTAAGTTCATTTTCAATCAATTCTTGAAACTTTGTATAATCAGTGCCTTAGAATAATCAAGGCCTGAATGGGTGGTCTTTAGAGGGCCTTAGAGTAATCAGAGTCTGAAAGGTGGCCTTTAGTGGGCCTTGGAATATTCAGGGCCTGAAAGGTAGGCTTTGGTGGGACCTAGAATATTCAGCGCCCGAAAGACGGCTTTTTGTGCACTGAAAAAAAAAAATGTCATTGAATCAATAAGTCTATCTTTTGCGGGCTGCCAAAAACAAGCGTTATCAACTTAATTTGAATTCTAATTCCTCCAATTCCATACGAGATCGAAACAATAACTCTAAAATAAGCAAAATAATATTTTATTATTTCAATGTTAAATGGGATTGAACGAATAAGAACGAGAGTTGATTTAAAAATACGTCTTTTTGGCAGCCCGCAATAGAATTTTTTTCAGTGTGGGCCGTAAAATGATTGGGTCCCGAAAAAATGTTTCCTAGTGGCACTTGGAACAGTAAGAACCTAAAAGGCGGCCTCTAGTGCGCCTTAGAATTATCAGGGCCTGAAAACGTTGTATCTAGTGGGCCTTAAGATAATCAAGGCATGAAAAACGGCCTTCAGTGGGTCTTAGAATTGTCAGGGTTTCAAAGGCGGCCTATATGGTGGGCCTTAGGATAACCAGGACCAGAAAGACGGCTTTTAGTAAACCTTAAAATAATCAGGGCCTTCAAAGGTGGTTCCTAGTGGGGCTTAGAATTATCAGGCACGGAAAGAAATGTTTGGTTGTGGCAACTATGTTTTTGATTTGCTGTACAATGTACAATGTCTAAAAAATTAGTTACCTCAACTATATTGAATAGTAACCTCAACTATTCACGATTAGTTCTCGCGAGATTCGTTAGGTTAACTAATCCAATCGTTGGGACTACCACTCGAATAGTTGGAACTACCATTCGAATCGTCGGTATTACCATTCGAATCGTTGGTATTACCATTTGAGTTGTAAGATAAATAGAATAATCGATTGGTTGTGTCAACTCATTTCTTGGTTATGGCAACTAATATTTTTTTCCGTGGGGGCTACGATAAAGGCCCTAAAGAGGTTTGGAATAATCAGGATCTGGTAGGAAGTTTTTACTAAAACTTAGAAAAATCAAATCTTTGGAAGTAGGCCCATTTTTAAATAAAAACAAAGGCCCTCTAAGATACATGTCTTAGCAACTACATGGAGAAAAGAGTGTCGTTGTAGGAACCACGGAATTGATACATGCCAACCAACAGACATGGTAGAACATGGCATTAGCAAGTTAATGAGTGTCAGAACCAACCGATTGGTATCGCCAATTAACCGACTGATGTGAACCAACTGATTTGTAATGCCCACCAACCGATTGGTAGCGCCAACTAAACTACATGTAACACTTCAAGCATTTAAACGTTGGTTTTCTAACTAACCCGTTTTCTCCGTGCACTGTTTTTTGTATTTTTACTTTTAGCCCATAAGACATTCTTTTATAGATTTTAGAAAATGAAGATTATATCCGGACGATTTGACATGGACTACCTAGTAATTCCTGTCACAAAATAGTTGTCTGGCCTACCACAAATTCTTCGAGTACACGTATCTTTAGTTAGAAGCCGAGAGGAAGCAAAGGAGAAGACGCCGAATAGTGAACGTCTTGAAACTTGTGTGAAGGAGATACAACAAACGCACTCTAAGACCATTTACACTTCTAATTTCAATATCACTGGAGACACGAGTGGCAATCATTGTACGACAAACGCGTTTCATTGGTACAAACGAAAAGTTTGCGAACGCTTCATTAGGCGACAAGACTGCTTGATATACGTGCTGCTGCTGCTACCCTACCATTACAACCATCCCAAGAAAGTTTTAACGCTCTCCACGAGCTTTCGCTGTGCTGGCGAGCGTGAGACTAAAAGTTTTCCAAAACTTTTAATGCGAACTGTTTAATGTAACGCAACGTTGATTTATGTGCCTTAGAGCTTTACCGGAAGGAGATTAATGCAAGTAAAATATGCATGAAAACGTTTTGCAACAGCACTTACTATTTGTGTCATGATAAAGATTTTTCAGAACACTATTCAACAAAAATAAAATAAAAGAAAAATGGCACGAACTGACACGGAACGGAATACATCGATTGTGTCATGGATATAAAAATGCAGTGCTCGAATTATTGTCGATTTCACGGTGCAGTTATCGCCCACGTATTTAGAGCGGAGACTCGACGGTACCAGCATGTGTGGTTTATAATAATAATGATAATAATAGGGGTTCGAGTTGAATGAGCGATCGGGTCCAAAATTGAAGGTGGCGAGAACCACAGAAATTCGGTACATAGGGGCTAAAGGAATTTTCGTTTAAATTACAGAACCATTCAAAAATTTCCAGACCAAAGTGCGTCATTCGAATATCGTTTTGGTAAGGTTTTTACGCTTCACTCTTGTCAAATGACTAGTAAATTTTTAAAAGCGTTTCTCCAATTTCTGGTGGTTTATTAAAATGTTAAGAAGTGAGGTAGAGCATTGAAATTTCTAAAAAATTGACGTTGTTGCATACAATTTTGCAAAACTTGAGATACCGAACCTAAATTTTCTATGATGTAATTGGATTTTATGGAATTCTGGATTTGAAAAAATGTACGTTATCACTCTAAGTTTTCCAAGATTTTGTATCTAAATGAAATAATATTCAAACACACTGAAAAAAAATCGTTCGAACCAATAAAACGTGCGCTTGTACTCAGAAAAATCGTAGTAGTACAGTTATTTTTAGTCCATGCAACTATTTTCATAGTTACGGTAATTAGGAAAATAGTTATGGCAACTATTTGGTAGTTATAGTAACTATTTGATAGTTGTGTCAACTATTAAAAATGAATAGTTGTCACTTTATAGTTACTAATACCATTATTTTCTCTCAGTGTGCAGGTGGCGAAAAGAATATTCTTTTGATCGAATGAAATATGTAATTGATCGTAGCAACACCTGATAGAATCTAAAAATGATTCGATTACCATTGACAAATATTTTGTCCAATCTACAATCGATTTTTTTTTCTCAGTGTATGATATTTATTTATTTATTCAAAACAAGGATGAAAAGTGGAACCTTGCACATTGGTTCCTCATTCTTTTTCGATTTTTACAAAGCATCCTCTATGAGGAAGCCAAAATCGATGAACATACAGCATACAGGTTTGTATAAGCGAAAAATGATGAGGAAGCAATGTGCAATGTGATTTTTATTTTTTAATCTGGCAAAAAATTGGTAAATGATGGAATTCCTTTAGGAGTGCATCCCACATCTCAATTTTATTCTAAAAATTTATATCCACTTACAAATTGAATTAATGAAATGTCCATTTTCTCTTCTATTTTTATTTATAAAAAGTGTCGAAAATTGACGATTTTTTTCCCCTATGCTGTTAGTGATATTAATAAGATTGGTCATAAAATAACGAAGATTAGTTTGTAAGTAGAGAAGTTAGTCGTAGAGTTATGTGTCTAAGCGCTAATTCCTTTAATTGACCAAAAAAAGAAAATAGTATTTAGTGCATTGGATCATACGCGTCATTGTCATGATTAATCTCAATGATTGCGTAGTCGGATGACGAACGTGGATGTAGGTAAAGGGCAAATAAACAATAATACCGGTGACCGCTTACTAATTATTCAGAGACACCTTCTATTAAAAAGGTATATATCACATCCGCGATTCCACGTGTAGTATTGCATAAAGTCCCTGAGGTTGAAGGTGTTGCAAATGAATGATAAATATTTCATGGGTGCAGCGATTTTCGCGTCCAACATATATGCAAAACAGTTGTGGAGTAAAATATTGCACCCTCGACAAACCACCCCAACAGTCGCGGTGCTTTCGATTCTCTGTCGCGCTTTTGGTCCCCGTCGACGTCGCGACGTCAGTGTCGTCTCGTCGCGTCAACAGCCGTCACAATTTTTTTTTTATTCCTCCAGTAGAAAGCACGTTTCTCTCTTCACGTGTGTTTTTTCTCGCTGTTTCCTTCCCGGTCTCCGACATCCCTCTTCCGCGTCCCGCATATAGTAAATCTACGTATAGTAGATCTACATATGGGGCATTCTACGTCAATTTAGACACTTCAATTCTGGTCTTTTTAGACATTAGTCCGAATTAACGAAAATTTGGACTCTACTCGAAAACATATCTGTGATTTTTTGAAGATTGTTCCTACATATAGGGCATTCTATGTCAATTTAAACTCTTAATTTCTGGTCTTTTTAGACATTAGTCTTAATGAACCAAAATGTGATACTTCTCTATAGCACATTATGGGATTTTTTAAAGATTGTTCCTACATACGGGGTTATCTATGTCAATTCAGTTACTTTTGTCTGACCTTTTCAAACACTATTTATAATTATCCAAGCTTCGTTACTACTTTAGAGCATGCACTGTGATTTTTCTTTCAGTTTCTTACTATACATGGGGCTTTCTCTGTCAACACAACCACGTTATTTCTGGTTTTGTCGGACATCAGCCATAATTAATGGAAAAATGTTGCGAGTGGATCATATTATCCCCCCAGTATGCACTTTTTTTCGAAATTATTCAATGTGCTCAATAAAAATCGACAAAGAATGTCTCAGACGTATTAGAAGAAAAACGAATAAATGTATATTGGGCTAGATGCTCTCACTCCGCTTTTATCCAAATAAAATTCCAACAGACTCGGTGCAACACGAATGACGACCCACCCTCTCATTTCTCTCTCGCGCGCCTATCTCGCCATTTTCTTCGTAGTTATTTAAAAGTTTAAATACCTTTTTATAAACACAGTTAGCTATTGTTATGAAATAACAAAATCATAAAAACAAATTCCCCACATATTTATATCCCATGGACTTAACCATTGTAAAAAAATACAATTTCATCAAATTTCGCAAAAATAAAATTCCAGTGAACTCTGTAAATTCTCGTAAAAATTTAGTTAAAATTGTTTCCTATGTTACAAAGTGAGTCTTCTCAATTTCTCATTATAAAATTAAAAAAAAAAACTGAAATCCATTGTCGCAAAAATTTTTATTTCTAAAACTAACATTGCCTCAAGCTTTATTGAATAAAAATTAAATTGCATCAAACTCTATTTCGCGAGTGAGGCGAGTGATTCACTTCCTCGTTGCTCTCTCGGGCGCTTTCGGATTTTGCAAAAATGCAATTCCATCAAATTCTTGTACAGATTATGTCGAAAGTTATTTCCTGTGTGAAAAAGTGTACCTTCCGAATTATTTATTTAAAAAAATAGAATACAAAACATAAAATAATAAAATACAAAACATAAAATAAATTATCGCACAAATTTTTATTTGAACAACTAAAATCACCTCGATTTTTATTTTTTCAAAATCCATCAGTCTCTCCATCGCGTGTGAGGTAATTCATCACTTTCTCGTTGCTCTCTCCAGCTCTTCCGAATTTAGCGAAAATAAAATTCCAATAAATTCTCGTGCAAATTATGTCGAAAATATTTTTAGAAAAGTGCATCTTTTCAATGTTTTATTACAAAATGAATGAAAAACCCATAAATTCCATTTTTCCACAAATTTTTCTACGAAAATTTAATTTCTCCCTCAACTATATAAAAAAAAAAAGAAAAACTAAATTTCCATCAGACTCTCCATCGCGAGTGACGCGATCCACCCTCTCGTTGCTCTCTCGCGCCCTTCGGGCCACTTCTGCACCCTCTGCGAATTCTCGCGCTCCAACTTCGCCTCCCTCTCTCTTTCTCTCTCACCTTCAATTTTCCCTCTTTCATATACCGGCACGCACTCTTGCACGCAACAACACTTACGCGTACCCATAGTAGTATTCCGTGTGAGAAACGATCGCCATGCCCATGTGTATTATATATTATATTATATATATATATGTATATATATTTATCGTATAGCCGGGTGCGCGCGTGTTTCAAACGTGTATACACTTTGGCTGGAGGAATAGACCGAGTGAACGATGAGAACGAACGTATATCTACATACACACATAGTCGTATACACAGCCCACGTATATATGTGTGCGCGCGTGTCTCTCCATCGTGTGTATCGATCCCCGAGTCCCCGAGAAGTACACGCGAAAGGCGGCCGCGAGCGCCACCAAACGTTTTCTCTCTCGCTCTTTCTGCTTCGCAGGGAGCGGCGCGACGACAACTTGGACCGTCGCTCTCTACTTCGTTTGCTAGTTTGTGTTGTTGCAGATTAGTCCCCACGACTCAGGATAATCTCCGTAGCGTATATACGCCGCGTTATCGTAGTTCCTTGTGACCCGCGAGCTTAATAATACACACACATACACAGATAGAACACATACCCATAGAAAGCCGTACGTACAGAGAGGCATGTGTGAGATTAGGACGAGCGAAGTAGAGTAAAAAAAAAAGGCAATATAGAAGAAATAAAAAAAAGAGTAAAACTGGTCTAGAACGGGCGCAGATAGGAAATGGTTGTTTACTGTCGATGTTTTACATTGGAATTGTATGAGGAAGTAGTGCTGCGGGTTTCGGAGTTCGTTTCGATTTGCCTCGAGAGTCCAAAGGACTCTCTGTCATTATGACGCTTCTTGCGATATGGTTTTGAAGGTTTATTAGGCTTTTGTCGAGTTTTGGACAGTTTTTTGGGATTGGATTGGAAGAGGTTGTACAGACTTGTTTAGAGTCACGTGCTGTTTTACTTACCTTGTATTTTCAGTGAGAAATCCAAACGTTTGTACACTCGATAACGCGACACACGAACCACGCACCACGGAGCCTCGAGCTCGACTGAGCACTCTCCGCACACAGAGTGGGGGCCTCCAGCCTGAGCACCGGCATCGCCAATCAGCGGGACGCCATCCTTCGGCGCCATGTTTCCGAAAATTAGATGGACCAAGAGTGTGGCGCGGGTTGTCATCCCTGGTAAAAATAAATTATAGAAAACGATTGGACTAAATTCTATAGTTTCGAATACGGACTTTGGTTCGCGAATTTACGAACTACTATTATAAATTTACAATCGAAATCCTATGTTTCCTTCCATATCCTATAATATTATTATAGATAATATAATTTTTGTATTAAATTTAATAATAAAATTATACGATCGTAGGACTAATAATAATGATATTACAATGTTTATTTTTAAAAAAGTTTCATTCACAAATCTTTGGGTTGAAATATTTGTCATATTCATGATTCACTATGATAGACTTCTTATAGCTGTGAAATTATAAGAAGAGAAACGAGTCAATCAGTATAAAATTATTGTATGAATGATAGAAAACTGTTTCATTTATATCAGCATTTTACGATAGATTATGATAATTCTTTCAGGCTAAACACATACGATTTATTTCGATATACTTTCTATATTTGTGAGACGATGGAAAATTATAGACTCACTCTATTGATGCCTCTTTGATTGCGAACGATTAATGTTGAATCATACATTTTTATGATATAACACGATACACCACAAACCAATGAAAATCTGCAACTGACGAAATGTAAATTCAATATAAAATTAAAAAATACATACCGATAACGTATCTGTCGTATTCAACCCATAGAAAACGAACACTATAGGAAACTAATAACAACAATTCCATTTTGTATAAATTGATTAAAGTCCGAATAGATAAAGATGATAACTTACGATTAAAACCCATTCAAATTTTATCGATCTGTATCAGTCTATATTAATTTATTTTTACCATGGATTCCGCGGGATTGTTTATGATGATGAGGGGAAATGATAATTTTTCTTTTTGCTCTTATTTAGGACTAGGCGTCGCGTATTGTATAGAACTAAATGATGATTGTGGAATTTTCGGTAAATCATGACGCTTAGGGTACTGAAAGTTTTTGTTAAAAATAGTATTTTTTTAGATATATGAATTCTGATGATTTCTTATTTATTTGTTTTAAACATGCATTTTTATGGGATAAATTTGAATTGTTTTTTTTTCGTTGACTGACGTTTTTTTTTTTCAAAAATGGAATTTTTGAGTATATGAATGATGATTATTTGTTTTCACATTTTTTAAGGAGATGCGTTTTTATAGGGCTAAATGCAAAATGTAAAATTTTCGGTTAAATTTTACGCTTTATGTCGTAAATAGCATTTTTGAAGTACATGAATTCTGTTACATTTAAAAGAAATTTTTTTTAGGAAATGCGTTTTCATAGGGTTTAAGGGGAGGGAGTCAGGTGAAAAAAAATGATTTTGGTAATTCAATATCATCCAAATCCTATTGCATATAAAAATGCAAAACGCACTACATTGTTGGTACTCGATGAAAGGATTTTTTACTGTCGTCTGATTTGCATATACTTTTTCAATATTATCTTAAGCAAAGTTCTTAGATTTTTCATTCTGCGCATGATTCAGATGAAACTACTAGGCAGATTGGAATGATTGACGTCTCATTTTCTTCTTCATGAAAAGTTACACCGGCTAAATGGAGCAAATGTTAATAAAAAGTAATGTTTTTTAAGTGACATAATTATTAATAAATAAATTTTATGCTATTTTCTAAATCAGTGATTAACTTTGCTTTCAGAATGAAAAAAAAATAGTTTGTTCCATTTAGCCGGTGTATCTTTTCATGAAGAAGAAAATGAGACGTTAACCATTCCAATCTGCCTAGTAGTTTGATCTGAATCATGCGCAGAATGGAAAACATAAGAACTTTGCTTAAGATAATAGTGAAAAGCATATGCAAGTCAGACGACAGTAAAAAATCCTTTCATCGAGTACCAACAATATAGTGCATTGGTCATTTTTATATGCAATATGATTTGGATGATATTGAATTTCCAAAATCAATTTTTTTGACCTGACTCCCTCTCCTTAATGAAGACTGAGGAATTTTCGGTGAAATATGACGCTCATGATGCTCGAAGTTTCTATCAAAAATTGTATTTTTTAAATATATGAAAACCGATGATTTTTCAAACTTTTTTTTCGAAGATGAGTTTATATAGGTCTAAATGGAAATTGTGAAATTTTCGGTAAAATATGATGCTTAAAGTGTTGGAATTTTTCCCCGAAAATTGTTTTCTTGAAATATATGAATTTTGATGATATTTTTAAAGCTTTTTAAAAAGTTGATGCTTTTTTACACTCCTAAACGAAAGTTGTGAAATTTTCGCTGAAATATGACGTCGAGTTACCTCCGTTCACGGTTCGCTTGCGAATAATTGTATTTCGCTCTATAGAGACTCTAGAGAATCAATTTATACTTTACGGCTAGACAAAGACCTGCACAAAAAGATGGAATTGAAAATACTAATAAAATTGATATCGAATAATAAAGCGAAAATGTTATGAGTTAATTAGCGAAAAAATTTTTCAGTTATTTTTTTTCAATTACAGTATCGAATGTGTATTTCAGGATCTTTATTCTAGGACTGTACATACTTCGCGAATGACAACGAAAAATGATCTCATCGATTTATTTTGCGATATCCCATTATTTATGCCGGCAAACTTGTAATGCAACCTCGAATGATCGCATCGATTGAATTTAGCATTAGGTTATCGGAATACAGAGTTGCTGATTGCATCATTTATGAGTCGGACGTAGTTCAGTGCTGGATGTGTTCCTGCTTGGGAAATAATATTAATTTTTAATTTGCTGTAATAAAGTTGAAAGATTATATCGAACTTGCATATACCATTATATTTTTTATCTAATGATATTTTGTACTTTTTATTTAGTGATGTTATATATATCTATGGTTTTTTTTATTATGGAGCTAAAGTATCAAAAACAATGATGTAAATTTTCAAAGTTTTCGACAAATTTTGTGAGTCAATGAGATTAAAACGCTCACAAAAAGATTATCAAATTTTAAGGGCTGAAGTGTCAACGTTCGATAATGCGAGACTTGACTAATTTTTTTAATTACTCATAACAATTTTTTGTTAACTGAATTAATTTGAATGAAAGTTTTTTAATAGTTTGAATTTGCACAAATATCATCATAAGTAATTCAAAAAACGTTATTGACGGTATTGAATTAAATCACAGAATTTTTTGACAAATTCAAAATTTCGATTGACTGATTATGTTAATTTTCAATTTTGAAATTATACTTCAGTCCATAATTTTACAGATTTCGAACTAAATCATTTTTGATTTCTTTATCAGGCCAGAAAATTTGAGAAAATTTCCCGGCAAAATATGAAGCTTCAATCAGCCAAAGTTCGATTAATATCATTGTTATCACGCTGCGATCTCCTTAATCGACTGCTGATAGGAATAAACGCCATCGATATCAACAGTCAGGATCTTCTCGAGGATATCACCGATTAGAATAATAAGGGGATGAATAAAACACTGAGATAGGAATAAAATTGTTTATTATTAAGATTCGGGCATTGTACAATTTATAATTGCGGGAAGAGATTAATGATTATCAATGAAATTCAACGGAGCAGACACAATGACACTGGCTTGCATTCGGTTATATACATTCTCTATTTATTTCAACGAAACAATAAAATAAAATAATAAATGATAGCGATATTACTGAATAATGATAATAATATTCCTCAGTCGATTAACGCGTGAATACATAACTGCTGCATGAGAATGTTATAAATTTTTCTCCAATAGCTGCGCGTAACACGACGTTCTAAGATCCACTTCAGGAATAAACAAAATTCAAATAAAAATGTAGCCAAACAATTTTTTCATTAAAAAACTGCTAATAATTGTTAACAAAGAGCAATAATAAGATATTTCAATATTATTGCAAATGAGGACAAAAACATATTTTTAGCGCTCTTATTTAATCACTGACAGTTATTTGAGATGAAAACAATTTTCAATAATTCTTCAAAGGGCGATAATAAGATTTTTAATATTATCGTAAATAATGTTCCTTCAT
This sequence comes from Ephialtes manifestator, assembly GCA_963970395.1. Lineage (NCBI taxonomy): Eukaryota > Metazoa > Arthropoda > Insecta > Hymenoptera > Ichneumonidae > Ephialtes > Ephialtes manifestator. The sequence continues at coordinate 24,709,091 of OZ019974.1, read as the reverse complement.
GAATCAACAAAAAAATTGTGGCATTTTTATTTAATTATTGACAGTTATTTTATCCAAAAATTATTTTAAATATTTTTTTATTTGCATTTTGCGCATTCCTGGTCTTATTTAAATGTTACTAAAAATTGCCATCATCCTTATTTTGTTATCGCTCTCTTGTCTCTGTCTTTATCGTTAAAAATGTTCCCGAACGCGTGCGCTTTATGTCCACGATGTGTGTGACTAGTAATATAAATGTTGCTCTCGAAATAACTTAAATATTCTTACACTCGCTACATATATTTATATATCTATATGTATAGCTTATGTACATATATATATATAAATCTCCCAAATGTTTCGCGCGTTTATTCTCACTCTGTCTCATGCCCTAAAAAAAAGTTCTATCTGGAATGATTATTAAAGACTGGGAGAACGAGGAGTATTAGATAATACGAAAGAAAGGAAGAAAAAAATGTTGATAATAGTCTGAGTCTTTGTACCTGCAACGCGAAAAACAAAGCCACTGTAACAAACGATATATGTATAGTATAATCATATATCCCTAAGTAAAAATCGCGCGAAATCATTTCTTTTTCTCTCGTATTTATTAATTTTTTTTAATTTTCATCGACACACACGTCATTATCTTATCGTTCGGCCAGACGAGTCAGAGTCGTGAATACGAGAGTCTATTTAGTACCGGAAGCTTTCGTACAGTCTTTACCAGTTTCCTAATATAAAATTATACGTGGATTAAGAATTAGCGATGCTTTTTTTTTAGTAAATGTCCCACGCATTTCGCCAATGACTTTCAGCACACCGTAAAAAATGTCTTTGGAAAATGAACATACTTTTATAGGAATTTTTCGTGCAGAAATTGCGTATAGTTAATTTAAAGGGGAAGAGGGATTTAGAAGTCTGTGATATTCTTTGAAGAATATTTCAATTGTTTGTTGAAAATATGTTTTTAAGCAAAGAATTTTTTGATAGGCGGCAAAAGCATCTGCCTTCTTTAAGACAAACACCATTTTTTTCCGTTTTTACTCCCTTCACTAATTTTTAAGACACCAGATAGGCTAAATTTTTTCAAATAATGATGTGTTATGCACAAGAATCATGAGTGTTCTTTCAGCTTGAGTTTGGCTTTTTTTTATTTGTGAACTTTTCAATTATTAATTAGAATCATTGCCATTTCCTTAATTTAAAATCTATTACAATTCGCTGAACACAAACCGACAGAATTGATTCGAACATCCGACAATTATTTGAGAATATTCGGTGTACCGGTTTTCTTATAAAAATGTGCAGAGTGAATAAAAAAATAATAATAATAGGCGAACATTGTTGTTAGAAATTTTTGTGACCTATCAAAAAATTCTTTGTTTAAAGTTTCAACAGGACATATTTTTTAAAATATAATATCATCAGCTAAACAGCAGAAATATTCTTTAATGAATATCTAATTTTTATCAAAACCCTCTTAATATATAAGTATAATGAAAAATAAATGTAGGGCATACTGAAAATATTGAGGAGTGGAGTTTAGTGCACAAGTATTTTAATATTTAAAAAAAACTCCTATAGAAGTATATAAATTTTCAATTATTTTTTTAACAGTGCAAGTCGCTTTAAGTCTCTTAAAATTCACGTTCCATCCGAGTGATATTTATACCAGTGTAAAATATCGATGTGTGAGTATGCATGTATGTATTTATGTTGTGTATCTCTCATCACTTAACGGGTATATTAATTATCGAGATTAAGGCCACTAGTGGGTGATACAAATACAATATATATAAATATTAAGACTAAAGACCGGGCGCCAGATTTTGGCAGCCACGAGACCAGCAACTATACACAGTGTCCAGAAAAAAAAATGCTTTTTTCCACCCACGAATCGTAAGAGAACTGGAGAGAGGGGAGAGAGAGATAGAAAGAAGGTCGAGGACTGAAATTTATTTTGTCATTTCTTTCAGATTCACGTAACGCTCGCTATGTTCTCTCGGGCAACGGAGACACACGCTTATTGTCACAGACTTGTGCTAAGCTAAAAGAACCCACCGAGGTTCGAACAGAGGTTTTAGACTGTTTCATTAATTTCGAATTAAATTTATTTATTCTTTTTTTATTAGGAAATTGAAATAATGTTTTAGTAAGAATATTGAAGAAAAAAAGCATAGATATTTCGTTGTGAATGAAAAAAGCAATTTTTTTTGTACAGATCCATTGGTTTCAAAATACCATGGAATGAGAAATAGTGTGAAAAAGCTTGATATATCAATTACTTCGATTTTCGTAGTATTTTTTAAGAATTTGCTTGGATTTTGTTTTTTGTTTTTTTTTTTAAGTATACGAGGCATTTTTTGTTAGTTTACCCACTTTTTGACACTTTGATATTATTCTTTATTCTGCTCGCAACTTTATTGTTTCGATTTTCTTTTTGGAAAAATCAAGTGTTTCCAAAGATTTTTATATTTTAGAAGAGAGAAATAGCACAAAAATAATACAAGGTAAAAAATATCCGTTTTCATCAACTTTAGAATACAATAGTGGTTAAAAATGTTCCTTCTTATTTTAAGTAACTAACCCGGATTTTTTAGCAATATTATGAATTGTTTTTTATTTTGCACAATTGGTCGTCCAATTTGCTTCAAATTTCACAGAATTTACAAAAATGTAAAATGAAAGTGAGGGTCTCGAATATTTAAGCATTAAAAAAAATAACAGAATGTAAATATCTTGTGATTTTTTAATCGCAAAGCGTATTCTGGATTTTTTTTACTGCTTAAATATACGATGTTTCGCACGTCAGTTTATCTTAAATTCTTCACCCATTCCTTTAAATTCTATAAAACTATTAATAAAACGGAAAAAAATCCAACTGGACGATAAAAAAATAATTTAATTATTTTGCTCAACAACTCATGTTTATTGAATTCAAATTTGAAGTAAAACATTTAACTATCAAAATAAATAACACAACTTATGAATGAATGAATGAAAAATTGACATTTTTCACATTCTATTTCTCGAAATAAATAATTTACAAAAATCTCGAAAAATTACTCTAAGTGTTACTAAAATTTGTCTAATTAGTATAAGAATTATCTATTGAAAAAAGTATCGAAGAAAAATGATTCTCACACATTTTGTTACAGATGAACTATGATATAAAAAAAGGGTATCAATTTTTTTTTCTATAATAAACAAACAAATTCATTAATTTTGAAAATAATGGAACGTTTACACCTCTGTGTTTGCCAGACTTGATTTTTCGTGAAGAATTTCGTTGCCGATTCGAAAGTTCAATTTCACGATTTGCAGCTTATATAGCCTCCATTTATTATTAGTATTTTTTCTGGACACTCCGTGGGGAATTGTGCTAAATATACATATATATATACGTGAATATATACATATATATTTAGATATATATATATCTCTATGTGTCTTATCGAACGTCTATATTTTTCATTTTTTTCTGTATAAATGGTATAGATGATCTCCAAACGGTATTTCATATTCGTATTCATAACTATTTTCAACTGTTTGCTTGCCGAAAGTGGCAGAAACTCGCTACAAACACATCGCACTCGTACAAAGACGCATAAAACGAAGATGAAACAGCATCGTTCTCGAAATAACGACTCAGAGTATACACACACACTTACACATTTTCGCAACATTACGCGTAGAAAAAACATTATCTAAAGACGAAAAAAAAGTCTCACTGAATATGCCATGCGAGTGCTTCGATTAAGAAAATCGAGAGGAGGTGATTATCGCTGAGATAAGCGAAAAAAGTACCTCGATTATAAAATCATTTTTGAGATCTCTCGTTGCTCGCATTTTTTTCGTCTCGTGACATACAAAACGGTCTGCGAAATATATATATATATTGTGAGCTAATTATTTTACCGGGCTTGTCCGGTTGTGGGACGCGTTTTGTTTGTCACGAGATTTTTTTTACGGACATTGGCCACTTATGAAACGTTTATTGTTTTTTTTTCTATGTTTTTTTTTCTTTTTCTTTTTTTTCTTCTTTTTTGAGTCTCTTTTCAGCCGTGACACAGACACGGCTCGAGGCACAATTCTTCTGAGCCAGAAATCTTTTTCTTTTTTTTACAGAATCTGGCTTAGATCGTGTGTTACAATGTCGACTCATGTATCACAGTTGTGTCCGAATTACTACTCGCGTCGTGAATTATCGCCGGCGGTAGGTGAGGAGACAATGTTATCGAGGACGTCTTTCTCACAGGTTTTGGCGAGGCCTGCAAGCAAAAAAAAATCAAGCGTTAAGGAACATTCTCTCCTGATCAGAGTTGTAAATGCCTAATACTTATAGAAATAATTATGACGATACGATCAGGTCTATAATTATGATTTTATAATAATAACATGTAGTGATTGTAATACGATGATTAAACTTTGGAATGGCTGCAAAATTTTTTATTTTTCAATAAAAATTCACGGTAATCCTTTTGAAAAAATGGAACAAAATAAGTAATGCATTACTTATTTCTTGCATTTTTTCCACTATTTCTTGCAATATTAAAGCGAAAATTAGTATTTTTTTCAGTTATTCAAATGTTTACACTCTATTTTATAATCACTACATATTATTATCATGAAATCATAATTACAAAATAAATTGTACTGTAAACTATATCTCATGAATTAATGGGGATGTACAACTCTGCTCCTGATGTTTAGATTTATTGAATAATTAGCAATTATTTAGGATTTGCGGAAATTATTTATTGATTCAAAATTAAATGAAAGTGAGACTTTTTTAAAGCGACAGATGTTGTTCAATTTTGAAAAATAAAAATAAAATAATTGAAATACGTAAGTACGAAAGATGCGAACAAGGAAAACTAACTTTATTATTTCCATATATAACAGATTTTTAACGTATTTTCTTAGAGATCTTTCGTAAAAAAAAAATCGGGAATCAATTACAACGCGGTATTTCTTTAAAGATACATACTAGACTTTAATTTAATTTAAAGAAATACGATGGCATGTAATAATTTTTTTTAATTCCAATTTTCTATTATTGTGAATTAAAAAATGTATCTAACATTACAAAAGTTATTATTTTTGTTTTCAACGAAAAAAAAAGCATTTGTCGAAAAATAGCTAGTCTTCCAATATATCAAATAAATTAATCTAGTTTTAAAATATTAAATTATTGTATAAGAAAAATATGATAAAAATTATGATAAGTCTAATGAATTTTTAATCTTGAGCATTTTCATGAATCAAAATAGTGCAAAAATTGCGAATACAAAAAAAGTAAAAAAAAAAAAAAAACACCCAAAGTATTTAAAAAAATTGCTTTTTTGACAAAACATTAGTAATCAAAAAGTTTTTTCTAAAAAAAATTTCACCAAGAATTGCAATTTAAAAAAATCTATGGCAACACGTTTTTTATATGAAATCAAAATCTAGGATACATTCATAGCAAAATCACACCGTCTGTCAAATTCATCAAGAATCTTTACTTATTTTTAAATCTCGAAATAAAAAAAAATGGGAAAATAGATATTCTTCCTATATATGAAATATGCTTCATCAGGACTTATTAAAAAATCGTACAACTAAAAGCGCAAAATAAAAATGATGTCAAGACTAACCCACTCTCGTCTCGAAGGCGCTTCGTCGTCGGAATAATGATCGATCTCACCGGTATCGGTTTCCGTGGCAACGTTTCTTTTGCTGGGCTGAAGTGTTGCATAATTGCGACATCCTCTATTGAAGTTGTTCAAGTTCTTCTCCTCGACAATCTTCTCCTGGCATAGAACCTCTTGCGATTTGCTCTGTTTGTTGTTCGTAACATTGTTAGAATTCTTGTTATTAAAGTGAAAAGGCGGCATCCTCGAAACCCAATGATCGAGGCCCGAACCCGCCGAGCTGGTCGAAGCGGCCGAAGAATTCCCGGCCGAATTATTCGACAATCCTCTTCTCTGATAAAACAGCATGTAGGCCGCATTAGTAATGAGATTCGTGTCGGTAACGGCCTCCACTCTCGTATCATCGAAACAATACCACTGAGTGTCATAAGGATTTCGACAAAAAGCGGTATAATGTCCACCCTGCAAATCCTGTCCATGATGATTGCAAATAGCGTACAAATCGTAAACATTCTCATCGTACTTTGGTAAATTTTGTTGCCGAGGTCTTGGCTTTTTCCAGGGTGACCATCCGAGCCCTCCGAGTGTCGCGACGCTGTTATTATGCGTGGAAACTCCCGTGTGAGCTAAATGCGGTGTCATGTCAAAACCGTAAAGAGGAAAATCAACGAGCATCGTGAGTTTCGAGGTCGAGCGCTGCCGCGATTGTTGTCGAAAGCGCTTGAGATGAATCACGAGAATATCCGGAAGGGACCAAAGCCCAAGTTTCTTCACGACTTCCTGCTTTTTATTGCAGTAAGGACAATGCCAAGCGTCTTCCGCGCCGAGAATTTCCGCTCGTGTGTAGAGATCGAAGCATTCTTCTAATGTCACAGCTCCACCCAATTCTGCGTTTGTTTTTAACTGCTTTACGCTCGCGTGTTCTTCTATTTGGTCGCTGTCGTCCTGAATTATTTTGCTCTTCGTTGATTCGTCCCATTCTAAAATAAGTTTCACGTGCTGCGGGCCTGAGTCTTCAGCGCAAAGAGCCAATGCTTGTTCTATTTGTTCAGTGTAAAGAGGATGTTCTACACAAGGATCTATGCAAGGATGTTCGTCCTGTATTGGCGTAGCCGCTGGATCTGCCACGCGGATGTTAAAGAGGCCCGGATTTTGAGATGATGTTAAGACGTCGTCGCTCAACGTCGTGTGCATCTCTTTGAGCAATAATTTTTGCAAATCCTCGTAGGATGTCTCGCGGGATACTTGCATTGTATAGGGACTCCCGAAACGCTCGCGCAAATCTCCTTTTACCAGCACGTTCACCCAGACTAGCAGGATGTAGGCTTGCTCCGTGGGCTCTTTTAGCTGAGGCAACTCAATGCAGTAGAGAGGGTCGTTTTCGGTTATTACTGAGAGCGGTTGACAGTCCGAGAAGGTTCTACAAATAAAAAAGAAAATAATTATATCGGCATGATAACATTTTTTTACTGTATTCGTTTTTTTAATAATATTTTTTAATAATAAAGGAACGGCAAGCTTCTGGTATTTTATTGGTTTTTTGTTTTTTCTTCACTGATTTATTAAAAATTTTATTTAAAATTTTAGCAAATTTGCAATTTTTCTAATATTACTGATAGCGGCTGACAGACCGAGAAGATTCTATAAAAAAAAACAAAGGATGAAATTGGCATGACAATATTTTTTTAACGATATTCGTAGTGAATTTGTATTTTTATGATGCATACATTGAAGATTTTTTGATAATAAAAGAAAGGCAAGCACCTGGTATTTTATAGGTTTTTCGTTTTGTCTTTATCGTTTATTAATATTTTTTACTATGATTTATTGAGATTAAAAAAAAATTTAGCAAATTTAGTACATTGAAGTTTACTAGAGTTACAAACAATTTTATTTATAATTTAGATTTTTATTTAGAATTCATATAGAAATGTATTTTATTTATTTTCATTGGAAATTAAAAAATAATAATAATAATAATAATGATAATAATCGTACGGGACTGAGACTGATTGTAATACTGTTCTAATACGAACTTTGAAAAATATTTGCCACACTATAGTACCGTAAAATTTTACCCAAAATATAAAAATATGCCAATTAAAATGCATTACAAATATAAACATAAAAGAAAATACTCTTTTTTCATACATTTTTTTCGATGAAAATCGGTGCGTTTCAGTCTAGCAAGTACCTCATTTTTTGTCTGGATTTATATTTTTTAGGATCTTTATATATATTTTTTGTCTACGGACAGATACGGGCGCTTTAGCGCCCCAAGTTTTTGTGTTCCTTTATATCAATTTTGATTTGACATTTGATATTTGACATAAACAAAAAATTTTAATGCATAAAATTGGTCGCGATCTCTGTGTATTTGACGACACCGCCGATCAACCATAGCACGAATGAAACGGTGACAACGGTTTCGATAAAATATCGTTACTCATGAACTTATTAGTGAAGGAATTATGCAGAGTTTAGTAATTATTAATTTTCATTGTTGCACTATACACATGCGGTTTCTAATGTATTATTTTTCATTGTAATTTACACACACGCTTTTTAATCCATTATTATATTTTTAATTGCTTTTAATTTACCTATGGAAGCCTTCATCATGAATTTCCGTGAGCAGCATATGGTTCTCTTCGATGCCGGTATCGCTGGCAAGAATCTCCCTGAGCTCTTTGACATTCGCAGCCTGATTAACGCTGACCCCGATTCTTACTTGTCGTGGTTGTTGCGACGTGTAAAGAACGTTGACGAAGAGATTTATCTGTCGATGGTGCTGAGGCACAGGCACCGAGACACAGAGAAACGGATCGAAGGTGTTGGATTGTCGATGACATCGCGGGCACGTGAGACTCGAGCGAAATTGTGCCTGAAACACAGCGTGGACGAAGGAGTGGTTGCAGCGCATGTGGTTCGCCAGTGTTTCATCGGCCACTATTGCGTCTGGTCTTCCAAAAGAATTCTGTAATCAGAGCGAGACAGTGATTAGAAAAAAATCAGGATATGTAAGAAGTATTTTACTTATACACTGAAAGAAATCTAGTATATCTAGTATAAACTATAAACTGTAAATAGTAAATAAAAAATATCTTAACTATTTTGTTTAAAGTTACAAATATATAATAATTGTAAATTCGTTAAAGTCACTGTAAAAATAGTCGCAGGGATCAAAATTAATAGTTGTCATTCTATTAATGATTAGTTGGTGGCAAACAGCTATGTTCACGTGAAGCCGTTTTATTCGTGCTCCAATTGGCACTCGTTTAATAAATAAATGACAGTTTTGTCAGAAACGAAGGACAATAGTCACGAGCGCTGCAGCGCCCGTGGTCCGCCTAACGCTAGTCTTTTATTTATAAAGTTTTCCTATTTTTTAAAATTGGTGGCTCGAGATATCTGGAAAATATCGCAGTCATTCTCATGGTTTTATTCGTGCTGTAATTGGTCGGCAGTGTCTTTAGTCAGTCACACTGCGATCGGGACCAAAATCATGCATTCATTGTTTTGTTTATGTCAAACGTCAAAACTTATAGAAAGAGACTCGGGCCCTTCAATCCGAGTCCGCTTAACCTAGTAATGATAAATAACAGAGTAGGAAAATCGCAACCTGAATAAAGAAAGTTTTCACAACTATTTAATAATTCCAACTAGTTGAAGTACTTGCAAAAATAGTCACAAAGACCAGAAAATAATAATTGGCATTCTGAGAGAAAAATAATTATAAATAGCATTGTGTCAGTCATTTAAAAATAATGCAAACGTATTTAGCTTTTAAACGTATAAAAATGGACATCACCGAAAGAAAAATCTGGTATTGGGAACTAAAAATAGTAAATAGTAGATCAAAAAGACCTTAACTATTTTTTTAAGTGACTATAAAAATCTCTGTGACTATAAAATAGTCACAGGGATAAAAATTAATAACTGTTACTCTGAGAAAAAAATAACTGTAAAAATGAAATTAAAAAAAAAAATCTGCAACTATTTAATAATTGGAAATTGTTGAAGTGACTGACAAAAATAGTCGCAGTAGATTCCGAAAGTAGAATAACTATAAACAGAGTTGCAAAACCTAAAAATATTTCAATGATTTAATAGTTTTAAAAAAAATGTATCTAATTATAAAAAGTAGTCAGATGGTTCGAAAATTAGTATTTGTCACTCATAGTTGCCAGTATTATACCAAGAAAAATGGTGAATTGCCAGAATTAATTTTGGCGCCAGAAAACTAAAAATAGTTGGCCAAGTCAACTTATTTATTAGGTCATCCAACTTGTTGATCCCTTCAACATTTATTAGAATTCTTGTGCCCCAAGTTAGTTTAGCCACCTCATTATTTTTTTCCGATAATCCCGACAACCATTTATTATTAAATCGACCAACTACTTATATATCTAGAGTAATTTTTTTCAGCTATTCCTCTCCAGGTGCAGTTTTTTTTTGCAGCTGACTTCCTGCTCAACTACCCCTCCATATTTTCCGATATGCAACACACGTAGATTTCACGAATGCTTCAGCTGCTGGCCTTTATAAGATTGTCCTCTCTGTTCTAGTTCAAATACATCCTCCAGTTATCTATTCCCGGATATCTATATTTGTCAACGCAGTATGTATATTTATGAATAGATAAGCGGCGTTGACGTGGAGCTTCATTATAATCGGAAGCTCGTGTGAAAGACAACAGAAATAAGCGTAAAGAAAAATGATGCCGCGTCAGATGTTGACCATGAAAAATGGAAAAAATTGCTGTAAACGTTTTGTTATTTGTAATTGCAGAATCTTCGAGACGGCCTATATGTTTGTCAACAAAGTCGAGGCCGTGTAATGCGTTTATGTAAAAAAAACACTAGAACACGTGCTAGGAACATTAGTAGGCAACATTGGATCATCGTCAAAAACATGACAAACAAAACATCACATCAACATAATAATGTCATCAAGCAGAACTGTGTGCAGACTTGTAAAAAACAATCCAGCCTAAAGAACCTATAAATATCCATGATTGTTATTGTACCATTTAATTCCGGAGCCTTAACGTCAAATATCTTAGTTGATATTTATATCGTTTTGGCAAGGATAATTATAATTATTTTATTAAAAACGAAATCGTTTATTAATTAATAACGATAAATGGTGGGCATAGAATTAATACATTTTTCGACTTGAATGTGATATTAAGATTTTATGATCCCATCGGAAATTTTCTACTGGTTAAAATATGAATGCATTTTTGTGAAAATGTTAAAGAATCGTAATGGAAATGTGAAAAATACGGATAAACAACACTTTTTTGGGTCTTTTCGTAATTGTTCATTTTTTTGGACAATATTAATTCGTATCCACCGAGGCAAAATACATAGATATAGTGACTAACAAATTGTTTAAATCCTTTTTTTTATATTTTGACAAAAGCCACATATTTTCATTAAAATGGCTATTACTTAAAAAAAAATCGAGTGACGACTCGGCTTGTGCTTGTTTTCTCTGGTATTAATTAAGTTTTAAAACGCCATGTGTCAAATTTGCCATTCTAATTAGGTTGTGTTTATTTCTTATTTTATTAAATTTTCTCGTCTTTTCAGTCATTATTCAAATCGATGTCACGCGTGTAAAAATTAAGGTGTCGTAATAATATCAGAGCCATTCTCTTCATTTCGGCGAATTCTTTCGAATAAAAAAAGAAAAAAATCGAAAATCGGTCGTGCCAAAAAAAAGTTAAGACCATTTGAAAATTCCAAATATTGGCAATCCTGACTGTTCAGGGGGTCCAAAAACGAAAAAACAAATTTCGCCTTTCACGAAATTTAAAAAGCCTATCTGATTGGAAATTTTCCGCTGATTACGAATCTGCAAAAAAATTGCCAATAACTTTAAAAATTCAAGTGAAACCCGCTGGAAATCGATTTTTTTGTGGTTTATTACGTTTTCCCATGAAATGTTATTATTGTTTTTTTGTCATCGCAATGAGGTTGCGAGGTTCAAACGAGCTATGTTTTGTTCGCTATGTTTTCAGTATATAACGCGACATTGCGATTGCGAAATCGACAACGCGTTTTCGCTGTTCGCACTGCTTTCCGGGATTTGTAAGAAGGTAATGGAGGGGGAAAAAACGCAAGGGCTTCTACGGTAACTACCGTGTTTCACGCGTAGTACAACCACTGTTGCTGGGCTTGGATCGATCCTCCGGCCTTGAAAATGGTTTCAGGGTCTTCGGGTTGTGGAGAGGGGGTAAATAAAGTCCAGGCGCCGGAAGTAGAAAAAAAAAATAATAAAAAATACAAACCGACATACCGGTATTGCACAATCACAATACGAGGAGATAGAAATCGCATGACATTGCCTCAGGAATAATAGAGATCGGTGGATATTATGGCTGCGAAAAGTAACGAGCCATTGATCACGCAACCGGGCGTACGTTATCGGAAGTTCTCCGACACACTTGATCATTCGGGACTCTCACATTGACAACGAGTGCGCTTGCACTCACGTACTGCGTTTATAATGATATGTTACGTTACATTCATTCGTGACGCTCAACAAGTGCAGTGGCATGCACGAATGCTGATGAATGATAATCGATTTGACACACGTTTTACAACTCAAATACTATTACTTTGTAGAATTCTTCGCGGTTGTTACGAGAATGCTTCGTAGTTTTTTTTTTCTTCTTTTTTCGCTCTTTCGTGCTGTTGAGAAATGGATTTCACTACAGGGACATTTGGTACAGACATAAACAAATTACTTTCCCTATTAAAGTGTATTTACTGTAAGAACTCGAGGTCTCGTTAGCAGAAACATGGAGAGAATTTTTCTTAGTGCATTTGAATAATTGCTGTAGTACCTGTCTACGACTAAGGGGGTACTAGCCTCTTGAATACTTTCTTTTGTTTCCTCATAGAGGAAGCTTTGTTTTCGTGCGACATTTTTCTTTCGGGTTTTTATGTCAGTACATCAAAATGGTCTAAAACGTCGGGAAAAGTGATTTGGAAAAAATTTATGGATGGATGTGCGTGTGTGTGTGGTCGTCACTCAAAATTCAAACTTACATATCTCAATAACTGCTTCAACAAATTTAGCTAACATGTGAAGGAGGTCGTCGTTCTGTTTGTGGTAATTTTCAAAAAAATTAGAAAATATCTTCACAATTTATTTGACTTTGCAATTTTCGAAAAATGTATGTACGCTCTTTAGCATCCGCAAAATTTTAGCTATTGAGCTAAATAATTTTTTATGAATAAAGCTATGTTAAAAAAGGATCGGTATTGCATTTGGAATGAATCTGTAAAGAAGTTCGATTTTTATGGGATTTTGAATTTTTAAAAGAAATTATCGTTTTGTTCTAACTTCCGTGAAATTCCACCAAATTAACTAAAATTTTCTACGGATGAAAAATTACATTCAGCGCTGCTACCCATGTGGGTTTTGCCGGTAAAACTGAAACGGCCAATACTCTGGTCAACGTTGGCGTAACGATTATTGACTTCGCAATCTTAGGCCAATGCTTGGCCGAATATCGACATGCTAATCGATGACTTGCGAATTTAAGATGATGTGCTACGTGCGAGTGAGATAGCTGAATCTTCCCAAAGTGTTATTCTTCGCCACGGGGGATTTTTCTAATAAAAGTGGCGAAGTACTGAATGCAGAGTGCCAAGACGCAGTCAGTACTTCTCGTCTTTTGTCTGAAACATCAATTGTGACCAAGAACAACGCATTACAGTTTTTGTTACTGACCGAGCAGTAGCACATCATCTTAAGCCGAGGTGAAACCTACTCAGTCGGTAACAAAGACTGTAAACAATCTGTCAGACGACACCGAACGTTTTTTGATAAAAGAAAAGTTTTACATCATTGGTCTCTTAATTGTGCATGATGTAAAACTTTTATTTTTTCAAAAAAAAAATGTCCATTTTCTGAGAATTCTTGTTTCGAAAGATATTCGCTATCCTTCTCGCACTCATAAATATTTCACCTCGCCTTAAGACCAATGCTCGGCCAAGAATCGACTCGCCGATTGTCGGTTTGTCGATATGAGACCAATGCTCGGCCGATAATTGACTTGCCAATCGTTGGTTTGTCGATATGAGACCAATGCTCAGCTAAGTATTGACTCGCCAATCGTTGGTTAGCCGATTAGGGGCCAATGTCCCAATGACAAGGAGAGGCTCCGGTACCCGGATTTTATTTATTTTATATTCATTTAATTTGCCACAGCAGTAGCGCACAATGCGTTGAGGGTCCTCATTTATCAACTTCACATGTAAATCGATAAAATCTGCGCCGCCTAAGAGATCAATTATTTATTATTATCATAGACAGCAATGGGCGCGCGGTCGGAGAGTGACTCCGGTAATCTCTGATGTTAAGCAACTCGATCCGCGGTCAGTACTTGGATGGGTGACCGCTTAAAATGTTGAGCGGGAGGCATGTTTTTGAGTTTCTGATGTATTCTCATACAGCAGAAACATAAAAGTCTGAATTAGGCGTACGTACAAATTAAAAAATATATATTTATTATTATTTTTTTATTATGAGATTGTCGTATGTGATGCTCGGCTTTTTCTCGTACACGATGCTCGGCATTTTCTCGTACGCGATACTCGGCCGTTTCTCGTACTTCAATATAGGACAACTATTGGCTGCCAATATGGAGCCACACTTATCATCCAAGACTCGGCCCGATGATCGGCCTGTTGTATATGTCAATCGTAGTGTGAAGGCAACATTAATTTCTTTTTTAACTTGGCGTCGAGTCGCTACCGCGACTCTTGATGTTGGCAATCTCGGCATCGAGCTTGGGCCGAGTATCGGTCATGTCCGACCACCCTTCATGGGTACCTACCAAATTTTAACGTGATCGGTACAGCGGTTTGAACTTTACGCGATTTTTAATTTTACAAATTTATATATATAACGAAAACAGGTGTAAAATTCTACTTTGCACATTGTTTCCAGGATGGTTCAGTAGCATGATTTTTTATCTTGGTATAATTTGTGACGTGAAAAATATTAGGTTAGCATGAGGTTAGATTTTTTTACCGCAAACGTATTTGTTTTTCTAAACGTATAAAAATGGACATCCTAGCGGTCGAAATTTGAGTCTTGATTTTCCGTATTGTTGATTTTCTAATTTTACTTCCTGCCTCATTGATATTTTTTATGGAAATCAAAATCTAATATAAATATTCGCATTACAGCTACCAATTAAAAATAGTCAAAATTTTTCATAAATTAACAATGTATACACAATAAAAAGTATAACAGTTACGTCGGTGTTCAATTTTTCGTAAACAAAAAACCTTCTTTGTTTATACAACAAACTATTTTTTCTAATTTACGAATTTTTAAGAGAAATTTAAAAGAGTAATAAAATGATCTTGTAATTGTGGCGAATTTGCAAGAATTTTTTGTTGCCGTAAAACTAGATGCGACAAAAACAAAAGTATCGAACGACGTTGTTGATTATCAAAAGAGATTTCTCACATGCACAAACGTTTTTCGGTAAAAAAAAATTATGCAAACTTGCTTGCTCTGTTATAAATTCGAAAACATATTTTATTTCACTCAGTGTGCAAAAACGTGGGTTTACGCACGCTTCGCGTGCGTCAAACCTCATTTACACACCTTGTGAAATAAAATTTTGTACGATACTCATGCGAAAAACGTTTTCTGAACTCGTGTGATTGCAACTCTCGCCTTCAGCTCGTGCTGCAAACTCACACTCGTCAGAAAAAGTTTTTTCGCACTCGTATCGTAATGTACTGTATTTATTTTTCTTCGTGAAAATAAATAAAAATCTCTGGTGTTCATTACGGTGTAAAAAAATATATATATATTATGTGTTCAACAAACCAAAATCCGCTTGTATC
Source organism: Ephialtes manifestator (assembly GCA_963970395.1). Lineage (NCBI taxonomy): Eukaryota > Metazoa > Arthropoda > Insecta > Hymenoptera > Ichneumonidae > Ephialtes > Ephialtes manifestator. Next base: position 24,693,589 of record OZ019974.1, on the reverse strand, counting down.
AAAAAATCCTACTAAGGCGACCTTTCAAGACTACAAATTCCAGCTTAGCTCCTAGCATACCACGGGAGTCGAGGGAGAGATTGTCACGGTAGCGTCTTTATCGGCTTTTCGCTTCACGCTGTTGCCGTTTCTTTGCTCGCATAGCGATTACTCTGGTGTGGCACGAGTGCGGAAGGGCGCGCGTACGAGCCGAGGAGAAAGAGTTACATGGGGGCTTCCCCTAATCGGATCAGTGGAGCGGTCATCCCAACGTTATGCACATCGTCGTGTATATAATACCCACATGTAGCTATCGCGTGGCATGACCGAGTACATCGACAGCAGCCGGGGAACGTGACTATATCTATATATATATATATATTACACGTTATATATAAGAGTCACCTAAAATGCCTATTATTCTGAATACACAAGCTCAACGTTACGAAAGATAATCGTTCAGGAAATTAGTCACAAGTGCATTCGTTACGCGATTTAATTTACCGTCGAAAGGTTTCTGCGAGCAACCAAGTGCGGCTTCTCACGACCGAGAAAGTAAGAGAGAAAGCGAGAAAAAGCAATAATATGATAAAGTACAGTTTTACATCACCGAAAGATTACCGACGTTCGACATTAATTTCAACATTTTTATTAAAACAGCCGGTAACCCAACTTTTCTCATTATCAATCTGATCGTTGAAGTCTCCGTAATACGTTAGACATTTTTTTCTACATGCATCTAATCATAACATTTTAATATAGTTGAAGAAAAAGTCGCCCAAAACGCCTTTTCCATAAGAACCAGTGCTAAATTGTTCATCTTTGGATTTATTTGTTTCTCATAAATAGCTGATAACCTTCGTTGAGTTTTTGCACACAGGTTCTTCTATATATTCTTTGTAACATATAAAAAGTGCAGTAATGTATCTAAAAATTAAGGTCGTAACCATATCACCTTATATTAAGTGTATCTTTATTTCCTACGACAATAATTTCGTTCGAATGAAATATCGCATATCGTACTAAATCTGTGCAATGAATAGATTCAGAAATAATTCTGTTCGTTAAACAGAAGCAAGAAAGTTTCTTATCCACAATCAAAGTTATTTTTACCATTCGAACTAATATTTTCAAGCAAGGCAAAAGTGGAACAGTGACTCATCGGGATAATTCCTTCGTAAAATTTTGCGTCGATTTTCTCTCGCAGTGCTGACAACCCAGTGCGCAGAAAGAAACACCAGAGCATTCTCGCGAGAGAATTGAATTTCCAAAGCGACTTCGCACGTTCGTGCGCATAACTGAGCCGAGCAAACTACGCGGGGACGACAATGCACAACGTTGCGCGCTAATGAACGACCCATTTGTTTCAAGAGGCCCGCAAGTAAGCGAGCTGCTTTGTGGCCCTCGGATTTTTCTCGACTCAGCCTATTCTCCTCCTCGTCAGCGTTGCTATCGACGTTTCTCCTCCTTAATTTTTTTCACTCCATCAATTTCACTGTACGTGAAATTAGCGAGTGATCCTGATCCTCAGCTTATAAATAATGAAATTTTAAGGTAGTTTTATTGCGACCTTAATTATTAGATAAATTAAGGAATTTTTTGTATGCTGTATATAATGCATGAAGGAACCTCTGTGTAAAAATTCAAGCAAGGTTACCAAATATTGACGGTAAATAAATAAATACAAAGTCAAAATATTTAACATGGGCTCGTACGGAAAAGTCGTTACGGACGTTCTAATTTCCAGCTTTATTTGTATTTTGTGATTAGAATCATGCAGAAAAAATAGTCTGATGTGTTTCGAAGATTCCAACGATTAAAGTGATAATGACAAAAATTCGGGTTACCTGATGTTATAGTGAAATTGTGAGTAGAGGTAAGCGGCCGTGTATAATGGTGGAGCAGTAGCGGCTACGAATTGTCCAATTCCGGGTGTTAGGAAATGTGAAAAAACCCCATACGGGTGCGTTTAATGTTAACGTTTCGGTCTAGGTTGCGGTAATTGTAAACACAGAAAGTGACTCAAGTCACTCTGTGCTTACATACTTCAATATGTCTATCGTTGAATTTTGTTCTCACTCTCAGATCTAATATCGGGAACTCGCCACGTCCTTATAAACATTTGCCTCTATTCCCAAAAGTGGAGGCATCATGTTGAATGATTGTGGTAGCTGCGACCGATATTCCCGGCTGCAGTTATTGGCAGTATTCACATGTGTCTTTCTCAAGAGGTATGAGCCCTCGATCTGACATTTAAGAAGGAAATTTAATACCAAACACAGATACGTGAATGAAATTGTTCAGAAGAGGGTCCCCGCAACCTGGACCGAAACGTTAACATTAAACGCACCCGTATGGGGTTTTTTCACATTCTCTAACACCCGGAATTGGCCAATTCGTACACCGAGAGAAAAAGTTTCATTGATTCACGAAAATCTTTGCCAATGAAATGAAATATTTGAATTTCAATACTATCTTTTCGTTTGAATGATCTCAAACTCAATGAAAAGTACCCATGTGCGGTTTTAGAGCTGGGCGGACGTTGGCGCGACGACGATCGCCTGCGTTACAAAGTCGGCCCGACTCTGTTCGCCAACGTCGGTCCAGCAGCCAATTAACGCCGGGATGATAACATCGGACCAACGTTACACCTAAGCGTCGGGCCGCAATCGGTTTTCGAGTCGGGCCAGGGTCGGAACGACAATGCCGGCCGACGTGGGAACGTCGGCGCGACATTTGAAACGACGTTCGCCCAGTACTGGGTGTCGACGCTGAGCCGACATCGAATAAAAAATATTAAAAATTAATTTAAAAAAATAAATTATCGATCTGCGCAGCCGTCTAATGCTTTTTAATCATTCTAACCTGTTTTTTTAATGATTTTTTCACCACTATTTTTTGGACATCCTAGAATAAATTTTTCCGGCGGTGATGGGACTCGAACCTGCAACCTTGGGATTATCCACTCGGTTATCCACATCTTGGAAAATTTAGTGTCGAATTGCGTATATAAATCACTCGTCTGTATTACTTCGTTAATACTGCATGCACTCTTAATGGTGTTATGATGGTATAACAGTTTTCAGAAGTTTATTGCAAAAATAAAACAATAGTGAAAAATAATGAAAATTATTAAATCAATAAATTGAATTATACACAATGATTTCGCCTTTTTAAATTAAAAACGATGGAGTTGCTTAATATTCGTTTGTCAATTACAAAAAATGGTATAAGTTTTATTATTTTATTAATTTTAATCGTACTTTAGTTAATTATTTTGACGGAATGTCGACTACCAGTACTGAACCGATATTGCCGCGAAACGTAAATTTCGCATGTGCGGGTAGCCAACGTTCCGAGTACGGCCGACGATTGGCTGAATCAAGGCAACTCGTCGGTAGCCAACAATCGGAGTTCGACGATGACCCAGAGTTGGCGAAACGTTCGAGCGATGCTTGGCTGGCAGGCGGCGTAGAATCATCAGCCAACGATCGGAACGCGACACTCGGCGGTATGTCGGCAGCAAGTCGGCAGCCGACGATCGGAACCCGACTACTGCCCAGCGTCGATCGAACCTTCAATTCTTCACTGTGCCGACATTGGGCTCCGTAGCTGGCACGACGATGGTCCCCACAGTTCTGGTGACGTTGGCTGCCAACAACCGTAATTACGGTTAACGGGCCAGCGTCGGCAAAATGTTGGCAGCCAACGTCACCAGAACTGTGGGGACCATCGTCGTGCCAGCTACGGAGCCCAATGTCGGCACAGTTAAGTATTGAAGGTTCAATCGACGCTGGGCTGGGCCAGTAGTCGGGTTCCGATCGTGGGCTGCCGACTTGCTGCCAACATACCGCCGAGTGTCACACTCCGATTGTTGGCTACCGACGAGTTGCCTTGATTCAGCCAATGAACACTTTTTTCATTGATTTCAAAGATATCGTCTTTGATTCAATGAAGGCTGTGTCTATTCGCACCCTTTCCGTGTCTCTAAGAGACGCGAGACACTGCTTTCTGTGTCTCGAGAAGACACGAAACCTTCTTACCAGCTCAAAATTTCAAAACCTATTCTTTCCTGAAGTACGCGGCAGATAAAGGTCAAATTTTGTGAGTATGTAAGAAAGTATGGCAGAAATAGGCTAAGCTTCTGGCTCCTCGATACTCGAAGCCGTTCGTTCGAGAGAACCGAAAAACAAAAAAGTGAGGTTAGGTGCAAGAGAGAGATCAATGAAAACGTTACTTCGAACCAATGAAAACGTCTCTTTAAAACAATGAAACTGTTTCTTTATTATATGTTCACTAAGTAAATCTTTATTTACAGGCAATGAAATGTTCTCTTTGAAATTCAAATCCACTATTTCATTGAAATCAATGAAAAAAAAAAATCAATCCACCAATTTCTTTGACGTCAATGAAATCTTTTCTCTCGGTGTAGCCGTTGCTGCTCCACCTTTTATAGTTATAGTGAAATTTTTGTAGATAATGTCAGCATCTGATAGCAATCATAGAACTCACTATTAACCAATATGGCAACACTGATTTTAACAAATTTTAATCTGAATATTTACTTATTTTATTTGGATATTCAACATTTAAAAAAAATATTTCTCGACAGAACCTTAAAAGGACTTGATCCGTATAAAGAGCCAAGCGGTATCGCAAATTTCGCAATCTTATCTTTAGGTCAACAGGCTGAGAATTGCTGCAGTCGATTTGGCAAGACTATTTGGGTTTATTGAGTTTATAGCCGGATCAACGACCTCTTGACCTTAAGAGAAAAAAAAATCGCCGCCATCTGATTACAATATATAATCATAGTTTTGCACGACCCGAATTCGTATATTTGTTCAATCATATGACAAATCATGGATCGTTTCATGCCTTAAAACAAAAGCATGATAATCTGTGTAATATACAGCAAAAGCATGGGATCGTGTGCGGAAACGAATAAAGCGTAAAGATGATTGGCGAGATACAGCTGTGTTGCTCGAGAAGCTCTGGAATCCGCATTAATCTTGTCGCCGATTTTTGCCGCTGGAGGGTAGCGATGAGACAGGATGTACCGGAGCGATAAACATTCTTCGTGTATAACGCGCTTCGATGCACTGGCCCTGATTCATAACTGGTAATTAGCCTGGGCTCTGGTTCAGCCCTGGCACCGCGAGACTACGAGATACTTCAGCATATGCAAAGTGTATGGTAATAATCATAACCAACGCTATAAACATCAGCGTTATCGTCGCATCGAGTGCTCTGGTGGCTGGAATTTGAAACTTTAGTAAAAGACGCGCCGAGCAGGCCCTTTCTCGACTTTCTATTTTGCTCTCCCTCTCTTTCTCTCTTTCTCTTCCTTCTATATACTCTCAGAAATTGTGGTAGGCCTCACAATTATTAATAGTCCTATGCAACTATATTTATACTTTCATGAACATTTTCTATTGCTAACGTGGCGTCAGCATGAAAACGTGTGGTGGGGCTGGCAAATAGTAAGTGATAACTATTAATAGTTGTTCTATGGAACTATTTTTATATTTCGGCCAACTTTTAATATTATTAGAGTCATTAGATTCTGCAAAATATTGGTAGGTCCTGGTAACTACTATAGTGACAACTATTAATAGTTTTTCTATACAACTATTTTTATTAAGTGGTAACTACTAATTGTTACCTCATATGACTATATTAATATAGTTAAGATTTAAAAAATCTCTTAAGCCATTTCTTCAAAAAGACTTTTTACACCATTTTTTTAATTTTTCCTGTTTTCAATAGTATCCTTGCCGCAACTATTAACTATTAAACATATAAATACTAAAATGGACTAACCTATTAATAGATGTCGCTTGAGTGACAAACTATTAATTTAAATGGTGAAATATAAGATGTCTCTCGTCTGTATCGCGTACTGTACAAATTCCATACTAGTCGATGCAACTGCTACCATAAATTCTTATCTTTCGTTGCACACTCGACGTCCAGCACTGTCGTCGCGTGATCGGTAGTCGCCATACAAATGTGCACGCATATATATAGGCGACACTATAGTGTAATTAATGCGACTCGCGTACACGAAGCTTCGTACACAATTCTCTATGCTCGGTCTGACAGAACGCGAGCTTCGAGAAGCCGGAGAAAGCGGAGAGTTACTCGACGCAGTGAACACGATTATTTTATTGTCAAGGGAACGAAAGCGGAGCGAGTCGAGTCTCAGCGATCGCTACCTACTCCAGCGGAGAAAATTATAACGACTGCTCCGTACATCGCTGATCGTAGATTTCCATTAAAAGTTACAATAAAAAATGTAATGTTATAAATTACACCTCTTATTTCAATTACATAGTATTACTTTTCTGACAAACAGAGCGCGAACTAATTGACAACAGCGACCTCGATATCTTCGATATTACGAAGTAAATATATCACATTAATTTATCAACTAAAAAATTAAAGAAGAAACGTGATTTATATCAATTTGAGATTTTTTAATTTATAGCCCAAACGCACGCTCCGCGCTTTCCCGGTAGATTTTATTACATTTTTTGTAACTGAAAATTTTCCTCTAAAACGAGTTATTGGACGATGGAAATAAAATAAAAGCTTCCTGTAAAAGGAACCAAAAAATGAACTGCTCCTCTACTTGTCTGCCTCCCCCGAGCAGAAATTTGTCCAGGCAGCCTGATGTTATTTCAGGGCCAGATGAGGCAACAATAAGGTATGCCTGATCAGGCTGACCGGATTACGCGCTTTCTGAGTCGGATAATATATTAATATTACATTTCTAATCAGGCTAGGCTGAAGTTATTAAAATCACGTCCTGATAAGGTAAAAGTAAGGTATGCCTGATTGGATTATGCTGGCTAGCCTGAAGATTTTAGCATCACGACCCGATCAGGTAAGAGTAAGGTATGCCTGATCAAATTAAACTGGCCAGCCTGAAATGATTGCTGTCAGTTCCGGATCAGGTTATCATAAGGCGTGCATACATTTATGCAATCTTTTTTTCTTTTAATCGTCATTGATGGAAATATATCATTTGTGTCGCTCTATATCAGGGACACTGTCCTAGAGTCTTGGATTTAATAAATAATAATAAAATAGTAATATTTCACATTTTTTCTGCACATAATATGTTTTCATCTTGTTTAGATAACTTATTTTTAATTGATACGCATATCTTAAAACGTAATGCTGTAAAATTATTGCTAATGAAGAAATGCAATCGCGTATATTTTTTTTCTCACCTCCGGGCCGAAACCGACAACTTTCGTTCCGCTGCGCGGAACGAAGTTCCCGGTTTTCGGCTCCGTCGATGAGAAAAATCGTATACACTCCTCGGGCAGTAAATAAGAAAGCCTCAGATCACATGCTTGTCGACCTCGACTTCGCCTCGGCCGACATTTCTTACTTTACTGCCCTAGGTGTGTAATATACTATTTTTGTAACACGTGCATGAACAGCGGTGCTTTTCATGGCAGTTTTGCGGGCCGAAAGTGGGTAGTTTCATAGCAGTGTTGAAACAATAGGTTGGCGCATGCGCAGTTTGCGATTCCTTCACTTTCGACCCTGCTGTTTCATTTTCGACCCTAGGGTCGAAAGTTGGTAACCTCACTTTTCACTGTTCGTCCCGCAAAACTACCATTCAAAGCACCACCATTCATGCACTTGTTACAAAAAATATGGTATGCAACACGGGCCAAAATTGGCGTTTGCGACTCGTGTGATTGCAGCCCTCGCTTCGCTAGGGCGTCAGATCTCGCATTCGTCGCAATCGCCAACTTTCGGCCCTTGTTGCACAATATACAATATAATATGATTCTATCAAGCGATTCCATAGTACATGTTTCAGACATTTGCGTTTTTGTCTCCTGCCACATGTTCAATGTTGACGAATCACACGGATACACGTATATTGATCTCTTAATTCTCAGCACGAATCCTTGCAATTTAATCGAGTTATCGTTTCGCCTCTTGTACATGTTGTAGATTTGCAATATTTTTTTATTACGCAATAATATTGCAATGTTCGGCGAGCTTTTTGAGATCTTGTAACCTTTGTACTGCATTTTATTTATTGGCTGTGTTCCGTCAGGCCTTTCGCGACTTGCTCGTAAAATCGTAAAAATCGGAGGTAACGATACGTGTGCGTAGTGTGAGTAAAACCTTTTATGCATTCGTCGGCATACTTCAGCAAAAGACCGGTTGCCACTACAAATCATAGACTTCATTTTCCCTAAAGCGTTCTCGAAATCAAATGCAGTCAATTGTGTGAGTGAGCAATTCATGTTCACCACGTCGTCAGGTAAATGAATTAGACTGTGCATGTTCATTATTTGGGACCGTGCTCCATATAATCGAGCTGCTAAAAGAAAAAATGTTATTATTCATGTATTCTGGCCGTCTTCTCCGGCCCGGATCAATCGCTTGATCATGGCCGTATTCTGGCCGCCTTCTCCGGCTCGGATCAATTGCCTGGTCATGGCCCGATCTAAAAGTATTTTATCACATTTGAGCGTTTAAATTGCACAAAACAAAAATAATTATAATGAAATGAGAAAGTATTCTATCACATTTGTGCATTTAAATAGAATATACCAATTTGTGCATAAAACCTTTCAAACACGAAAATTAGCTTACATATTTTTTTACTATTGTTTTCTCTCTGCCGCTTTGTTTTCTCTGCCTTTCCTTGACCTATACCTCATGATGTACTAGAGTCAGAGATCAATATTTTTAGATTTTAAGAGCTTTCCGTTCAATTACTTGTGTCGTCTACGATTTTTTACCTGCACGGCAAACAGTTCGACTAAAGTATGTACGGCCCTTTTTGCTTCCTCGTAGAGGAAGCTTTGTTTTTATGAAAAAAAAAAAACTTAGAACCTTGCACATCGCTTCCTCGTTATTTTCCGCTTTTTTACAAAGTTACCTCTATGAGGAAGTACGTTCATCAATTTTGGCTTCCTCATAGAGGAAGCTTTGTAAAAAGTGAAAAATAACGAGGAAGCAATGTGCAAGGTTCTACTTTGCATCCTTGTTTTAAGTAAAGATGATAATAATTAATAAGATAAATAAACATGTTGTGAATTCGCTTTTTTTTTATTTCGTTATTATTACAGCGTTTCCGAAAATAAATGTAATAACGTATATTTTAAAAAATAATTCAACATTCTATAAAATCAAAAATTTCATACCGCTCCACACTAAATTAGACATACAGTGTGTTTGTGTGTGTGTGTGTGTGTGTGTCTCTGTGGTACCAACCGGTTAGCTTTTTTTTTAACACTTATGATTTTTTTTACATCTGTTTTCTTTTCTTTTTAAGAAAATGATTGTGTATTTTTTTACCAATTAGCTGAGATATTGAAAATAAAAAAAAAATTTCGAATTATTTTTGCTGTATGTCGCATAAATGTAAGTGGTGATTTCGAATATAATTACAGACTATCATTACGTGCTAAAGACGTTTTGTAGTAATAAATAATGGTGGAAAATTACTTTTTACATTTAATGTCAGAGTTATAAATTTACCGACAGAATTATCTGATTTTTCAAACATATCGTTTTATTCGCGAGGCGAAAGATTTAATCATTTTGTATATAATATCGTATAATCCTATGATGGAAACATTGAGGTAAGCGTCACGAGATCGAAGTCTCGTGCCGGGGGCGTTGTCCAGCCAGTTCTATCAAGCGTTGCGTCAGTGAATCGATTTTTTATACGTCTGTTGCATGCTATGATTAATCCAAATATGTATGACTTGTAGAACAAAACATTCGTTTTATTCCTTGCCCACACTGACAGCTAATCTGAAGACACTTTGCCCGAATGTGTTAGTATTTTTCCAAAGTCCAGATATACTTATATTAGTCTTCAAGTACATGAGGAAAAATAATAATAAGTAAAAGAAAAATAATTATAATCAAGTGTATTATTGTTTACAAAATCATAATAAAAGACTTACATTTTCTTGCTCTCATAGAAATCAAATTCTTTTTTTTATATTGCACGAGAATTTATTACTCAATTGTATCAAAGAATCGAGATAATTATTTATTAATTAAAAAGCTACTGACTTGATAATTTTATATGGACAATGGAAAAGTAGTCACGAATGTTTATAATTTCCTTAAACAATTGTCTTTCTTGTTTTAAAAATTTGATTTTCTTATATAAATATTTTATGCTTTTTTTAATATAAAAAATCTAATCTTATATTTTGTAATAAATAAATTCTCTGACTGGGTATATATTATGTGGCACAATTAAAATAAAAAGGATGCAAAGTAGAACCTTGCATATTGCTTCCTCATAATTTTTCGCTTCTTACAAAGCTACCTCTATGAGGAAGTATGTTATTCAATTTTTGGCTTCCTCATAGAGGAAGCTTTGTAAAACGCGAAAAATAATGATGAAGCAATGTGCAAGGTTCTACTTTGCATCCTTGCTTTAATTAGATAAATATACATGTTGTGGATTCGCTTTTTCTATTTCGTTATTGCGTTATTTCGTGATTATTAAAGCGTTTCCGAAGTGAATGTGATAATGTATATTTTTTAAAATAATTCAACATTCCATAAAATCAAAAATTTCATACCGTTCGTCACTAAATTATACATATATAATGGCTGAATATTGTTTCATTTATGTACAAAATTTGAGCTCGCTATCTTAAGTTTTGCAAAAGTTACAATAGAGCGATAATGTCAATTTTTTGAAAAATTCAAAACATCATAAAATTTTTACGGCTCAATCGATCTTAACCAAATTCAATAGCGATCACTGGCATATGAAAGCTCAAATTCATACCAATTTTAAGATCAATATCTCGAAAATTTAAAGAGTTATCGCGTAAACAGACATTTTTCAAAAAATTAAAAAACGCGTAATAATTTAACGATGAAGTGGATTTTAACAAAAATTTGTATGAACGATGAGGCTTGATCCCTCTATCCATGGTCCAAATTTCAGCTTGATATCTCAAGGCATTCTCGAGTTATAAAGGTTTACATTTTTCGATTGTGTAACACACACACACACACACACACACACACACACACACACACACACACACACACACACACACACACACACACACACACACACACACACACACACACACACACACACACACACACACACACACACACACACACACACACACACACACACACACACACACACACACACACACACACACACACACACACACACACACACACACACACACACACACACACACACACACACACACACACACACACACACACACACACACACACACACACACACACACACACACACACACACACACACACACACACACACACACACACACACACACACACACACACACACACACACACACACACACACACACACACACACACACACACACACACACACACACACACACACACACACACACACACACACACACACACACACACACACACACACACACACACACACACACACACACACACACACACACACACACACACACACACACACACACACACACACACACACACACACACACACACACACACACACACACACACACACACACACACACACACACACACACACACACACACACACACACACACACACACACACACATTTTTTTCTAAATCACTTTTCTCGATGTTTTGGACCATTCTGAGTGTACTGACATGAAAATCTCGAAAAAAAAAATTTTCACGAAAACAAAGCTTCCTCTATGAGGAAGCAAAATGATTAAAAATAATAATGATGTCCTATTGAAGTAAAGCAATGGGAAAAATAATATTTAATTCAATAAAAATTTGCTGCTTTGATGATTCATCACAGAATATGACTGTAGCCTATCCCGAAGTGAATTCCCGAGACATTCAGGCCCGAGATCGTTCACCCGTCTGGGTCGAAGGTTAATTAATCATTAGAAATTATTCCGTGAGTCCGAAGATCCTCTACAATTATCTGCGAGCCGAACATGTGAAAATAATAATTATCGTCTCGACTGGAGACAAAATAAACAGTCTAATAGTCGCACTTGCCCACTTCCATAACTTTCTTATGTAAACATTTATCGAGTTATTGGCTTCCTATAATTTCGTTACAATTGTCTACAGCTTTTACAAATAGATTTATACATTTTTAACTTATTGCTAAAAGTATAAAATTTTTACGAAAACATTGTCGATTATTCTGTTTTGCACAATTTTTCGTATAATTTTATTTTTATGATTTTTCATCACAGTTATTCAAAAGTTTGAACATCCTTTAAGTAGCTCTGCAATTTATTATTATAAAATAATTGTAAATTACTTATACGGATTGTGTGTATAAATATTTCGTTAATTCAGCGAAATAACAAAAACACTATTCTTAATAAATGATTTATGTACTTTGTTGTCCAAATTAGAAGTTGACAATAATATGTTGATAAAATTACCAAACAATTTTCATGCCTGGTTGTGAAACTCTTTGGTTGTTAAAAGTATATACAAAGTATATAAAAGTATACACATGTTTATACATTCATCTTAAATTAATGATTAAATTTATAAAGATTTCGTTAATTCAGAGAATCTATCAATATTTTCTTGTGAAATTAGAAATGACCAAAAATTAGCAGAACACAATTTTTTTTTTGTTAAAACGAGTTATAATTTTTGTTGTTGTAAAAATACCGATAAAAAAATGGCTTCTTTACTTTTTTGTGAAAAACTAGAAATTGACAAAAATATGTTGGCAAAATTAATACTAAATTTTTGTAAACGTTTGTAAAACTTTTGGTTGTTAAAAGTATTAAGAAATGTAATTAATTTATTGTATTGCAAAAACACATGTTTCCTAAGTCTCAGACAGTCTGTCGCTGTGTTTGTCGTGAACTTTGACCATTGTATTTTTTTTTTCTTCAGCTTTAAATTATTGCACATATTTTCGATTATGATTGTTTTTCATCGAATAAATATGCTTCAGCGATGAAGCTCATTAGCGCACGGTATAAACGCACTACAGTATATAGAACGACGGATAATTAATTCGAGGGTCGACGTCGAGACATCGACGAATGAGCAAGGGTTCACATTACATTATTTCATACTCTTGTGTTCACGCCACCGCGAAGGACGCGTTGCACTTTCCGTTGCAGTGCGCGGCTGTATAATAACAATGACGCAGGGGCAACGAGAGGGCGAGAGAAACGATAAGAAGCCGACGACAACGCCCGAGACGACGACGCCGCTACACCAACTACTACTCATACTGGTAGCGTTGCTACTGGCGAGCAAAGCGCTCAATGCACAGCATCTCATCCTGGCCGGTGCATCATATTCAACGATACACCTACTATAAATTTTCTGTATACACAATGGGAAACATGTTTTTCATGTTCTGATTTCAATTGATGCTATAAGCGAGGTTAGAAATGACGCAGTTTCTGTGCAGGAAAATTGAAACAGAAAAATAATTCGATTATTGAGATCAGCAAGTTTTGCTTCTTCATAGGTTTTCGTGCGAATTTTTTTTTTCGATTTTTTTATGTCGGCACACTCAAAATGGTCTAAGTTGTCGAGAAAAGCGGTGTAGAGAAAATGAATGTGGGGATGTGCGTCCCGTGTGGAAATCTGTTGGGGATAAACTGGTTTGAACCTAGCGTCTAGCTACTTTTTTCTATCAAGTTTTTCTGTAGTGGGACTAGACATAATCTAGCCAGAATGCACTGATAGATAGCATATCTATCTAGGATCTGTCTAGCTTTCATGGCACAGCTTACCTAACTAGAGGCTAGACATAATATATCTAGCATACACGTATAGATGCCCAGGCCATCTAGGATCTATCTAGCTTTCATGGCACAGCTTACGTGACCAGAGGCTAGACATAATATATACGTTAACAAAGTTAACGCCGCAATGCGCGACGTTTACGTGGCACCGTACGTGTTTTCGGCGGAAACGCGGGCGTTTTCCAATACAGGGAGATTCTGATACAGGGTCTAGTCGTGACACGCTGCGCAACGAGTTATTATTATAAAGGCAACATTATTTTCTTTTTTAACTTGGCGTCGAGTCACTACCGTGACTCTTGATGTAGAGTGGCACGTGCATGTTCGTGAAAGGTACCAAAAAATACGTTCTAGAGAACCACGATTTTTTTTTGTTTTGTACGACGCGCAAGGATTTATATTTTTTTGTTTTTTGCGATAGGCCTTATCGAGATATTTGATTATTATTGAAAAAGTGATTACGTACGTTATTAAATACATTCTAGAGGACTACGATTTTTTTTGTTTTGTACGACGCGAAAGAACTTATATTTTTTTGTTTTTTGCGATAGGCCTTATCGCGATATTTGATTATTAATGAAAAAGTGATTGCATACGTTATTAAATAGTGTTCCCTGTTTAAATAGTGTTAAACAGCTTCCCTGTTACGTGTTGATGCAATAAATGACGGTTTATATTAATTCTGTTTTTTATTTATCCTAGGCTATTTAACCGGTATCTGGGTTCAATAGAGAAATCCGGTCTAGCACCTAGTCAATTTTATGCTATAGGGTTAACCGATTTCGTACTGGGTAATTCCGTACTGGCTAGTCACTAGCTAAGTTTACTGGGCGAATTAATAGAATCTTAGCCAGATTTTAGACAGTTTTTCTGTACAACGACTAGACAGCAAGAAATTACACATAGCGCTCGGATCTAGCTGGTTTTCCGACCTAGATCTTGTACAGAAAATAAGAAAACTAGTCGATTTCTAGGTGATGGCGAGTTGGAATTTCCACACGTGGTGTACGTGTGTGTGTGTGTGTGGGGGTGTCACTCAAAATTCAAATTTGCATATCTCAAGAACAGCTTTAATAATCGGGCTGAAATTTAGTAAACATGTGAAGCAGGTTGACACCTTTGTTTGTGACAATTTAAAAAAAAATGTTTGAAATGTTTGAAAAATTTTATTTGACTTCGCAATTATCGAAATATGTCTGTACGCAAATTTTTAGCTATTGAGCTAATTTTTAATGAATAAAGCTATGTTAATGGAGGATCGAAATTGAATTTGGAATGAATTTGTAAAAAAGAAGATCGGTTTTTATGGGATTTGAAGCTTTTTAAAAAATATTCGTTTTGCTCTAACTTACTTATGAAAAATAACATTCAGCACGGCTACCTACGCAATTTGGTCGTGATCGGTAAAGCGGTTTCTATTTTACGGGATTTTCAATTTTTGAAGACCTATATAGACACATTATTTCCTCATTCATTTTCGTTTTTTACAAAGCTTCGTCTGAGGAAGCCAAAATTAATAAATAAGCTTACTCATATAGAAGTGGCTTTGTGAAAAATGAAAGTTAATGAGGAAGCAATGTGCAAAGTTCTACCTTTCAACTTTTTTTTGTTGCTAAAAGAAATAGAAATATTTTGTATATTTTTTTTTGTTTCAAGAAACATGGAGATTTTATATATACATTTTTTAAATTAAAAGAAACGTAAAGATTTGGCATTAAAAGAGAAAATTTTATAAATGAAACAGATAGATTTAAAAACTCTGTTTCTGTAAAAATAAAAGTAAACATACAAAAATATTACAGTTGATAAAAAACATTGTAAAATTTTCTATTTCCAATTTAGTTACGGCTTCACTAATTTATAACTAAAAATTTGTAAATTTTGTTCTCTTCAAATTTCACAATTCTTTTTTCGTCTTCTGAATGACGAAATTTATATCTTGTTTCTTGCAATTTACCAAATGTAATTTTGTAAATATTAGGAAGATTAGTCGGCTATTGGCTGTACTAGCCGCATATACAATTACAATTCGGCCACAGCACCAATAACACCAAGTAAATTTGTAAATACCACGATTTTTTTTCTGAATGCCCAAATGATAGAAAATTAAAATGTTTTAGAAAAGTGTAAATAGGTATTTCAGGAATTGTCATTAAAAGTTAATTATACGAAATTATTCTTGCCTAATACGACATCATAAATTCGTATCCTCAAAGTGTGACATCCAAATTATAATTTGGATGCCTTTCTGTGATAATTGCAGTGCCGTTGTGACAACGTCAGTAAAAGTTGCTCAATTCTCAGTTGAAATGCTGACTCGACACTTTTAGTACTGGACATAATAACAAAATTAATTTCACATAAAAATATAATCTCTCGTAGCCCTTTTTATCTCTCGACTGTCTATCGGTCAAGGCAAGAGGATTTTTACTGCGAAATCAGCTTATATAGGTCGTAAGATCAATTTCATAAATAAATAAAAAATCCATGGTAATAAACACTGACATTTTATCTTCGGAACCTTTTGCTCTTTTATTTCTTACTCTCAAACATTTGTATCCATATTTTTCTCTAAAATTCTTTGCAATCACAATTGATCGAAATTTCTGATCAATTGTTTTTCTGAAATTTTGTATTTTATTTATTACCATCATAATTTGAATATTTAAAAACTTTTTGCAATGACAAGTAAAAAAAACTCTAGGTATTTATATTTACTCAGAAATTTTATGTTGAGTTTACATTGGTTATACAGTTTGATGAAACTAAAAAAAAAGTACGATAAACGTTTCAAAGATCATGAATTTTCGCAGCAGTTTTTCATACCACAAACATCCGCTGTTGGTTTTTGTTTGCTTTAAACGCCTCGAATATTTGTATATACACAATCTCTCAATAATTACATTATTTTTCCAATGCTATCCTCCTGCACTTCTACTGCGTTGCTTCTGACCTCGCTCGGAGCATCAATTGAAATCGGAACATGATAAACATGTTCCGCGTTCTATATAAAGAGGATTTATGGTTTATGCTATTGCAATGCATACCCTAATTAGGAGTCTATGCGACAATTCTCATAACATACAATAATTAATATTTAAAACTAATTAGAGGCGATTATGGTACGAATGGAATAATTAATTGATGTATGTAATGATAAATGTATTCACATGAATTGATAATTAATAATTATCACTGCATAGTCGTTTGATCTAAAAAGAATATCTGACCGCAGTATTTTAATAATTACGTCGGAATTACCGACAGCAGTGGACGCGCGGTCGGTGTGTGGCTTCGGCGGTCCCCAGAGTTAAGCAGCATTATTTGCGGTCATAACTTGGATGGGTGACCGCTTAACCTTGCACCGGTTTGCGCGCCAACTGCTGAGCGGGAGGCAGTTTTTCTGAGTTTCTAATGTATTCTCATACAGTAGAAACTCAGTAAAAATAAAGCCGACTGTATCGGCCAGGTTTTCCGCAGTTTCCCTGTGCCCTCGTGCAAATGCGATACAGTAGTGCGTTAGGATGAGTGGCTGCGGACAACACTCTAGAGGGGTCTCTATGATGGAACGGCGCAAAGGGGAGAGGGGAAACGTAAAAGCCTGAAGAAGGCATACGGAAGAAACCAATAATAAAATAATTACGTCGGAATTACAAATAAATGCGAAAAAAATCGCCAACGATAAAAAGTTTGAAGGAAGTAATGCCCGAGAGGAAATAGCGGAGCGAAAAAAAACATATTGCAGGAAAAATATATCAGGAATAAAAATGGCGTAAAAAATAACCGATGGAAAAAAAACATAGAGAAAAATGGTGAACCGTTTAAAAATCAAACTTTGGTGAGCAACACTTTTTCTTTGATTTTTTGTCGATAGCATTTCTTTTAAATCTGATGTGTACCGTTTTTTACCGAGAGAATGGTCTTAAAAAAAGTAGAAACTTGCATATTGCTTCCTCATTATTTGTACCTTTTTACAAATATGCCTCTATGTTCATCAATTTTGGCTTTCTAATAGAGTAGACCATGTAAAAAATTAAAAACAATATGGAGGCAATATGCAAGGTCTTACATTGCCCCTTGTTTGAAATAAATTTAGAAAAACTGCAGTTGAGTAAAATTTGAGTTGTCAAGAAATAAATAAGGAGCTTAAGGTTTCACGCCCTTTTTTGAAAGAAAGAAAAAAAAAAAAAAAAAAAAAAAATCCAAAAGCTATATAATCTAAATTTCCGCATACATTTTGTCAAAACATCGCAACAATCAATGACTGTTGCTTTACTTGTGTGCAAAATTTATTTTATGTCAGTGCGGCACGGAAAGTGCTTCGCGCAAAAAAAAAACTCTCTTTCCTCGCCTTGTAACGTAAAATCGCATGCAATACTCGGGAGGAAAACATTTTCTCATTTTCTCGTGTGAATGCAGAAACTCACACTCGCGAGAAACGTGTTTCCCCTCTCTCGGGCCGCAATATACTATTTTAACTGTGATACATAATAAACACTCCATTTTTTTGTCATGCAGAAATATATTGTAAAAATTATTCAACTTTGACATCGAATTTATTCATAATTTATAAAATATGAAATTAGATTTTTCATATTTAAAAAAAGATCAATGCATCAAATATTTATATAACAGAATCAAAGTTTAAAGTCAAGAAAGACAATTTTTCAAGAAAACTATAAACATTACTAACTACTTTTCATTGCCCATATAAAAATAGCAAGTCAGTTGCTTCTTAACGAACCAATAATTATTTCGATTTTTGAATTCTTAAGCAATAAAAAAATCAATTTTCCCCTACATTAATAAGAACACGTTTCCGTTGTGTGTGTCTAATACTAATCATCTTCACGTGAAGAATTCGAAAAAAAAAAAAAAAAAGATTTTACGAAACCAAAGCTCCCTCTACGATCAAGCAAAATTATGATTATTAATGATAAATTATTAATGGCATAAAAAAGCAAATAAAATATGATAATGTGACGATTGCAATCCTGTTTGATTGCCCGATAAGACGTTCCACGTGTAGTAAGTCGCTGAATTTTAAAGTGGCATCTTCGTGTAATACGTATTTAAGTAAACTAATATTTATGACGATTTTAGATCGTCAGACCCAAACTGAAACAGCGATGTTCTCTCGGTTCACGTATACACGTACGGGGAACTTGTTGATTGGAGCACGCGAGACCGCGCCACGTCAAGGTCTCAGTTTTGTCCCCCGGCTGCAGCCGGTAGAACGATCACGGCCACGCGGCGTTCATAGGCCGAAAAAGCCCATGATGCGAGCAACGAGCAGCAGCGGCCGCGGAGAATGAAAAGAGAGTTATGATCGGTCCGTAAATAGAACGCTCGTACGGCTGATTACGCTACCAGGAACATATATACAGCAAGCTAATTGAAATAGCCATTAAAAAGTGTAGGTACTAGTAACGACGAGCCATAGAAGTCTTATAGTAGTTTTGCTCGTTATCCGATATGCGCCTACCTGCTTATTTACTTCGCATTATTTTTCTTCAATTATCGTTCATTTTTCGACTTCGATGATAATAATAAAGCCACTTTTATAACCCTACTATTAATTTAGCCACTAAAGGAAGAGAGGCATTATTGTTTTATTCTTATAAATTACTATCACTTCACTTAATTATATAAAAGCAATACTACGAGATAAAATTCACTTTTTTCCCATGACAAAAAGTAAATATTCTGATTTCTCTGAAAGTTTCCAGCGAGAGTCTTTTTTCTCGATTCGTCATCACCATGAATTTGTTGTTCTCCTGTTTGACTTGCAATGTGAAATAATTATATAATTTTTCGTCCTGTCTCTTCTGTTCGTTACAAATTTGCCTTGACCTTTTTGTTTTTAATATATTGTCATGAACTTTGGAAAAAAATAAAAATAAATAAACGAACGAATTTTTTTTTCCGTTTTCTTTTTTTGTAAAATATTTTTATTTCTATGCTTCGCCGGAATTATCTAGATGTTATTATTTTTTTTTAATACTATTTTGAATGTAATAAAAAATCACAAGCATTAAAACCGGTTATCAGACAAATGTTAAGATGATGGCATTTTTTCTTCTTTTTTAAGTTTTGATGAATAAAATTGATTTCAGCAACCGTTGGACTATCCGATCTCTTCTCTCAATTTAACAATAATAACCTACATGACAAAATGCTAGTGATTAATTACTACCATCCGGTTTCTTCGATTACAATCGATAATTAAAGAAAGCGAGTGCAACAGGGCATTAAGTTGAATTCTACAAATCAACGTTGTGTGGGGAATGGACTATACGTACGGCAGGTAAGTATATACGCAGCCGCAAACCCGAATGATAAAGTCGTCGACGCTCGGAGGCGTGACCGTGACCGATTTCACCGCGAAGCACACGAAACGGAAATTCAACCGAAAAATTGCGTGATGTCTCAGCGACAAATTGTATTACCAACTAATACCCGGATTGCGCTGTTCTTTGGATTATTTCTGACCGCTATTTTGTGTCCCAACATTTTACTTTATTTTACTTTTAGCAAATTAATTTCGTTAAAAAATATTTACACAAAAACATTCGGGAATTTAAAAAAAAAATGTATGTTGAGCATATAGCTTGACGAATTGTTCATGTACTTTTTTTGTGAAAATTAATCTAAAATTTTCTGTGTAATTTTTAGAAAGTTTCCCTACGATGAAGAAATATTGTCCATAAGAATAACCGAACAAAATGTTGTAAAACTTGTAGACAACATTTTGCAAGTAAATTACACAATTTAAAACAATTTGTTTCAGTGTGTACTTCTGATAAGATGTATAATAAATGTATAATAGTAATAATTTTGTGTGTATTCTGATAAAATAATAATTTGTTTTATTGGGAATGTATGTTTGAACCATTTTTAAGACGAGGGAAGACGAGAATCGAACATAAAAATTGACAAATCCTTTTTTAAAAATAATATTACCAAAACGTAATCGTGAATTTTAGTAGACCATATTAAAAAAAATTAAAAGTATACAAATTTCATTTCAGTTTTTACCCGGATTGCGCTAGCCTTTCGGTTCTTTCTGGACGTGAGATTCTGTACCGGGTTTCCCATTATCAAAACTTATAAAACTTTTTTCCTTTCAATAAAATGATTTTGTCCATAAATATCGGTACAAAATATTTATTAAACCATTTTTTTTTAAATTGGTCAATTTATAGCTCGACAAATTGTTTATGTGCTTTTTTTTGTAATATCAGAAAAATAAAAAAATACTTTGTTTTTTGCAATATCACCAAAACAAACTGTGAAAATGTATGAAATACATTTAAAAAATTAAAAAGTATAAAAAATTTATTTTTTACCCGGAGCGCGCTATTCTTCCAGTTATTCCTGTACGTGAGTTCGTGCCCAGGCATTCCTATTACAGGAGTGAAAAGTTGTAGGTTACTACTACGACAATAGCGCGCAGCATGACACGCTTTGAACCCGAGTAGTAGATATACTTTTAGTCTGCTGAGGAGCGATTGAAAAGGGCGCATTGCATCGAAAGAAACACGTGCCGAAAATATCCTGACTGTATGTATGATGGGGCGCGACGACCGGAAGGATCGTACCGAGAATAGAAAACAAAATGGCGTGTATAACGTGTCTGACGCTTAGGCGCAACGCAGGGCGTGATTATACATGACTCTTTGCTTCTATTCATTCACAAAGGCCACAAACGTGGCCGCGAAATTTTATATGCGTATGGAAATGTGCGAAAAAAACCCGTCGCCAGGAAATGACGCATTACTAAAGACCAAAAAAAAGGTACTCTTTGAAAATTTATCAACAAATGTCTACCGATAAAAACTGTACGCCTAGAATTTTTATTATTATTACATCGAACAAAAGTAAGTATTTTTTAAATTTTAATTAATTGTAAAAAATGTTGCTATGAAATTTACTGCAAATAATATTTTTTAAAAGACTGAACGACATGATAAGAATAATAATAATATCCCATTATTATTAATAGCAGTATTTTATTGACGTTTTATTTACCAAAGTAAATTGACATTTCTAAGGGAGAAAAAATGGTTCTCTTTGGAAATTCCGAAATAAATTGCTATGTACATTCCAACGTTGCAAGTCCTCATTACTTTATGAAATAATAATTTATAGCGTAATTTATCACATAATCATTATTCCATGACAACCTAAAGTGCCTATGAAAAAATGTTTAAACTTTTGAGTAAGTGCAAAGAGTAAAAAAAATTGTGCGTGATCCTCTATTAATTTTTCAATGTACTATCTTTGTACTACTATTTTGTTTTAATAAACGCTTTGTTTATATATATGTATTTAAGAACTAAAATACTGTTGAATGAGGAAATGGAAGATTGGAAAAAGTGGGTTTGGGAACAACACAATGGTAGAAAGAACGAAAAGAAAAAATTTGATGACAGATGCCGGTAGTTGTTTAAAAATGATAAATACATACGACTCTGCATTTTTATGAAGCCTGCAATCGTGTCTGCGAAATATTATATGTTTATGGAAAGGTGTGAAAAATCGTAGCGTAAGGACATATTCTTTGACGCTAAAAAAAAATGCGAGCTCGGCGTCGTCTCGATTCAATGAAAACGACACGTGCCGACTCAGCTGGAAATATACGAGACTCAAAAAAATAAAAACTTGGTGAAAATCGTACGATCTCTAATTACGGAACCGTGAAGAACGCGAGCGGGCTGCAGGATACTGAGTTTACGACTTCCCGTTCCGGCCAACGAAACTGTTTCGTCGGACGAACATAATCAAGTTTGGTTCCTCGTTGACATTTCCTTCACTATTTTTGGACGTTAGTCTTCAGCCGATATCACGCGATGCATTAAAGCAACATGTGAGGACCTTTTTTTTACACAATAGAAATTTTAAACTCTTTAACATTGGCGAACTGTAATCATTTGGTTGGAAAAGTCATTATTTTTCTGACAACATTTTTTGTTTCAGATTTTCTTTTCAAATTTCGCACATGGTTTTTAAGCCATTAGTTAACGTAAACACTGATAAAAAAAATCGTTAGAACCAACAAAACATGCGTTTGCGGGCGGCTACAAGAATATTCTTTTGATCAAACGAAATATGTAATTAATCGAAGCAACACCTGATAGAATAAAAAAATGATTTGATTACCATTGCCAAATATTTTGTCCAATCGACAAAATATACTTTTCGCCACCCTCAAACACACTTTGTTGGTTCTAACGATTTTCTTTTTATCAGGAAAAAAAACTGAAGGTACTTAAGTTTTTGCTACTTTAAAAAAATTAATTAATCATTCCTACAATGAGGAAATATAAAAAAATGGTCTTTATGACAGCACTTTTTTAAAATCTATTCAGAATTCTGAGCATATTTTTTTTTGCAAGTGTCATCAATTAAAAAAAAAATTACCATGAAAATAATTTTTAAAAACTCCTGAAAATTCTATTTCTTTTTCAAGGGGTCCCGAATATGCATGGATATGAAAAATAAAAATCTGAAAAATTCTGTAATTAAAAAAAATTTACTGATATTATAATTCCTGATCGAGTTACATAATTTCCGAGCATAATTTTTTTGTTTAATTCATAAAAATTCTACTTGTGTATACTACTTAATTTCTTTTTAAATAATCGAACCTTATTTTGAATTTTGCTGCTTCATCTAAACAGCGTTGTTGTTTTGTTACGTTCCGCCACTTATGTTTCCTGACCAATCATTTTTCCCTAAATGACTTTACATTTTTCTGACCATATTATAATTTTTCTAACTGCGCTTAATTTTCACTGCATTGATAAAAAATACAGTTGGTGTAAAGTTAGGGAAACAAAAGACTGACGTAAACGTACTCCAATTATTACGACGTTATTCGCATTATTTAAAAATATCTAGACTTTTAGAGGAAAAATTCTTTGACTTTAATTTCTTTATCGCAATAGCATAGTTTTTCCTCGTCTTTCATCGCTATCAATATTTTACCTAACAGTTTTCAGATTTCCCTAACAATTTTTTAATTTCCAGATTGTTTTAATTGTTTTAATTGCCAGGTTTTACCAAAACGTCGCCCATTAAGTCGCAAAAAGAATTCCCACCGAAAGAAGACGGTACGGCTACAATTCTTAATATTTATTACATGGAACAAAAGTAAGTATTTTTGACTTTCATTTAATTTTATATAATTCTAAATTTAAAAAATGTATATTAATAAAAATAATTTTTATGTAAAAATTATTTGCTATCAAACTAACTGCAAAAAATATTGTTCAAAAGACGTGAAACTTAATAAAAGCTTAAGGAAAGACCGCTAAAGTTTAATCAAATAATTTAGTTATTGAAAACAAAAAATAATAATAATAATAACAATAATTATATGTATATCGAACTCTTGTGTATCAAAGTAAAGTGGCACGCGCTTCAAGAGGCTGATATTATGACGCTTACGCCGGCCGAGTTCGTGAGAGAAAGACGCGGGAGCCTCGAGAACCGGTTGATATTTATTATCGAACGTTTCGAATGAAAATTGACCTGACGCCGCGAGTGCCGCAGGGACGAGCAACAAGCTATCCGCTCTCGCGCCACGTGAACGTCGAATGAATGTACACACATCGTCGTTGCCGCAAGAGCGGAGGATATGAGTAACAGAAGAAAAAAATAAATTTATTATGACTAGGGCATTAAGCCCGAGGGTCGAAGGCGCAAAAGATTAAGGAGACTTCTGTTCATTTTCATATTCATATGGAAGAGAAGTGTTTGAAAAAAATTCTAATTAAGGATGCACACTTCAAAAAAATTTAAACCTCATCGCAGCGACTATAGTCTTTTTTTTCAGGTAGAACGTCGCTGAATAAAATAGTCAATGATGTAATTGATGAACAAACTTTTGGAAAATGTAATGTTTGGTTTTATGAACTGAATTCGTTGATTTTTTCCGAAAGCTAGGAATATCCCGCCAAAGTAAGTTTTTTTTAAACACGGTTAAAAAAAGTTATTTGTAGGGAAAAACATCCTACAAATTCCAAAGTGTGGTCCATAATACTATCATAATATTTTTAATGATGGTATTTTGCAAAGCACATCTCTGTCTGAGTCTGAGACAGTGATCGCTAGACTCAAAGCGCGCGAAACCGAAGCCCAATTCAAATTTCACTAATGCGAATCTTTTACAAATATTGATTGTAGCTGCTTAAGGTAGTCCTTGCACATTAACCTTTCTGAACTTTAAGACTTAACATTTTTTTAATATAATAGTTGAATCCCTTCGAAATGCGATTGCAAAGTTTCAAGCTGGGTTATCGACTAAATTACCGAGAAAATAAATATTTAAAGAAGAATTCTTATGCACGGGCTTTTATGGCAAACTAACCGATTTCGTACTTCGGAACGAAAATTAACATGTATAAACTGAACTTTTATACAATATCAAATGTGCTATGGATTGCTTAGAATGTCACGATTCCGTATAAAATATAAAAAAGGAACATTATCGAAGTATTTGGGTGTAATTCCCACGTCAAACCACTCAGAAGTTACGGATAACCGGATGTAGCGGACGATGATAGAAATCAACATAACCTCCAGTGTCAACCGGCGCCGTTTCAACCTTGGTTTCAGCGACCCGATTTTTCGTGGCGGTTGTAGTCGTGGGCGAAAATTAGATTTTCTATCTACTTTTTTTTTCTTTTGTGTCACAAATTTACTTTTAAAACGACCAAATTTAGCTCTGGCCGCGTGATGATACAATACCGTTACGCGTTCATGCGACACTCTGATGAGATCTTTTAGTTAATACAATGTATGTTTTTTCAAGTTTACGAAGCATCTCCAAATAAGTTTTTATTCTCACTGTGATTAATTGAATGTGTAGATATATAAGAATGTTAGCATTTACAGATTTTTCGGAACAGTGCGTCAATTGACTAGTATGGGTCGCAAGGACTACCTTAATAAATTAAATTAATTCATCAAGCAGCCACAATCGACAAATTTTAATCTGAAACAAATTGTGAAAAAATTCACACTGTAAAAAGTTTTTTTTTTGCATATACCATATGTTAATTTTCAGATGCATTCGTCATTGACAAATACAATATTTGTATATTAAAATGAAGATTACAATACTCACGTACTGTAATTTTTAAATACCAGTATCGGAGAATTCTCATACTATTCTTAAATTTCCTATAAAAGTATATTAATATGGAATTCATATACCCGTTTCGTAAATCTCATATCGTTTTGTATATTAAATTCACTTCCATTTTTAACAGTGCACTGTGGCCCTGGCAGAATTGATTCAGAATCGTTAATTTAGAGTCAATCTTTAACCATAGTATATTATAGGCAGCGACCGTGAAGTTATAATATTAATTTTTCATTGTATGCGACTATTCTCGGTCAATATTTTATGTCTCAGACCGGAGATGTGCTTCGCAAAATTCCACCATTAAACTTTCGATTGGGTCGCTATAAGCGAAGTATTATTAAGGGAGCTGTTAAAAACAGGTGCAAATTTATATTTTACATTTGTTGTTAAAAAAATATAAAAATACTTTCATAAACAAAGGGCTATAATTAATAAACGATCAACATACATCGTGGCGTAATATACTATTTCGCGACTACGCTAAAAAGTCCACATTTCATGCCTACAACGCGGGTGGAAAGTTGCAGTTTCTTGACCGTCGGGTCGAAAAGTAAGGCAGCGGGAGGAAAAGTGCTGCAGTAGGAGGAAAACTGCTGCAGCGGGGCGAAATTCGATCATTCAATATTTGTACCTATTTGTGTCGTTGCAAGAATAAAAATATGGTCTTTTTAACGTAATCGAAAAAGTATAGTATGGTATTCAGGAGGGGCCGGTTTTTCACCTCGTGAGATTTCAGGCCTCGCTTTAGTCGAGCAGCAAACTTCACACTCGACGAAAAACACGCTCTTCCCTCCCTTGTAGCATAATGTACTATTTTTCATATAAAGAAAGCTACGAGGAAGCAAAAACCCTTGAGAAGAATATTCAAAGGCAAGAAAAGACTGTAGTAGCAATGGCGAGGTTTAGAGGTCGCCTACCAGACAGGCCGACGTCGCCGGTCACTCTCCTTGTCGCGACTACACGCTTACCCGCGGCGACACATGAAACTCTACCTCCTCTCGCGAGCGAGTGAGCGATGAATCATTCTCCTCACCGGAGTGAACTATAGCAGTGGCAGGAACGCAGTCATTCTCCTCCGCGTGCTGCTGTTTCTCGTTGCGTCATCTATTATCGTAATCGCTATTAAGTAGCTGACTATGCGCGATTCAATACGACGTCAGGGAACACAGAACTCCATAAGATGTCGTTTAATTTATACACAATTCTTGACAGCAACTTTTCCGCGCTGAAAAAAAGATTGGTTCATCTAAATCCGACGCATATGAGCTGTGAAATAAATTTATAATCAGCTAACCATCAGTTTTTATCACCTTAAACATGTGTTAATCTGCCGAAACAAATGACGTGATGAATAATAAATAAAAAATCTGCTATAACTAAACATTTATTTCACAGCTGGTGTTTGCAAAATTTATACTGCTAAAAAATTTAGTGATTAATATAAGAAGCTATATTTAAATATTTATTTTACAATTTTTTGGAGCCGATTTTTTTTTACGAATATGTTCACAAAATTTTGTGAGATTTGTTTTTTCGTAGAAATTATTTGAATATTCAAATATTTAAAAATAAAACTTGTAAATAATTGATATAAAGTAGTAGTTTTGGAGACAATTACACGACATATGTTTATGGAAGTAAATATTGGAGGTTTAGAAGCATGATTGTGTATTAAATTACACTGAGAGAAAAATCTGGTAATTTAAAAAAAATATAGTTAGACCGACGATAATCTAACTATAAACTATAATTCCCAGGAACAACAGCTATATTTTATGGTTATAGCAAATATAAGAAAATAGTTGGATGAACCATTAATATAATTCCCAGGAGGAACGTATATATTTTATGGTTATGGCAAATATATTTATAGTAGCAATCATCAAGATGATAATAGTTTCAACAACTATTCTAATAGTTTCAAATATGCCGTTTCGTTGCATATACGATTTCAACAATTGTTTCCAATA
Source organism: Ephialtes manifestator (assembly GCA_963970395.1). NCBI lineage: Eukaryota > Metazoa > Arthropoda > Insecta > Hymenoptera > Ichneumonidae > Ephialtes > Ephialtes manifestator. The sequence continues at coordinate 24,665,717 of OZ019974.1, read as the reverse complement.
ACCTTGCAAGTATCGTTTATTGAACCATATTATCATCGCTTCAACCATAAAACATGGCAAGCCTTCCTATATTCGTTTTATCATGTCAAATCGTTAAATCAACGATAAGCTTTTCTCTCAGTTTAGACACATGCTCTTTTTGCACAAAAACTTGCTATACGAGTATATTTATTTTAATATATAAATTTGTATTTTATAGTGTCATTAAGGGGATTAAAACACTTCAGTGTTTTTTTTATCGTTCCTTCAAAGATTTGGGCATTGAAAAAAGATAGTGAAGGTAATTTATATTACAGCATGTGTCCATCATACAGAATAGTCTTGTATTAACAAAAACATTTTCTGATTAACGTTAATTTTTAAGAATATACATTTACATTTAGTTTTTAAAAAAATCTTCTTACGTTTTGTAAAAGATGCATTACAAATCAACTATCTCGAAAAGTGATTCCATTCTTGATTTAGAAATAATTATATTAAAATAATTATACTTGTATGAGGGAAAGTTATCCTCTTATTTTTTTCAGGTTGTCTCAGATATTTTCTTGTTAACGCCGTTTAAATTTTTGAATTCTGTTGATGAGGTTAAATGTCTTTCTGTGAAGAAAGTGATTTTTGCATTTCTTAACGACCATTTTTCATTTATACAACGTTTTATGAATATCTGTAAAACTGCGAAGCGATAATTCGGTTTATTGTCGTGAGTTACATTCTGAGACTATGCAAAAACGATGAAAAAAAGGTGTACAACTGATTGAACTAGTCTTGAGCGTTTTAACCTCCTTAAAACGAACAAACAGGCTCATTCCAGAAATCTTTTGGAAATTGATACAAAATTGCAGATTTTTTTAAAAATAATTGCAAATGTATATTCTCAAAAATTAAAGTTAATCAAATAATGATTTTTACAAATATAATACTATTAATCTTTTCTGTATTGGGGACACCTGCTGCAGTAACGCTGTTAAAATTTTTCAAATCGGTTGATGAGGAAAAAGGTTAAATGTCTTTTTGTGAAGAAAGTGATTTTTGCATTTCTTAATGACCATTTTCCATTTATACAACGTTTTATGAATATCTGTAAAACTGCGAAGAGATAATTCTGTTTATTGCCGTGAATTACATTCGGAGATTATGCAAAAAGGATGAAAAAAAGTGTACCACTGATTGAACTAGTCTTGAGCGTTTTAACCTCCTTGAAACCAACATCCAGTCTCTTTTCAATGCGTGGAGACGAAACGACCCATATTTTCATGCTGCGCGATACAAATCCTGTGCAACTGTGACCGGCTCGTCTTCTTTCACATCTTCGCCGTCAGAGTCGTCTAACGGAACGTTTCTGGCCGTTATCTAGGATTTGTGTCGGACGGAAAGCTTCCACACGTTGAGCATCACCTGAGAGTTTGCTCTCTCTTTCTCTGTCCTTATTTCCTCACGTCTTCGATTTTTCTTTCGCCTCCCACATGCCACATGTCTGTCTTCATATGTATAATGTATTTATCTTTCTCGCCCCGATTAAACTTCTGCTTGCGAATACGTGACGTTAAAACACACCAACACTTGATCATAAAGAAAGAAACTCGCGAAACGCGTTCTCGTAATACATTTGTGTAAGCTTCATCTTTTTTTTTTTTTCTTTTTTTATATTTTGCACACGTCAAACAAATTCGGGTTAAGGTCCCGGCCGCCAAACCGACTGACTCGCTTCCTTCGTGCCTCGCTCAGACTGCAATAAATATTAAGATCTGCTCAAGGACGGACCCGATCGACATTCCATTGTTCAATCTTCCAATCAAGCGGAGAGGCAGTGAATTTATTGTAAAAAAATTATTGTCGATGACACTGATGACAACACTGTTAAAAATGTTTAACGTAAAGTTACTACACATGTGCAGGAAACTCTTTTTCAGAAATGTGCATATAAATTTATGTCGTCTTTTTAATAGAAGTTAAATTCAATTTTACCACACATACATTAAATTTTCATTTCCTTTCGTATATTAAATTGAATTTCCTACACCGATTCAGTAAAAAAATAATACAATAAATACAGTATATGAATTTTCCAAATATTTTTTACAGTGAACTTTTTTTTATTGACTAGGGACAGTTTCACAATGGCGGAAATATATACAATTTTATGCACTGCATGTTGGGACAATCTTTATGTAAATTCTGGAATTTTTCAGTCTTGAAAATTCCGGTATTTATAAAAAATTCTGAACATTTTAAAATTTAAAAAAGAGTCCCGAATATTCGAATACAATTTAGTAAAAAAATATTGTGGATGACATGGTTATAATAATTTATTATTCAAGACAAGTTTCAATATGTCTGTAATATTAAAATGTATAATGCTATGAATTGTAAGTTGGGCCAATCTTCCAACCAAAAATTTTCATCCCCGCATAGACAACGCTTTGTATTTCAGATCGTGCCTCAGAAAAATAAAAATTTGTCTCTAACTCTGGAGTATAATTAAAAATAATTTATTTATGCTGCAAAAAAGAAATTGTTCTAGTGATAAAATTTCGGGAAGTCCAAACGAATTAAATATAAATTGCTCTGTACTTAAATGACGATCCTCGTAATTTTTATCACCAGAACTATTTTTTTTTGTGAAAAGAAGCAATAAATTTTATTTTGTTATACTCAAACGATAAAGAATAGATTTTATTTCCAATCTTTCCGGGATGTAACTTTGTATTGAATTTTCGAAAAATGCTGAAAACTACTAGTATACAATATAAAGAAAGTCTTTTTTTTTAATCATATTAAATTATTTACGAAATAATTTTGAGAGATCTTATCATGGAAGAATAATTACTTTAATTTATTTATATTTATTACAAAAGTGTTTTAAAAAGTTATCTATGCATAGTTAGCAATCGTTATTTATTTTTTAAATATTTCAATCGCTTTTCCATTAAAATGATGTCTATTTCTGTAAATACGTTTATCACAAATACTTTCTACTCAGATTCCGACTATTCAATCGCTATTGCAATTTACTCTTGCTGCTCATTACATAATCGATTGATTCTCTCGATCAAGTCGACAAGAATCATGCGATACAGCATTGGCGCCTTCTTCTTTCGCTTATCTTTCTTTTCCGGCACGTTTCACCGTAGATTGTTGTTACAAGTTTTATTCGCATGATCTTTGAGACTACAAGACAGTACAAATATCAGTAAATACTGGGTCATATACGCACGTATGTGCTAATTGAACATAGCTAATGCAGAGCCTGCATCGAATGTCTCTAATCCAAAATGAAGTCCGTTCGTTGGCAAAAACGATTTTGTGAATATAGAGTGAATTAATTTATTAAACAAATAAAACAGAATGAAAATAAGACGCCTATTTTTCTGTTTTAATAGTCGAAGCTCTTCGCTTCTTCAAGCGATTGAGGACTGATTGCAGATTTGTGCCAATTGTATGAAATTATCGCTTCTCAAGCTCAATATTTAACGATTGTGACATCATCGATACAATATGCTATCAATCGACATATCCATTGTCTAGTATTGTGTACAGATGGCTATCAATGATTTAACTAGAACATCCAGTCAATAACATTGGAAAAGAACATTTTTTTAGCCAATATTCCCTTTTTTATTCCAATAATAGAAGAAAAAAAAATGATTACATTTTTCTTGTTTACATGTTGACAAGGCATTAATGACTTTTACATTTAGAATATTACAGAAAATTTTTCAGAGAGGAAATCTAACGATTGGAAATAATGTTGTAAGAATAATCAATGATTTTTTAGGTCATTTCTAACAAGGAAATATCCATTTGAAAACAGAAGTTCAATGACCAGCAAGCTACAGATTATCAACAAAGTAACAACAACATCATCAGTGGAAATTCCTTTCTACCTACATGCTATTCATTTTTATAAAATTGAATCAGTGCAACATGAGTTTATATTAAGTTTATATTTTAGTTTGATGACATGATATGATAAAAAAAATGATTGCAAATGATTGAATTTATCTTTATTTAAAAACACACTATTTCCAATCCCAATAAAAACAATGAAGTAAATTATTTAATATGGTGATTTCTAGTTATAAGCAAGAATTTCTTCCAGCAATCCACAGAGAAAATAAAAAACAAAATTATCAGAAGAAATTTTTTTTACTATTCTTCTGTAGCAATCAACTTAACTACAATTTTGATGTAAATAGTTCAAAGAACATAAAAAAATATATGTATCTTAATACTCTGTTGCTGAAGATTATTTACATAGTTTTCAATTGTTTATGCATTTACTTTGATAGAGTAAGTATATATTTGATAAAAGTAATATACAAATAAAAAATTGTTGTCTCATACAAATACTCATATAATTTCTATTCAGATAAAGGAGTAGATTTTCACATTGTGTTTTTTTCCAATCTTGACTATATCTCTGTAGAGTTTGGCTAAAACTCATTTGAACACATTGTAGTACTGTATAATAACACAAAGTAATATAAATTATTTTGTATTACTTTATAAATAAATTGAATAGATTTTTAGCAAATCAGTAAATAATTTGAGTAATTCAGAGTGCTAATATAATTGTAATAATAATAAGCCTGGTGGAAAAGCACAAAAAAATGCTACAATTTTATAAATTCTCCAAAAAAGCCACAAATACCTTTATTATTTTGTACTTCTTCTTGGTAGCTTGATTAAGATCCTCGTGAACTTTGTCCAGCAGCCATAGTAAAAATTCCTGAGCGTCGTGTTGCAGGTTGCCTCTATATTGGCTGCCATACTTATCAACAACGCTTTTGAAGGCAGTGCTCATTTCAGGGTCATACTGGCAGCTCCAAATAGCCTTGAGCAGCAGTGCGAGTTGCTCCGTTATTTCTCCTTTCGTGCCATACTTTTTGGAGTTCAATTTGTTCCTTCTTGACAAATCAGCTTTGTACTGATCAAGGACAAAGTATTCCGCCAAAATATCGGTATGAGAGAGACACTGAAGAACAGCGTTCATGAAGCACGTGTTGCCATGATTTCTGAGTCCGATAACGCCAGGAACTCTGTCGGGAGGTATGTGAGCAGGTTTCGGTGGCGGAACTCGAATATCGCTGGCACTGGAGACGATATCAGAACGATTTGACTTGTGAGTTTGAACTCCGACGCTTGACATGTGTTGAACCATTTTGTTGATAAATTTCTTCCACGAAGGTCTGCGAAAGACTTTTTTGCTTGCGGAGCGTTCATGAAAATTGCTACCGCTCAATGATCTTGGTACGCCCAAAATAGGCTGCGAATTCTGTTCGTTCTGCATATTGTTGCGCAAGTCTTTTGTACTCACAGTATTGTTGTCTCTCGTTTGTTGTTGTTGTTGTTGTTGATTTTTCGGACGTCTTTTGGACATTCTCGCGGCACTTTGAAAGGGATTTTTCGGAAGCGTAAATGTGCGCTTAAGACGCGACGTCGGTTGCTCTCTACTTAAGTTACTGCAAGTTCTTGCTTCGGTTTTAACCTCATCCACGCCCAACTCACCCTCGGACACAGATTTCATAACCGCTACAGGAAAACTCTCGGCGCTGCTGCTCATCGCCGGCGTCTATCGACGCTCGGTTTTAAACAACAACAAAATAATAGATATATATACATACACACACACAGACACACACCGCACTGGGCTTAAGAAGCTTAAGGCCCTCACATCACGATATATATATATGTATATATATGCGTGTTCGCAACACCCTTTTATTCTATCTTTCCTAGTTTTGTTGAAGCACGGTACACGGCTTTACATGCCTTGTTTTTTTTTTTTTTACTACACTGTTACGCCGCGCTTGAACGATGTTGAGGAGAGACTGTGACAACACTTTCGCGCGACTCGGCAGCCATTTGCCTTTTGCCAAGGGCTTCCACGATTACGTTCTCGAGGTCTTCAGAGAGGAGGTGTAAGGAATGCCAAACAGCGTCCTCTGCGGCGGTGCGGCGAATTCGGGAACTTTGGGAAACGTTGCGCGCCCTCTGGCGGGAAATGTGAAAGGCGTTTTGTGGGAGCGTTATCTACGACCAATCAGAATGATGGTGGTCTTATCTGTGGTTGAGACTTTTCGAATAGGGCGGGAGTCGATAACAAAGAGAGTGATAGGAGCGATTTTGTTAGCGGGAGAGTATTTTTGGAGATAAAACGAGGAATAGTAATGCTGGATTTCACATACGCGCTACAGCGACAAGCGACACATTCATTTTCAGGTTTTTTATGTCGGCACACTCAAAATGGTTTAAAACGTCGAGGAAAGTGGTTTAGAAAAAATGTATGGATGGATATGCGTCACTCATAATTCAAATTTACATATCTTAAGAATTGCCTTAACAATCGGACTGAAATTTAGCAAACAAGTGAAGCAGGTCGACATCTTTGTTTGTGGTAATTTTCAAAAAAATTTAAAAACATGTTCCAATTTTATTTGACGTTGCAACTTTCGAAAAATGTCTGTACGCTCATTAGCATCCGCAAATTTTTAGCTATTGAGCTAAATAATTTTTTATGAATAAGGCTATGTTACAGGAGGATCGGTATTGAATTTGGAATGAATCTGTAAAAAAAGTTTGGTTTTTATGGGATTTTGAATTAAAAAAAAAAAAAATATTCGTATTGCTCTAACTCACGTTAAATCTCACCAAATATCGAGTGAAAGTTTCTACAGATTGAAAATAACATTCAGCACTGCTACCTGTACCAAATTTGGTAGTGATCGGTAAAGCGGTTTAAATTTTACGTGATTTTGAATTTTTCAAGAACTATATAACTAACGAAAGAAGTTGCAAAGTAGAGTTTTGTACATTGTTGCCTCATTCATTTTCATTTTTTACAAAGTTTCCTCTATGAGGAAACCAACATTAATAAATAAGCTTACTCATAGATGTGGCTTTGCGAAAATTGAAAATTAATGAGGATGCAATTCGCAAAGTTCTACTTTGCAACTTTTTGTTTTAGTGTCATAATGATAGAGCAGATATGATATTTATTTACTAACGAACGCTTTACATAATTTTGCTTCCTCATAGAGAAAGATTTGTTTTCGTGGAATTTTTTTTTTTCAAGATTATCATGTCAGGACACAGAATGATTCGAAACTAAAGAATATGGATATGGGAGATCGGGGTATAGTGTGACACTATTTCTCTCAGAATTTATATAGATATTGGCCGTGTCACATTGAATCCCACTCTCCCCTATACATAGAACATACATACATAGCACCTATACATATCTATACATAGCATAGTAATTACGTAAGTATCCCAACTTCTGCGTAGCTTCAAACCGCCCATAAAAACGTCTATGTACATCTATATGCTTTGCCGAAACGTCGAGAAAAGTGGTTTAGAAAAAATGTATGTATGTAGTGTGTGTCTGTCTGTGTGTGTGTAGCCAGCATGCAAAATTCAAACTAAACCTAAAGAACGGCTTTATCAATCGAGCTGAAGTTAGAAGAAGTTGAAGTTAGAGTTTATTGGTGAACATTTTCAAAAAAAAAAATTCAAACCTAAGATTATTTTTTATTCAATTCTGTATTTTTGGAAGAAAGCTTTTGAAAATATGTAGCGATCGAGCTAAATATTTTTTTACAAATAAAGCAATACTCAAGGAGGATCGGTATTGAATTTGGGATGAATCTATAAATAGGGTTGGTTTTAATGGAATACGGAATTTGTCGAAAAATTTACGTTTTGCTCTAATTCACGTAAAATATCACCGAATCAATCGAAATTTTTTACAGACTGAGAATAGTATTCAGCGCTCCTACGTACCAAATTTCGTAATGATCAGCAAAGGGGTTCGGATTTTATGGAATTTTGAATATTTTCATAATTATTATTTGCTTTTTAAGTTTTTTTATTCCTTTTTTTTAAATAAATTAAACCCTTTCATAATAAAAGTGAGTTAATAGTGATAACATATAAGAGTGAGATATGTAGTTAGTGTTGAGTGGGGGTAGAAAATGATAGATTTGATATACTGATTTTATACAGCGTTGCGAGTTTAAATTCAATAATTTATGACTTTCACTCTATTCGAACCTCACGACTGTCATTCTCATGTTGGTATTGAATGCTCTAATGGTTTTATTTTATTATGAACATTAACGTTAATTAAAATTTAATTTGCTGCCAACAAATTATCGTTTTTTTATTGCTCTAATCATTTGTGAAATTGTCTCTTTGCTTCATCATTCCATGAGTAATTTAATATTAATTTATTTCCAATATTTAATGTTCCTAATCATCGAAATGTATAAATATTTCATGACAAATTTAATTTTTTCTCGTAAAAATCGATTTATAAAATGCCAGAAAAATAATACACCATTATTCTATCCATTAGCCAAAATAATTACCTTTTTACATGTATTTTTTAAATGAGTCGAAAACGATGTTTTTCCACTAACAAAATATTTATCCATTTCCGTACCAATATTGTCGAATATTCTCCAAAATTATTAACATGAAATTATGTATAAAATAACTAAATAGCAAGTTCGATTGGAATTAAAGTTTAAATCGTAATCACAAAGTTTAAAAATTTGGAAAATTTTTGTACACTGATTTTCATAAAAATGATGCTAAATATAATTACAAGTTTTGGTGCAAATTGCTCAATAGATATGGAAAATGTGTACATTGTAATACTCAGTGGTAGATGATTAGTTACAAACTGTTTAAGGAGGTATGATAGGTACACACAGTCCCGCCGTATGTGAGTTTCAAAGAAAATTTCGAACACTGTCCAATGGGATCAAAAACGGAAAAAAATGAAGCATGTAAAAGGTGTTGAAAAGATCGATTTTGCATAATAATAATTCCAAAAATATTATTAACAAATTGATGAATAAACAAATTGTTGAACCAATTATCCGACAACCTAACGGTTTTTTCGAATGAAAATGATTTGGCAATTTTTCCGAATACATAAGCATTTTTTCAGGATTTTTTCTTTATTTCGAGTTTTTATTTTTATTTTGAAAAATTCGTTATTTCTCGCACATTTTCAAAAACTAAACAACATTCAAAATAAAGATAAAATTCTGAAAAAATTCATATGTATTCGGAAAAATTGACAAATCATTTGAATTCGAGAAAAAAAAAGTTAGGTTGTCGGGTGATTTGTTCAACAATTTTTTTATTCATCAATTAGTTAAGAACATTTTCGAATTATTATTATGGAAAATCGATTTTTTCAGCACGTTTTCTCTGGTTTTTCGATTTTTATCGAATTGGGAAATGTTCGAAATTTTGTCTGAAACTCACGCTTGGCTGGGACTGTACCCATCATACATCCTTAAGTAATTTCTATGATGAATTTATTGAGCATCAATATGCGCTAAAGGCCTCAACACATATAATGTTAACGACCTCTTAGGAGCGTGAAAGGCTGATACCGCTGATCGTGCATAAACTATAGAAGTATGTTCAATGTACATGGGGCATTCCATGCTAACTCGATAAATTGTTGACCCTTCATAATTTTAATTCGACTTATTCCTATACCACTGATTTGCATCACCCCAAAAACGGACATAAATAAAAATATTTTTTTTTACTTTGCCGTCGGGTTTTGTTAATGTTAAAAGTCGAAAAAAACACTCCATAACAAAAAAATTGGAAAAAAATGTCAATAACTTAAATTTTTTTAAATCTCAAAAACAAAAAATCAAAGTGGTAGGTTTTGACGTTACTTTTTTTATCGACGTTTTGAATAAAAAAAAGGCGTTGGTATATAGTTTTATAGAAAGTTTTATTCTCGGTAAATTGTAGAATCATTTTTCCTTCCACATTTTAATGAATATTGAAACTGTATGTTTCATTTGTAATAAAAATAGAATTTTTTTCATTCTTCCTGCCAATTGAGTGATTTAATTATTGTTTTATGAGGGTTTACGAGACTCTTAAATTCGGAAATTATTATTTTCATGCATTTCATCACAAAATTGTTAAAATAGTTGAAACGTTTAATAAAAATTGTAAAGTAAATTTTTTACATCTCACATTAAGCATATTCATTTCTAGTCTAACTGAATTAATTCGATAGGTGATAAACCGTATGAAAATAATAACGTCCGTATTTAAATGTCTCATAAGCCCTCACAAAACCATAATTAAATAACTCAATTGTCAGAAAAAATGAAAAAAAAAAAAACAAAATAATTTCTTTTTCAAATTCAACATATAGTTTCAGTATGCATTTAAATGTGAAAGAAAAAATTATTTTCACAACGTACAAACAAAACGTCGAAAAAAGATAACGTCAAAGCGTCTCTTTGATTTTTTGATTATAGGATTTTTTTTTTTTTAATTTTGAGATTTTTTTCAAATAAAAAAAATGTTTTAAATAATCTTTCGTCGTTTTTGGGGTGGTACAAGCCAGTGAAATAGAAATAAGTCTATTTACACATCGGAAGGGTCAATCGAGTTAGCTTGGAATGCCCCATACGCAGCCACGGTTGACTGATCCGTGCACTACGTAAACATATACACGTTAGTACATAACTCACTTGCAGTGTCCAACAACTTCACCCTATTAGATGATGCCGATTTGGCTAAGTTGCACTCGCCGAACCCTTTCATTGCTCAAACACATATCCATGCAATGATTTATAGGAATAAACTAGAAAAAAAATCGAAGATCAATCATTCGAGTCTTCAAACACTGAGTTTCGAGTATCGAGAATCGAGACTCGCGGTTCAATTAGACGAAGCAAATTCGGATCAACTTATCAATGAATTATTGACGACGATTTAAATCGGTTTTAAAGTTCAGCCAACCAAGTCACGATCGTTAAATAATTGGTTAACGACGTGATCTTGGTTCTAATTACACACTCACGTACAGAGCGTTTTGCAATTTCAGCAATTTTATTCTGTCATACTGTCTTCGATAATTAGAAACATGATCAATGTAGAACTGATCGATAGCAACTTTCATAAACATGAAGTATATTGATCGTAACAGATACAGGGAAATATTGTAGTTGAACTGGAAAATGTTAAGTAAGAAATTTTCATTCTTGTACCATGCGACTGTTTTTTTTTATTGACAATTGTTGTAAAATTCTATTTAATAAATAAAAAATGCTGAAGACGTAAATGGCCAAATCAAAAATGTAATGATATACATTTTTTCGAATAAATATGGTGGCCAAATAGCACTTTTAGTAAATTCACTTTTACAATTTATTACATGTACATGCGGTTTTATTTCGTTAAATTGAAATGTAGAATTGATTTCCTAATGGGAATGCATTGTTTGTCAAATTTTTCCATAATTTTTGGATGATAATTAAAAAAGATGTTATGCAGCAAGTATGTTAGACAGTTCAAGGATTAAATAATTTCCTCCCTCAAGATTTTCGAAAAAAATGTAAGCCTTTTGTGAATTATTAGCTGAGACATTCATCTCGTTTTCGGCTGGTTCAGAATTTACTACAAACGCAAGATTGTAATATTTTTCTGTGTTAAAATGAACCATTTTTTACTTCACCCGATGTGAAAATGGACGAATTACACCTTGTAAAATAAAATTTCGTACAATACTCCACGAGCTGAGAAAAAGTTTTTCCGCCCTCGTATCGTAATTTACTATTTTTGTGCTAAAATATAAATTTATTTCATGCTATTTGTATACCTTATCGAGTATAAAATAGTTGTTACTTCATCATAAATACACAGTATAGTTTTTTTCCGTGTAATAATTCCCCCATTTTATTGCTCATTCCCTCACAAATCGTATTTAAAAATTATTTCGCTGACGTTATGCAAGTCAGCGATTCTCTACAGCTCGTGAATTAGAGACGAATAATCCTAATAATAATCCAGACTTTATAGTAGCTAACACTCGCGTCGAAAACGTTGGACATGGATACGAAACGTTCGTTATCATTCGCTTTATTTACATTCACAATTATTCTCCTTCAAACGAAGTTGAGTTCAGCGATCTGGAACTTCTCAGCTGTTGATTTACCGAACGATATACCGATTTGGAGGTTTGCCGTTTGGAGAAGCAGAGCATTTTTGGCCATTCCGAGTTATTTGAAGGACGAGTGGAATAAGAATGTAAATAATGACATAACCTTGCTGGAGGCTGGATGGCCAGAACCTGGAAATAATTTTACCATCGGTATAACCTCCAATAGTGCAGTTCAAGTTTTTCCAAAATCGTCGAAAGCGATCAGCAACGAGTGTGAGAAATTATTTTCAGTGACTGGATTGGACGTTGACTTTAGGGGAAGATTATGGGTATTAGATTCACCTGAAGAAACTAATTGTCCTGCGAAAATTGTTATTTACGATCTGCGACGTAACGATCACCAGGTATACAATATATATTTTTAGATATCCCTGGTAAAAATAAGTGATAGAAAACGATTTAAAAAAATCTTACACGTTTCCAATACAGACATTGGTTCGCGAATGTACGAAGTACTATTATAAATTTACGATCGAAATCCTATATGTTTCTTCCAGACCCTGTAATATATTATTATAAATAATATAATTTTTCTATTCAATTTAATAATGAACGATCGTAGGAAAAATTATTTAAAAATGGACGATCGTAGGAATAATATTAATAGTAGTAGTACAAGACATTTATTGGACAGAATTTTTTTTTTTACAAGACAGTGTTCACATGTACATTTATTTATTTATTTTTTAACGCGTTCTTTGTCCAATGGGCCATCGACCGGAGTCCTTCAGCCCATAATATTAATAATATTACATTTTTCATTAAAAAAAAAGTTTCATCCACAAATCTTTGGATTCTAATATTTATCATATTCAAGATTCATTATGGTAGACTTCCTATAGCTGTGAAACGATGAGAAGAGAAACGAGAGAATCAGCATTAAATTATTGTATAAATGATAGATAACTGTTTCATTTATATGAGGATTTTATGATAGATTATCATAATTCTTTCAGTCTAAACATATACCATTTTTATTATTATTAATTTTTTATCGACTGTTAGCGGTCTATTTTTTCTGATGGAATTGTTGCGAAGCACATCTCGGGTCTGAGACATATACCATTTTGTTTTTGTTTTTGATTAATGTTGAATCATATATTTACGATACATCACGATACACTACAAACGGATAAAAATTTACAAGTGACGAAACGTACATTCAATATAAAATATTATAAACCCGTTGGTGCGACACCAACGAAAACTAACAACACCGATTCAATTTGTATAAATTGATCAGAGTCCGAATAGATACAGATGATAACATACGATTAAATTCCATTCAAATTCTATCGATCTGTATCAGTCGCTATAATTTATTCTTACCACGGATATGAAGAGTGAAGCGAAAACGACCGGATGATGTGCCCTCTTTCGGAAATTCATTTACAGTGCAGCGCCCTCTTGCGGAGTCTTTCAGCAATTATGGGATGAAATTAATGCTCTTGCTTACTCATAGAGGGAACTTTGTTTTCATGAACGTTTTTTTCCGAAATTTTCATACCAGTACATTAAAAATGGTCGAAAACGTCGAGAGAAAAGTGGTTTAGAAAAAAATTCTGTATATGTGTGCATGTGCAGATTTCCTTGTTGGCACAATAACTTATTATTTCTATTTTTTTGTGTATTGTGTATGATGATTTTTGCTTCCTCATAGAGGAAGCTTTGTTTTCGTGAAAACATTTTTTTTCGAGATTTTCGTGTCAGTACACTCACAATGGTCCAAAACGTCGAGAAAAGTGGTTTAGAATAAATGTCTGTATGTGTGTATGTGTGTGTGTGTGTATGTTACACGCTCGAAAAATGTAAACCTTTATAACTCGGGAACGCCTCGAGCTATCAAGCTGATATTTACACCATAGGTAGAGCTGTCAATACTCATCGTTCATACTAGTTTTTTTTTAAATCCCCCCGATCGTTAAATTTTTACGCGGTTTTGAATTTTTCCAAAAATGTCTGTTAACGCGATAACTATTTCAATTTTCGAGATATTGAGCTCAAAATTGGTATGAATGTACTCTTTCAGACACCGGTAACCCCTATTGAATTTGGTTAATATCGGTTGAACCGTTAAAATTTTATGATGTCTCGAATTTTTCAAAAAATTGACATTACCGCTCTATTGTAACTTTTGCAAAACTTAAAATAGCGAGCTCAAATTTTGTATATAAATGAAACAATATTCAGACATTATATATGTATAATTTAGTGACGAACGGTATGAAATTTTTGATTTTATGGAATGTTGAATTATTTTTTAAAATAAAAAAAACGTAATAACGAAATAGGAAAAGCGAATCCACAACATGTATATTTATCTAATTAAAATAAGGATGCCAAGTAGAACCTCGCACATTGCTTCCACATTATTTTTCGCGTTTCCAAAGCTTCCTCTATGAGGAAGCCAAAAATTGAATAACATACTTCCTCATAGAGGTAGCTTTGTAAAACGCGAAAAATAATGAGGAAGCAATGTGCAAGGTTCTACTTTGCATCCTTGTTTTATAAATACATCTACATAAACTCGTAAAAAATGTTCAAAACTTCGATGGAAAGATTTTTATGGAAATTACCAATGATCGTGATTTCACATGAATCTTTATTAGCTATCTATTAAAAATGTATGATACGTAGGACACACATCATGCCAACTCGACGAACGGCTGAACCTCACCTGACCGAATATAGTTCGTGATTGTATATGTTATTCTTCTACATAAATAATGAATGTTGAATTTTTTCCAGATTTCTTTTTAACTTCGTTTTTTAATTATAAATATTGAAAGCAAACAAAAATCGCAATTTTTTAAAAATACTGCGAAAAATAACTGAATTTTTTATCCACAAGCCAAAGTGGAGAAAAAATTATTTCTATTTTTTTTTTGTGTGTATTTTATGATGATTTTTTTATTGTATGTATTTTAATTGTATTTTTAATGTATGATACTTAGGGCGCATTTCATGCCAACTCGACCAACGGCTGAACCTCACCTAACCAAATATAGTTTGCGATTTTTTATGTTATTCTTCCACATAAAATACAGGTAGAATTATTTCCGATTTTTTAATTGGAGTTTTTCAATTATAAATATTTAAAGCTAAACAAAGGACGTCTCAATTTACAGGCCAAATTTTTTTTTACATACTACGATAAACAACAAAATTTTGATCCCGAAGCGAAAGTGGAAAAATAATTTCGTCTGCATTTTATTTGGTACTGTATTTTTCGGATAATCACGGACCATATTTGGCTAGGTGAGGTTCAGCCGTTGGTCGAATTAGCATGAAATGCGCACGGTGTATCATAAATTCGTAATAGATAGCTCATAGAGCCCGAAGCGAAATCACGACTATTGGTAATTTTCATAACGATCCTTCCATCGAAGGACAGTTATGAAATATTTTAAATTTTTGTGTAGATGGATTTATAAAAAAACATCATAATGTACAAACAAAAATAGAAAAAATGATTTCTCCACTTTCGCTTGTGGATAAAAAATGTTGTTTATCGTAGTATTCCCCAAAAACATTTTAGAATAAAAAAAGGGGTTTTGTTTAGCTTTAAGTATTTATAATTAAAAAACGCCATTAAAAAAATCTCAAAAAAATGTTACATGCATTTTTTATGCGGAAGAATAATATAAAAAATCGCGAATCATATTTGGGAAGTTGAACGTCAGTCGTTGATCGAGTTGGTATGGCCCATATTTTATTAAGCTTTTTGGCCAATAATACAAAGTTTTACTAAAATTGCTATAATTTGGAAAAATTGTGAAGTAGTGACTCTGGCTTGTGCTTGTCTTCTATAGAATAGATCAAGCTTTAAAATGCTATTTTGCACAATGGAATTGGCTGAGTTTTTATATGCTTACAGATTTTTCAAACTGAAACAGCGGAAATTGAAGATTTTTCCCCTTTCTAGATTTTTTGCTCGTTTTTTAAAGTAATTTCACAAAAGAAATAAAGAAAATTAGAGTTTGATCCATTACAAAACAAAGTTGTGCCCAGTTGAACATCCTGATTTTTCGTGATCGTGCCTTTTTTTTTGATAAGCGGAAATATTGCAACTTGAATTTTTGTTCAAGATATCAAATATTGGCCCTCACTAATATCCGCAAATCGTATATTCCACCACAGAAAATAACCATTTCAAAGTTTTTCACACGAATTTAAAAAAATATTTTTTTTATTATTTCGTGACCGAAACAAAAAAAATATATGTCGACGATATATAAAAGTTGAATAAATATTTCACAATCTTGATGAAAATTAAAATAAATATCTGACTGTCCTTACTGCAATAAATTAGTTTTTTACTTTCTGCAGATAGTTCGGACAGATTTACAAGATATACCAAAGAATAATTTGAGATGTCTGGTAATTGATCCTTTTATTGGTATTTGGGGCCCACGAGCTTACATTGGTGATCCTGGCGATGAATCCATAATTATCTACAGTTTGAGTGAGTCAAAAAAATAAAATTCATTACACAAGAATTAAGATCGATGATGAAAAACATCGACATTTCAGGTCAACGAAGATGGTGGATATTAAGATTGCTTCACGGTGCTGGGGTACCACGAGTTTACAGCACGGAAATGGCAATGTCGAGAAAAGGTGCCTTGCTTTACGTCACAAGCACTCAGTCGCAGAATCTCTTCAGCATCGATCTCGATGAGTTACGAAGTGACGAAGGACCGTCGGCTGCGATGCAAAATGTAAATGTACACACATCAGGGTTGGCAGCACTTGAAAAATAGGATTTAAAATACTTTTTTCTTATAAAAAAAATGATAATAATTTTAGGTAATTTTGTTATCTGTCATGAGCCAAGTTCGTTTCCCGTTAAAAAAAATAACTTAAATTTTTGATACTTTCCTAGCTAAAAAAAGTCTAAAAATTATAAATTTGAAGAAATCACATTTTTCATTATTACTTGAAAATGCGATTTTCTATAGAATAATTGAAATGGAGGACACATTTGTAATGGTACTAGTTTTTGTAATTTCTCCCGAAATTTTGGATGTACGAAAAATATATATATATATATATATTAAAGGAAATACCTATTTCTCTAATCTACCGAATATACACCGGGTTGGCAATTAAAAAATCAACAGCCAATCCAGTTGAAAAAAATGTAATGTTTTAAAATTTTCTGAATAACAATATTAAGAGTATAAAATAAAATAAATACCTAATAAAAATAGTGAAACAATTACAATCTTGAGAAGGTGACATTTTTTATTATTATGTGTAAATAATAAATTTGTATTTAAAAAAAAAAATTGTAGGATGTATTTCCAATACATTTCTACTATTTGCCAATTTTTTTCAGAATTTATGGCCGAAAATTGAAAAAGATGTTTCGAAAAATGTGCCAAATATATTAAATATACGTTGACAGTTCAGAGGTTTAGAATTTTTTCGGAATTTTTGCATAATTTTTTCTCTATTTGAAATTTTTTTTGTTTTGAAAAATACGCAAAGAATACCGTATAATGGATACGCGTTTGTCATAAAACCATCTATTATACTCAAGATTTTATTTGCCACACGCATATCCAAATTTCTTTATTTTTCGCGCATTTTTCAAAACTAAAAAAAGCAATTCAAAACAACGAAAAAATTCATATGTTTTCGGAAAAATTGACAAATCATTTTCATTCGAAAAAAACGTTAGATTGCCGAGTAGTTTGTTCAACAATTTTTGTATTTATCAATATGTTAATAAAATTTTCGATTTATTATCATGCAAAATCGATATTTTTAGAACCTTTTACATGCTTGATTTTTTTACGATTTTCAGCCCATCGGGAAGTGTTCGGAATTTTCACTGAATTTCGCGTTTAGCGGGATTGTACCTATCATACGTCCTTAACAACATTCAATCTATTACAAATTCTATTCTTTTTTTCGAAGGGCGCGACACAAAATACTACGGTGAAATGGCTCGGAACAAAAATGGGCAGTTCCTCAGGAATGATTTGCGATCAAAGGGGTGGCCTTCACTACTTCCTGGTCACGGAACATGCCAGTGTACGTTGGGACACGAAACACGATTTGAAAGTAGGCACATTCCGCTATCGCTCCGCGTACCGAGCAGCATTAAATCCATTGTAACATTTACTTCCATGGAAAACGTTGAATAATTTACGTTTATCCAAGTGGAACATCAGATCGATGGAAATTCGAAAGCTCATCTTTCTTTAATTTTTACAATTATCATTGCAGACATCCAGTCACTCGATTCTACTGCAGAGCGAGGAAGTTCCTTGCATAACCGACTATCGTGTAGATCTGCAAAGAAATGTCTGGGGCCTCGTGAATCTCGAACATCCGTTCGCCAAAGGCCCGAGCACGAAATTTATTAAAAAATGGAACGCTAATTTCCGAACTATACGGATTTACAAATACAATACATTTGGCCCATAATATTTATATTTATAGTCCTGGCGCCCACGTACCTTCTCTATGTAATAAAAGGTCCATTCGAAAACCTAGCCCTGATGAAAATAAATAATAAAAAACAATTTTAAAACATCCTATCGTTCCGAATACGGATTTCGGTTCGCGAATTTACGAAGTACTATTATAAATTTACGATCGAAATCCTCTTTGTTTCTTCCATATCCTATAGTATTATTATAAATAATATAATTTTTGTATTAAATTTAATAATAAAAATATACGATCGGAGGAGTAATTTTAATAATATTACATTTCACATTTAAAAAAAAGATTCGTCAACAAATTTTTGGATTCAAATATGTATCATACTCAAGATTCAATATGATGGACTTCATATAGCTGTGAAACGATGAGAACAGAAACGAGTCAATCAGCATGAAATTATACATACATATCGATAACGTATCTATCGTATTAAACCCATGGAAAACGAAAATATTAGGAAACTAATAACAACGATTCGATTTGTATAAATTGATCAAAGTTCGAATAGATAGAAATGATAACATACGATTAAATCACATTCAAATTCTCTATAATTTCTTTTTCTCATCGAGATGGGCCTTTTAGATTTTCGACTAAACACACAAGTCCGTATTTGATTGTTGCATTTTTTGCCAAAGTGTATGTAGATATTTGGAATATATAGCTTTTTGAATTTAAGAAAAGGTCGAGAAAGCTTTAGTGATTGTGATATTTTGCTAAATACGTCTTCATAAAAGTAGCATTCTCTGTCAATTCAGCCACTTTTTTTTCGACCCTCTCCGATTTGCCCTGTAATTGGTTATATGAATGTACCACTAAAAGACACTCTATGTGAATTTTTTCAGATTTTTTAAAATAATTTTTCAGAAAATGGGGTTTTCTTAATCAAGTGCAAATATCTCAGAATTTTGAATTTACTGAAAAAAATATCAGCACATAAAAGTTATCGTTTAATGTTAGCTTTCGAGCGGAATATTCCAAATAATTGTCACGTTCCTGTGAGTATGATTTTTTTCCGAAAAATGGAGGAATTATTTTTTAATTATAAAAAGGATATTTTTTTTACTGAAAAAAATACAGAGTATTGCTACATGACTGTTGATATCACAAAAAAATCGCCAGAGTGGCACCGATCGATCTTCTGGTATTAAAAAATGCATTTGTGTGAAAGTTCCGAAAAACGGGGGCATTATTATTTTTTTGATAAAAAAACGGTTACTTTTTGTTGGCTAATAAAATTACAGAGTATTCTTGCATGACTGTAGATATTGCAAAAAAAATCATCAGAGTGGTACGGATCGAACTTACGGTATGAAAAGAAATTATTCGTGTAAAATTAACATACAGTTGTAGTACATATCGAATTTGATGAAGATTGGCAAAGTGGTTCAGATTTTGTAAGACATTGAATTTTTAAAAAAATCTCTGTATGTTCTCCAGCTGCCACAATTTTTTTGATAATGAGCTTAAACAGTTTTTGACGAATAAAGCAATAAAAAATGACAATCGGTATTTAATTTAAGCGAAATACAAAAAGCGGTTTAGATTTTATAGAATTTTGAATTTATGAAAATTTTTGTTTTCGTCCTTCTTTAATTTGTATTTAAAATAAGAATGCAAAGGAACATTTGCACATTGATTCGTCAATAATTTTCATCGTTCGCAAAGCTTTCTCTATCAGGAAGTCAAAAATAAAATAAAGAAACTTCCTCACAGAGACGGCATTGCGAAAGATGAAACTTAATGTGGAAGCTCTGTGCAAAGTTCTACTTTGCATCCTTTTTACTTTTTACAAATCCACCTCTATGAGTAAACGTATTTATAATTTTTGGCTTTCTCACAGAGGAAGCTTTGTGTTCTAAATCAATGTTCTACTTTGTACCTTTTATTGTTACCTTTAAAGTTTTGGTAGTTATGTATACACAACACAAACAAATCGTATAAATTATAAAATCATTATATAATGCGTGCAAATTTTCTTTAAATTCAATATTTAATAAAATGTGAACAAAGATATTTTTAATTGTTGTATAAATTATTATGAATAATTTCAAGTAATACATTTTTTTGAGATACTTTTATCGACGTTTCATACCACTTTTAGTATGTGAAGCTAAAACTCTAAAAAAATGTTTGACAGAAAAAAATAGGATTAAAAAAATAAATAGAATTCCAAACTATACGGATCTACAAGTACAATCCTTTCGGTCCATAACGGTGAGTGTGATGCATGTGTGTTGCGAATAAAGGCGCGATTTATGGGCGTTGACGATACGCGTGTCTCCTGTCGTAATAATTCTTGAGAACGCTCTGAATAAAGCGTTCTAATCACTCTTAGGGGCTCGAGCTCCAGTTACGTAAGTTAGCAACGACTACTTGGCGCTACATAATGTCCGGATCCTGAATCGAAATCTGCAGTCCGTACAGCCTTCAGAATAAAGAGTGACTTTAGCCGTTTATAGCTGAACTACCAGTTTTATATTTATTCACGTATCCTTTGCCGCAATTTATCTGGCAATTCAGTTTCCTTTAAAAAAACAAACATTTTTTGTTGTTTTTTTTTATTCCATGAACTTTTCTCGTTTATCGATCATGATTAAAACTGGCGTTCTATTTTGTTGAATCATTTAAATTTAATCATATAGCGATGTAGGGGAGGGCGGGGCAAAATGGCAACACAGGTCATAAAGGCTATGGGGCACGATGGAACGCGGGGCGTAATGGTATAGCAATACGAACGAGACAAGGCATGCGAGAACCGGAGTAAAATGTGACACATGAAAATAAAAATTCGTACATTGACACGCGACATCCCGCGGTCTTTTTAATTTGTACAAATACTTTTCAAATTAAAAAAAGTTGCATCTTGCTACCTAATTAATTTTCATTTTTCACAAAGCCATCTGTATGATTAAGTTTATTTATCAATTTTGACTTCCTCATAGAGAAAGCTTTGTAAAAAATTAAAATGAATGAGGAAACAATGTGTAAAGTTCTACTTTGCAACTTTTTTGTTACTTATGGGGCATTCCATCCCAATTCGACCTGAGTCTGACCCTCGACCTCCACGATTTGGCTCGTAATTTTTTGTGGGATTGATTAGACCCTCAAATGCACCAGATTTTATTTTTTTCATTTTTTCTATGCAAATTATTTTTTAAATATTTTTTTAAAGTGACACATCGCATGTCATAATTTAAAAATCTGAAAAATACATTGTTGAATATCAAAATTTTCTAGCTTATAGCCAAAGTGGGCAAAATTTTTCTTGTTATAGCTTTTAAGCTTTTTTGAATTAATTAAATTATGGAAAAATAGAAAAAAAAATAATCTACTACGATTTTTAGGAACTGCTCAAATTTTTCTGAACTAAAACTATTCCAGTACCATATACGCGACATTCTAGCACCAGCATGCCATCATTGAAAAATCTGAAAAAATTCTGAAAAATACAGTTTTATATACAGAAATGTTTGACAAGTCGTCTATAGTAGATTGTTTTTTTTCTATTTTTTTATCATTTTTTAAATCAAAAAAGCTTAAAAACTATGTGAAGAAAAATTTTCCACACTTTGGCTCTAAACTAGAAAATTTTGAGATTCATTAAAGTATTTTTCAGAATTTTTTTAGATTGTTTAATTATGACATGCCGGTGCTAGAATGTGGCGTATATGGTACTGGAATAGTCTTAGTTCAGAAAAATTTGACCAATTGCTAAAAATCTGACAAAATTCTAAAAAATCCGAGTTTACATAAATAAACGTTTGATCAATCGCCTGTAGTACATTTATTTTCTATTTTTTCATTTTTTTTTAAATCAAAAAAGTATAAAAATTATAAGAAGAAAAATTTTGCCCGATTTGGCTATAAGCTAGAAAATTTTGATATTTAACAAAGTTTGTTCAGAATATTTTCAGATGTAAAAATTATAACTTTCGAAATGTGACTTTAAAAAAATATAAAAAAAAAATTGCATAGAAACAATAAAAAAATAAAATCTGGTGCATTTGTGGGTCTAACCAATCCTACAAAAAATTACGAGCTAAATCGGGGAGGTCGATGGTCAGACCCAGGTCAAATCAGGATGTAACGCCCCCTATATAGTTCTTGAAAAATTAAAAATCACGTAAAATCCAAATCGATTTACCGACCACAACCAAATTTGGTAGGTAGCAGCACTGAATGTTATTTTTCATTTGTAAAAAAATTCAGTTGATTTGGTGAGATTTGACGTGAGCAAAACGAATATGTTTTAAATAATTCAGAGTCCCATAAAAAATTAACTTTTTTACAGATTCATTGCAAATTCAATACCGATTCTCCTTTAACATAGCCTTATTCATAAAAAATTATTTAGCTCAATAGCTAAAAATTTGCAGACGCTAAAGAGCGTACAGACATTTTTCGAAAATTGCAAAGTTAAATAAAATTTCAACATATTTTTAAATTTTTATTAAGATTTAAATATGTTTGCTAAATTTCAGCCTAATTGTTAAAGCAGTTCTGGAAATATGTTAGTTTGAATTTTGAGCGACAGCCACACACACATACGCACATCCAACCATACATTTTTTCTAAACCACTTTTCTCGACGTTTTAGACTATTTTGAGTGTTCTGACATAAAAAACTGGAAAAAAGTTTCACACGTAAACAAAGCTTCCTCTATGAGGATGCAAAGCGCCAAGTTTTTCACATTTTGACTCGACTCTATGCATGGGAAGGAAAAAGTACTTCGACACGCAGCATGAGAGTTGTTAATTTGCACGAATGTTCTTCATATCATAACGAACAATATTAACAATGACAAAGCCCCGAATTATTGAAAAAAAGTCAAACTCATCTGCGAATGTGGAACAGGGTACACCATGCCTCTTTTGCAGTGGCTTCCCGAGTTACAATTTAAACCCTTCCTACACCCTTCGTTGAATTATAATTATATTAATGGGTAAAATATGCCACTTTTGGAGGTTTATACAAAGGTCTAAGAACCTCATCTCACTCTGTACAACCTAATTGGAGGTCGAATCATAAGAATTTCAGTCTACAGTACGCTTCGTTTACTCCATTCGGGTAATATCTGCCATTTTTGGAGGTTTTGACGAGTCTCAAAGGAGTGGAGGAATCTCCGTTTACCCCGCGGGACTACTACATTTAGGTTTTGAAGAGGGTCTAAATTTCAACTCGGGTTGTATTCACAATTGACGGAGTCGTGGATACGTTGCAATACGTGTGAAAAATGGGAACACTTTTCGTGTGCTGGATGTCGATGAGGATATCGTCGAATATTTTTGTAAAGCCTGCGTCCAATGTTATACAAAATAAATATAGAATGAGTTAAGTAGCCGATGTAAAAACAACAGGTGTTTAAATATTCTATTGAATTTAATGTCAAAGATATCGTGAGATTAACATCATGGCAATTAAACCATAATTTAATTCTTCTACGATTTCGGCGTACGCTGGTGCTATTTTGATGAGATGTGCCATTATGCCCCTTGTCCATTGTGTCCCGCGTTGCCATTTTGCCCCGCGCTCACCTACATCGAGAAATTATACCAGTCGAACAAGATGTTACATAAACATTATTATGGGCTGTAGTGTCTAACGAGAAAGGACAGCAAAGTTGCCGATAGTCTTTATTTTTTCTTCTATTTTTTCATTTTGTGTGGCAAAGATTGCAATTTTATGTTTTCTTGCGTATGTCCTTTTCCTTAAATATTTATCTATATCAAAGCATTTAGTTTTTGCATGAGATAATAAAATTCGATACCAAAGATTACATCACTTTGTTCGATTTTCGTACAAAAGTACGGACCGTTTTTTAAAACCATTTTTTTCGACATTTTACACCACTTTGAGCATAACGATATGAAAATTTTGAAAAAAAAAAAGTTTCCACAAAAAACTATTAAAGCATTTTCTATGAGAAAACAATGAATTAGTGTAAACTAATTCATTGTTTTCTCCTCAACGCATTAGTAATAATGCGTTGAAAAAAATATTGGACGCGATGTATGATCGGTCCGTTAAGGGTTACTTAACTTCTCCATTATTTAAATTTGGTGACACTTTGCTTATGAATTCTTATGTTTCAAACTTTTATTTAGATTTTAATCAAATGTTTCTCTATTTTATTAATAAATAGTACGATATAAAAAAAATTATACTTACTGAACTACATTTTATAAATAGTTGAAAGCAGTAAATGTAACTATAAAAATATTTATATGGATTGCGATAAATTGTTATATAATAATGTGTATCTCTGATGTAATGTTATGTACATATGGTTAACGAGAATGAAAAGCAAGTGGATAGCTTTTTTTTAAGTTGATTTTGTATGTTGATATTATTATGACGTTTATTTCCTCTTCCGCAAATGTGAATCTTTAATAAAGCAATCGGTCATTATATTTAGTAATTCCTTTCCCTCTTCCTGGTTGGACATACGATTTCAATCATTATTTATAACTTTTATTGCTACACAGTAAGAACTAAATTGGAAATGTTTGTATAACAAATTCTCGTCCACAAATGTCCAAGCAAATTTGTTTTTAATTTCAATGTAAAACAGTATTCTTGATCTTTTCTTTAAACTACAATTGCACCCAAATTATACTGTAAAAAAAAGAAAAAGTTTTTGTTGAAATAATAAAAATTAATGATACAGTTTATACTAGATATAAATAATAGGGGTAATAAAGAAGTCAACTTTTGTTTTTCTATTAACTTACTGATTTAATGGCTGGTAAATGTTAATTTAGCTATAAAAATCTTCTTATGGACTACAATTAATAGTTATCGTCGTGATTACTAAGAATAAAGTATAGTACTCGGACATAACGTTATATAAAGCTTTAATTTGTCTAATGTGAAAGGAAAACGAGGTTACGACAATGATTGTTTTAAAAAAAAATGTTATAAGCAGCTGCAAGATTTCAATTTTTAATATCCTTATCTTAATATTCATATGCGATAAATTATTGGTCGTTGTAATCGTAAGCGGACAAAAAAACTCCTCCAAATTTGATTGTAGGGATTTTTTTAGTTTGATATTCGTTGCGATAATTATAGATCACTCAATCTCCATAAATTTGTCAATAATTAATCACTGGTCGACTATAAACGTCGTACTTGATATTACAGGTTCGTATGGCATACTGCTCGAGTTTACATATCGTTCAGTTAGCACGATTGCGCATCCCGCGTCACTAAAAATATTTGGGACACATTGAAATGATTGTGCAACAATGGCGCGTGGATATAAAACTGCCACGAGTGTCCGAGTCGATCCAAGAAAAAGCTGTTAACATCCCATTACCTTAGAACTTACATTATTTGTTTATTTATTTGATCGAAAATTTATACTAATAATTTTGTTAAAATATTTCACCATATTAGTGAGATAATTTATAAACAATTTTTCAACTTTTTCGTAAAAAAAAGAAAATCCTTAATTGATTCATTGAATAACCTATTTTGTGCATTCCTTTTACTTTCGTGACATTCTTCAATAAATTTTTATGAAAATCAATGTTTTGTGTGTGTATGTGTGTGTCTGTGCAGATTCCTTGTAAGCGCGATAATTGTCGCAATTTTAGATGTATCTTCGTCAAATTTGGCACGCCTGTGGGCTGTCGTACAACAACGCTTGAGATTGTAGTTCACGAAAAAAAAGATTAGTTGCCATAACCAAAAAATGAGTTGACACAATCAATCGATTATTCTATTTCCCTAGCAACTCAAATGGTAATACCGACGATTCGAATGGTAGTCCCAACTATTCGAGTGGTAGTCCAAACGATTGGATTAGTTAACCTAACTATCCAATCGAGAACTAATCGTGAATAGTTGAAGTTACTATTCGATATGGTTGAGGCAACTAATTTTTTAGACATTATGTACAGTAAATCGAAAACGTAGTTGCCACAACCATGGAGACTAGAGTAAAGGAGACCGAACGCTTATGGCGCGAGGTCTAGAATCATGGAGACTAGAGTAAAGGAGACCGAACGCTTATGGCGCGAGGTCTAGAATTTTGGTCTACAAAACGGGCCTACGTTTTAGTTCAAGTTGTCACTACAAGCGTCGCTCCGATCGTTGAGTTCCACGGTGAAGTTAGCGCTTGGTCGATAAACGATATTCAATTTCTGATTAGAGATTCCTAAGTAACTCGATAGCGAAGCGCGTTAAGTAAGGACGTTCGTGTCCGTGAAGTTCACGGATCAAATCTTTATACAAGAATTTTTTTTTTTAATTAGAGCAAATACCGTTTTAAAGTATCGAAATATCCTTTTATTTTTCTTTCGTTTCATAGCTAGCGACAAGTAATTTATATACTTACAATTGTTAAACAACATTTTGGTACAGATAAACGATATTGAATTACTGATTAACGATACCAAAATGACTCGATAGCGAAAGGCGTTGAATAAGGGCGTTCGTGACCGTAAGGTTGACGGATCAAATCTTTATGTAAGCATTTATTTTTTTTTTAATTAAAGGAAATACTGTTTTAAAGTGTCGGAATGTCCACCTTTTATTTTTCAGTTTTCAGTTCATGTTTTAATCGACCCACAATTTACTTAATTAGTTACAATAATGATACATTCTTGATTTAAAAAAAAATGCATGAGGAAAGAATCGATCCACGAACCTTCCGAATACGAAGCTTGTATCTACGCGCTTCGCCGTCGCGTCGCTTTACGTTAAGTGTTCAGTTACTCGATATCGTTTATCTGATATAATTTCTGTTATGGAATTTGGACAATTAGCATCACCTACCGACTTAAAAACTGGCAATAATCGCCTTGTAATCTGAACAAACTAAAATAACTTGTTTATACTTTTCGCGTACAGATGCTATACCTCTCGCCCCCTATGATACGACGATTTTCGACGAAACGCACAATTAAACGATCCTTAAAGCGCCTCCAGGTGATAGTAGGACAGAATCCAATAATTAGTCAATCCGTAATTATGTGTAAACTTAATGTATTCGAGTATGATCGCGTAAGTACGAACGTAGAAGAATGCTCTGTTCAAAATTCCCGCTCTCTGGGATCTAATCGTACGCTGCGCCTCTATCGGCGAAAGCTGAAATAATTTTGGCCCATTTCATCGACCATCTGCTCAGCACTACGTTCGGTCTCCTTTACTCTATCCTCCATGGCCACAACCAAACATATCTTTCCGTGCTGACGTGAATCGGTTGAAAGCTTCATATTTTACAAATATATTTTGAAAATTTTGAAAATATCGTTTTCACGCTATAACTTTCGCAATTTGAGAGATATTGGGCTGAAATCTTGTAGACAAAAAGACTACCATCAAAACATGATGTATACCAAATTTGGCGAGAATCGATAGCGTGATTATAATTTTATTGTAATTTCAATTTTTTAAAAATGTCTTCAAAGACTTCATCTCTGTAAATTCTGAGACATCCGGCTGCAATTTTCGACATGATTTTATGATTATTGATTGTTAATAATAAATTTTGTCAAAGGAACTATCGATATGTCGATAAATTTCGTTTTTGGCGAATATGAAAAAAACATTTTTTACAAAGCTTCTTCTATGAGGGAGCCAAAATCAATTAATATACTTCCTCATAGAGGTGGCTTTGTAAAAAGCGAAACATAATGGGTAAGCAATTTGAAAAGTTCTACTTTGCAGGCTTGTTTTTTATTTGTACTCATAAATGTCCACTGAATTGTTATGTTAATGGTGCAAAGTTGTGGTAAATTAATAACTTAGTAACAAAAAAAGGACAATAATAATTTGTAAAACTCAAATTGTACCAATTTTTTTTTGCCGAAATGACGATAAATTTCTTGCACGTTCGAGGACAAAACATTTTTGTCAAATGTACAAAAAATACATTTTAACCGCGTTAGTAAAAATAACATGCGAATTATTATTTTTTATTAAAAGAATAAACTAATCACAGAGTTTTGAAATAAGGGGATTTCAACACTGATCCGAGGCCGCGATATTTCAAGTTGAAGCGTTTGTTAAAACTCAGGAGAAAGTCTGTCAGGGCCATAAAAAACAAAAAAAAAAAAAAATAGCTTGGAGCTAAATTCACTCCGTGAATTTAATTCCACGTAAGTAGATGACCTACCAGATTAGAATCTATCAAGTGAAGGGATTTCTATGAGGTAAAGTCAACAAGAGCAGATTTTTAAATTGTATCAACTGATTTATTATTTCGTGCACGACATTCTCGTGGTTCAATAGATCGACGATGCAGGCGAATGTGTATCTAACCAAATTTCTATCGCACAGCAAATTTCCATTCCATCATAAATTACCATCGGATGTCAGCACATCGAAAAGCGACCACTGGTCAACGTTCGTCCAGCAACATATCGGCCTCAAAGACACGTTCCAGGCGCAATGATGTTTCTTTCATTCTTTCATATTTTCAATTTATTTAAACAATTCTCTTAGCACACGAAAAAACAAAATGGTTAAATTTCCGGGAGACGAGGAAGCAACAACGAGTCGAAAGATTTCTTCCGTGACTAGATCAACGGCGACGCGGAGAAGCCAAGTGATATACAAATAAAAATTCAAGTTCAAGAGATCTAAATATACAATAGTATGAATAATTTAGAAAATTAAAGGCGAGAGTGAGAGAGAAAAAGAGCGAGAAATCGAGAGAAAGAGACAGAGAAAGTGTGTAAAAAATGAATGGCAAAGATTTATAATTTTTTCAATATTCTGACTCGAATTAAAGAAAAAAACAAACGTAAATTGAAATTTTTTTCAGATTTTTTTGGTCTTTCAAATAAATTTACGTTATAATTCCGAGAAAAATCAAAGGCGGATATTTGACAAATAATTTTGAAACTCTTCTGTGACTCGAATCCAAAAAAGAAATTGTGAAATGAGTTGAAATCTGACGTTGTTATAATTATCATTTTTTCGTGCTGTCAAATAAATTCTCGTTAATATCGAGAAAAATCGTCAAGCTTAAAAAAATGGCGGCTATTTAAATAATAATTAATAAACTCTTCTGAGTCTGGAATAAAAAAGAAGAAAGTAAATAAGATGAGAAATCTTTCGTTGCCTCACGAGTGTACCATTTGTTTTTTTGTCTCAAACTAATTCCCGTTAATTTCGATAGAAATTGTCAAAAGTCTCTTTCTTTTTTTCATCGTTAAGTCGCGGACTCCGTGTGTGGAAAATCATTGTCTTTTTTTTAATTTTCATTTTTTTTTAAATTAGCTCACAAATCCTCGCAGGATTTTACGAGAGGGTGAAGTGCAACTGAGGCACCGGCGCAGCCGACGGTGTTTTGGATATAATCGTGGAAGTTGCTCTCCAAAACCCACATCAGTCTTTTGTAGCCAGGAACGACTTGAGTTGGCAGACGACATTCGTTGCCCTTCTGAACGAGGAGGGAATTTTCAGGCCTGAAGCAGGTTTCGGTGTTCCACATGTAGACGTCTGATTGTCCTTTGTTTCTGAAGAAAATGGCGCTACCATTGTCGGTACCGAGAAGTACGATTTTTTGTTGTTTCGGGCCAACATCAACAACGGAACCACAAGCGGATCCTCGCCTAAGGTTGGAGGCTTTGATGCTGAAAAGTCGGCTCGAGCTCAGATAGGTGAAGTACAATACGGGAGTGCCGCATGCCTTTCTCACGAGGGACATGTAGAGGACGTCGCGACGAGCGCAGCCCAAGGTTACGGCCTTGGGGAGGACAACACGGAATCCACGGTTGGCCGTAACATCGTATACGATTATGGCACGGGTTGCGGCGTCGGAGATGTACAAGTAGACTTTACCGTCGTTGGAATAATCCACCGATAGGTATTGAAGACGCGATGCGGAACTCACCAAGTTGCTCAGATCTACGACCTTGACGACCTGAAAATTTTTATTAACGAAAATTGGGTTAGTATACGTTGAAATTGTAATGACAATAATCGATGGTTAAAAGACGGGTTTGAACAATCAAGATAAATTATTTCTTTAAATACCAATAGTCAAGTTGCATTATTTTTTAAATGTCAATAATCAAGCCAAATTATTTTTTTTTATCTATACAAATTATTTTTCGAAGTATAACAATAATTTGTATTTGAAATTATTCAAATTTTTTAAAATTTGATTGTTATCAGAAATATTCGCAATATTCATTTTATTAAATTAATGTTTAGGACACAATCGTTTATATGATTGCTATTTTGGAATAATAATCTGCAGTGTTTGTGAAAAGATATTAACATTTTTTTAAATTCGGAAAAAACATATTTAGTCACTTTATTTTTATCTTTTTCCTCTGTGACCATATTCTGTTCATTCTTATTTATTGTCAGAATGTTTTTTTTATGCCTTTGCCAGTTGTGATGGTGATCATTCGATAACAGTTTCTTCAAATCCTTCGACTTCGAATAAATATAAATTTACGGTTAGAAAAAAATTGGAATTGGATATTTTTAAATCAAAGTGGTTAAATTTTTACATAATATTTTGTGGATATCACAAAATGCATGATCCAACCCTGAACTATATCAATTTTTGGTCTCTTTATGTTTAGTTCTGAATACCCGATTCCTTTTGACTCAAATCTTTCAATCTGTTCATGGGTTTAAAATTTCAATCGAAGTTCCATTGATATTTTCTGTTGAATTCCGATTGCGATAATTAAACCAACCATATTTTAACCATTCCATATTTAAATTAACTTTTGGATTTCGGACATCCCTTCAAAACCTTGCCACCTTACACAAGCTAATCAAATTTCAATTGGACTTTTGAAAAACCCAACGATGATTGAACTTTCAACCTCATTTACAATAAAATCTACAACGTCAAATCCTTATTTAGTTTGGATTTTTCGCATTAAATGACACTTAATTTTCGGTCAGAAAACCAAGTCTTTGAAAAACCCTTGATAACAAATTTCAACCTTCATTACCTACGATTATCCAATTATTTTTCTGATAACTCTTGAAAAATCCAACGAAGATTCGACTTTCAACCTCATTTGAAAACGAAATCTCCAACGTTTAATTCTTATTTAGTTTGTTGCATCACATGACACTTTTGTTTCGTTCAGAAAAGAAAACCCTTGAAAACTCTATGATAACAAATTTCAACCTCCCTTAAGTATGATTATCTAATTATTTTTCTGATGACTCACCTTGCCGGTCTTGACGTTGATGGCAACAACCTTCGGTGGGCAACGACGAACGGGTTGTTCAAGAGTGTTGACGATACCAGCATCAAGAACCCAAAGGATGTCCTGAACATCAAGAACGATATCAACTGCGCTTTGAAGAGCATCGCAGTTGCCTTCTTCTTGGATGGACCAGCATGGGAATGGAGCAGCAATGGCATTGCTACCGCATTGCCTATTTTTCAAGGACACAACACCAAGAGTGAAGGGCACTCCAGGCTTGTAACGAGGGAATGCAACGATGGCCTCGTCCTTGTAGATTTGAGTCCTCGTGGCAATGACGTTTCTCGGTATGTAACGTCCACTCGTTTCGTAAATGTTTCTCGTACTTCCGCAAGGCCACTCAAGATTCTGTCCCGAAAGAGTGAACGACAGTTCAGGAAGAAGTTGACGCTCGGCGCATCCGGCCCAAGTCACTGTTGCGAGTGCTACAACGCACAGAGCGCTCCTCAGGAGTCCCGACATCCTGCACTTGAAAGGGCAAAACAAAATTCGTTATCAAAACCCACAAAAGCTGTCAACAAGTTCATTGATGGTAAAATTTCGTAAATTTGCACCATGATCAACAAAGAGACATTTGCTAAAAGTCCAACAACTGGAATGACTGCTAAATAAAATGGAAACTTTGTGATCCTGACAAAAATCAAGACTCCGTTACGAATATGTACACATTTTCGTAGATCAGTAAGTGGACGTACTAATTTATGTAAACATGTCCATATTTATGTTGAGTTGGTCCAGATCGCGAACAATCAATAAAATATTGTGTTCGCAATAAAAAAAATATCGAAGCGATTTTTGTTCTCAACGTATGAACAAATTATAACTTACGAGATCTCGTGTGTAAACGGAGTTAAGAAAAAACACGTATCGAGTGTGCGAGTTGATGCGTCGACATCGGTATTATATATAGTCATTCTTGGTGAGTCGGAGTTGCTTTGTATTTCCGAAGTTTGTTGAGACTTGGTCACGCCGTTCCGGTACTTCCCTCTTTTGCAATATCTGCGTTCAGCGTCCACCTGTCCACCGAGTCGATGCGAATTGCTCTGCGATACATATTTCGACAAAGTTCCTCGAACGGAATTTCGCTCGATACGTCAACAAACAAACAGGAAGTCGTTGGGGGCTCCCAGTTTCACGACATTCAGCAGGGAACCCTCTTTTGCATGGCCTCCGGACCCGGAACTGCCGAATGTGTCGGGTGAACATTGATGCACAGTTCGAAATGTCCGCGCGACGATTTGGTCGTTTTGTCGGAATCCGTTTTTGAGCTACGAGACGAGTTCTTCCGTTTTTGCCTCTCTCACGAGTGTTTCACAATAGCATCTTCTTCAATGGCCATCCAAGTGTGTATATAAATGGCGTAACAACGATTACGGTCAGTCTGCATCTGGGCACCAGATTCCGGTGACTCGAGACGCGTCTCATAAGTTTTTGTGAAACGATTCAATTGGGAACAAGCGATTTTCAAAGATAAATCATCCGGTGTTTGGTGATCAGGAAATTTGTTGGAAGAGAAGTACAGCACACGACAAATATGCTGAAGTTCTTGACGGTGGCACTCGCCGCCGTTGCTCTTGTGAACGCAGAGTGCGGAGAAGGTGGTTCACGTCCTGGTCCTAGCTATCCTCGCAGTGATGCCAAGGGAGTACAATGGACTGGTGGTAGCTTCGACTGGCCATGCGAAACTACGAAGAGCATGTACAAGAACAGCGGACGTTACGTCAGCAAGAACGTCATCGCTACCAGGAGCGTCATCTACAAGGATGAGGCTATCGTTGCTCTGCCCAGGTAAATATTGTCCTTGCCATAATTGAAAACGGAGAGAAACAACGCTTTGCTAGAATCAATTGGGATGCCGGAAAGCTAGCAATAGTTTGATGAACTGAGACAGCAAAAGTATTAAACAAGTCTTTATAATATTTAAATAGCTTCCAAAAGGTTTCATTTCCAGACAGGTTTTTTTTACTGTTACGTCTGGAATGCGCCTCAAAGACGTCGAAGTAGAAAACCAGTCTGAAAATGACGTAACCGATGACTTTTGGAATACACTTAGACATCGTAAAATCATTTTTTTTTTTTCGTTCTATAAGTTCGTTGGTCCGACAAATAGATTAGGTCGGTACTGTTGTTGGTTGTTGGTGTCACAATTAGTGCCGGGAACTCAGATTTTTTTACCATCACGATCAATACGAGAAGGTCATATTGGGAAAACTTATGATCCTGATTTGTTTTGCAGATTCAAGTCTGGAGTCCCAGCCACTTTGGCCAAGTTGTCCCTGAGGAACAAGCACGGTTGTCAGTCCATCCTGACTCCATTCCCGTGCTGGTCTCTCCAGGAGGAAGGCAACTGCGCCGCTCTCCAGAGCGTCGTTGACATCTTCCTTGACCCACAAGACATCCTCTGGGTTCTTGACACCGGCGTTGTCAACTCCCTTGAAGAGCCAGTCCGCACATGCCCCCCTAAGGTCGTGGCCATCAACATGAAGACTGGAAAGGTGTGTATCTTCAAAAACATTGAAAATAATTAGGCTCTACGATGTCATCATTTGCATGCGTATAACTTATGAATTTATAACATTTATGATACATTAAGTTATAAACGAATTCCAATTACACTTTTTACAAGAAATCCCGTCAAAGCAAAGCACAAAAGCCTACCTAACCAATGTTCTCTATTTTCTTTCAAAGCTCGTGAAAACCGTTGACCTGAGCGGTCTGGCAACTCCACAATCTCGTTTGCAATACGTCGTCGCCGACTACAGCGCTGATGGTCGTGTCTTTATCTACGTTACCGACGCTGCAACTCGATCAATCCTGGTCTACGATGTGACTTCTAGCCGCGGCTACCGCGTTGTTTTGCCCAAAGCCACGACAATGGGATGCACCAGACGTGACGTTCTGTACCCGATGCTTCTCCGTCGTCCCGACGGTTCCACCTGCCTTGTCTTCTCTTACCTGAGCGGCAGCCGGCTCTTCAGCATCAGAACCGAGTACCTCCAGAACGGTTCAGCCTGCGGAAAGATTCACGATCTTGGACCCAAGCCCAAGAAGATGGTCTTCCTTGGAACTGATAATGGAGGTGCCATTTTCTTCCGTTACGAAGGACAGCCCGACATATACAGATGGGACGCAAGCACGCCCTTCAGCCCGGAGAACTTCCAGAAGGTTGCCCAGGGTAATGAGTGCTCCCTCGCTACACAAATTATTCCCGATTACAAGCGCGGCAGGATGCGTGTCCTTGAGTCCAACTTCCCTGACTTCATCCAAGGAACCGTCGGCTGTGGTACCAACCACGCTCTCAACATCCTTGAAAATGGACGCAGCGGTGGCTGCTGATCTTAGCGCGAGTCCTGACGACGAGTCATGAGTTAACAACCTTAATCGAGTGACTTTACTTTTGAGTTTGTTGACCGAACGACGAGAGACGAGAGAGAGGAGAAGAGGAAGGGAGACGGAGTTCTTGGAACCCCTGTATGTGGTTCTCGCGATTGGTAGCGGAGACTGTGATTTGATTTTGCGGCCTTATGCGAGAAAACGGATGAAGATAAAAACCCGGAATTCGTGGGAGCTCTGATGGGAACGAGTTGTTTAATTGTTACGCGTGGAGTATTGCTTTAGATTGATGTAAATATATTGATGGGAAAGAGGTTTAAATCCTAAGATTTAGGATTTTTATTGGTGCCAAAGACTGAAATGGAATTCTCGCACAGTCCCCATACGGATTTTCGTATCCTTCTCCATCATCCGATCGTTCGCACAGCGACAGGAAATAAAAGAATTTTTCAAAACTTATATGATACTTTTTGCTTATTTTACAACAAAAACATCCTTGGAAGTGAGCGTATCAGCTACTAATGATCCTTCTCGTCATGGTTCCTGATGATGAGACGTGTTGGAGCTTAACCTGAATAACTTTAATGTTTTCAGTTTGTTTACTGAAAGACTACAGTCGGAGTTCTTACAACTCTTTGTATGTAGTTTTCGCGATTGGTAGCGGATACTGTGATTTAATTTTGCGGCCTTATGTAAGCAAACGGATGAAGATAAAAATCCGGAATTCGTGGGAGCTCTGATGGGAACGTGTTGTTTAATTGTTACGCGTGGAGTTTATTGCTTTAGATTGATGTAAATATATTGATGAGAAAGAGAAAGACTGAAATGGAATTCTCGCACATCCCCTATACGTATTTTTGTATCCGTCTCCATTTGATCCGTCTCCGATCGTCCGCACAAAGACAGGAAATAAAAGAATTTTTTAAAACTTATACGATTCTTTTTGCTTATTTTCTTCATTTTCTCAGCAGCTGGAAAATATACGACAAAAACATCCTTGGAAGTGAACGTAACCGTTCTGATGATCCTTTTCCTCATGATTCCCGATGATGACACGAGTTAGAGTTTTACAATAGCAAATTTTGAATCTTTAAAATTTGTTACTTAGACACTTAACCGATATATTTTGGACAAAAACTCACTATTTATTTGTTCGAGTAATAAGAAATGTTCATGAAACGATCCGTAGATGTTTTCCGACAAGCAATCATAGCACGAATGAAACGGTGACATGCGGTTATTTTAATATTTGCTAAATCTCAAAATACCAACTTTTTAGAATGCGCTTTTTTTCAATCCATTTTTCATGTAAGACTAAAGAGTCTAATTCAAAACAAAAAAAGTACAAATATATCGCACTCGTAAGAAGTCATGACTAGGTCCCAACTCGCTCTCGTTTTTTCGTACACTCTCTCAATATGACCAATATTTAGTAAAATTTGACGTACCTCTCATTGTTTTATGGAGTTCATGCTGACATTGCGCGAAACGGTTAAGGCGTTAAAAAAACATATCGCTCCGAGGCTAACAAATTTTTTATACAATTTTCAACCATTCTTCCCTCTTTCTTTTCGTCCTTTCCTGTACATTATTTTTTTTAAACCAATTCAGGGACAAAAACACAAGGGAAGCACTTTATTTTTAACAAACTTTCGACTGCAATAATAATCTCTATTGGAACATCCATCTCGGTTGCAACTCATACACATATTCATATCTTTCTGCGCCGATTGTTCGGACCGAGCAATGGAAATAAAAGAATTTTCCAAAATATGTACTAGATATTTTGTTATATGTTTCACTTTATATAGCATAGAAACTGCAAAATATATTCCTCGAAAAATGTTTCAACTGGTTGAACAAATGTATTTTCTGTGTATTCACCGTGCAGTGGACTTTTACGAATACGCGTAATGTCCTGGGGAAAAATATGGCGGCGATAGATAATATACCTGGAAACACATACACGCACATAGAAGAATTTTTTTTTTTTTTTTTTAGTGCTCAGGTCATACGTATGCATTTTATGTACGAGATTGTATGGGTACACATGTGAAAGTAGGGCTGGGTCGAGCGATAAATTCAACGTTGGCTATGCCGGCGAGCCAGCCCGCGAGCAAGCACCGCTAACTCTTTGTCAGCATAAACTGTGGTTCATATATATATATATATATATATATATATAGATATACATATCTATATAAAACTATATGCCCTGCGCTCTGTGCAGCTTCGAGCAGCTCATCGAGTTTTGCTCCCTATATAGAATGCCGAGTGTAACAACCGAACTTGGGCGTGCATGAAACACTCATTGGACAGACTCTTACGCGTGCATTTGAACTCTCAGCTTGCGGTGAAAATGAAATAAAAATTACATAGAACTTACCGAAAATTATTCATTTATGAAGCTAAAAAAATTGATTGTATCTACGATATTTTTGTTATTGAAAATTTTGGTGACCATTTTGAAAAATATGTAGGGCTTCAACAAAATGGTTGTAACTTTTAAATTAAACTTGTAAAAGTGATGGCACACCGACTAGGGCTTGGGAAATTTAAACAAAATAAAAAAATTATGACAAATATTGTTTATATTTTTCTTATTTAACATTTTAAAAAAATACGGCTTTAATAAAATGTTCGTAATTTTGAAAAGTAATGGAACAGCGAAATTTGTAGGGCTTGTGCCTGTTTCCTTCACAATTAATCAAGTTTAAAATTTTTTATTGACCATTTTTGCTTGCCTTTTCCTTATTTTTGGTTTTTTTTTTAATGTTGCAGACGCAAAAATTGAAGGTTCGTAATGATCTTGGGGCCATTTTCTTCACTTTGGCGAGTTTTTTCGGAAGATAATTGAAAATTGATCGACCCAATAAAAAGGTATGGTCAGTTGAAAATTTCGAAGTAGCCGAAGCCAAAAAAAGAAAATTCAACTTTCACGAAATTTTAAAAGCCTATCTGATCGGAAGTTTTCTGCTAATTACGAAATTGTCATTTTTCGTCTGATTGGGAATTTATCGCTGACCGCAAAACTGTCATTTTTCGATGATAATTAAAAAACGTCAGATCAAGAAGATGACCAAGCTAGTTTTTCGGGATATTTTTCTATGAAAAGTTTTTAAGTTATTAAAGGAGGATCAAACCTATTTTTTTTCGGAACCGTTAGAAAATCACATTGATAAAAAACTCGGAATTCTTTATTGGTCATTAATATTTTTTTGTATATGGAGGATTCCACGGGACTTTCGCCACCCCGAAAAAAAAAAAATCTCAAATTTTTTCTAAAAATCAGATTCAATGGTGTCTATTGATGGACCAAATTTCAAAATTCTAAAAAAATATTTGACCGGATATGCAAATTTTTCCGTTTTTTATCATTTTTCATTTAATCTGTAATATCTAAGAAACTATTGATCGTATCGAAATCATTAAAAGACGAAAATGTGCATTTTTTTATTGCCAACAAGAAAAAAATATATATTCAAAATTAATTGTTTAATTTCAGGTCACATTTTATGGAAAAAACAACAAAATTATTATTTTTTTATGGTTGGACTTCAGATTTTTTCATCGGACAAATTGCCTCGGAATCTTTGAGTGATCGCCGAATTTTGAGTATTTTTTTTTTCACGGGATGGCCAAATGCTGTGACGTTACAGCAATTTGAATGTTTTTAATATATAAAAAAATCCATATTCAAAATTAAAATTAATTAAAATGGTTGGACTTCAGATTTTTTTCATCGGACAAATTGCCTCGGAATCTTTGAGTGATCGCCGAATTTTGAGTATTTTTTTCTCATGGGATGGCCGAATGCTGTGGATCTTACAGCAATTTGAATTTTTTAAATGTATTTAAAAAATGCATAATGCTGTAACGTCACAGAATTAAGCCATCCCATGAAAAAAAAAAAATACTCAAAATTCGGCGATCACTCAAAGATTTCGAGGCAATTTGTCCGATGAAAAAAATCTGAAGTCCAACCATTTTAATTAATTTTAATTTTGAATATGGATTTTTTTTATATATTAAAAACATTCAAATTGCTGTAACGTCACAGCATTGGGCCATCCCATGAAAAAAAAAAATACTCAAGATTCGGCGATCACTTAAAGATTCCGAGACAATTTGTCCGATGAAAAAATCTGAAGTCCAACCATAAAAAAAAATAATTTTGTTGTTTCTTCCATAAAATGTGACCTGAAATTAAGCAATTAATTTTGAATATATTTTTTTCTTGTTGGCCATAAAAAAATGCACATTTTCGTCTTTTAATGATTTCGATACGATCAATAGTTTCTGAGATATTACAGATTAAATGAAAAACGATAAAAAACGAAAAAATTTGCATATTCCAGTCAACTATTTTTTTAGAATTTTGAAATTTGGTCCATCAATAGACACCGCTGAACCTGATTTTTAGATGAAATTTGAGATTTTTTTTTTTGGGGGGTGGCGAAAGTCCCGTGGAATCCCCCATATATAACTAACTCGTTTACACCTACCGAATGTGAATTTGCTGGTGGCGAAGGGAATATATCGTTGCTTCAACGAAACAATATGTATTGTGAATGAAGAAAAACTCTGTGAAGAGTAACGCGAACAAAAATTATTCCGATCAACTTACAGCTTATATCTTGGACTTTCTAAAACAATAGCACGCGCGAAAATGATATGGAATAATAAATTATTTATACATCGAAAACTGTGGAAACATTGGATGTACCAGTGTTTACAGTGTGAAATACCGGTGCAAAATATAGTATGCCTGTCCCAGTCATAAATCAGGAAGAATATATTGTTAAATCTATGTTCAGCACGAAAATAAAAGGGTCAATCCCATAGCCTGTTTCTTCCTGAACAAAATAAATCATAATTCTTGCTTAAAATACGTGGAAGCAAAACGACGACAGCGAAAAAGCGTTCGTCTCTTCGTAGAATTTTCAAGAAGAAATACGATAAAACTTTCTTCGAAACGTACGGGTCTGTGTAAAAATATAAATTAAATTATAATTTGCGCAAAATGATAGTCGAAAATTTGCATAGACGACAATTAACCCTACAACTCATGACTGGGGTGTATCACACCCCACGCAGACTTTGAACTTACGTAAATGTCCCAATGACTGGACATGTTCGATTAGCCGGAAAGACCGTGTGTGCAAGAGAGAAGGAAATACGATTTTTTGTGTGTGTCCGATGCTTGGGACTTAACCTTAAGCGGCCGATCATTGATACCTTTACCTTACGCCCGTAAAGTAACCAGCGATGGTATCGACTCCGGATCTTGACCATAATTCAATTTGAACCTTTAGGAATAATGTCACATATGCCACAACTATAGTTGCTTGTTGATGCGCTGTGCAGTCTTAAATTTGGTGTGGGGTGTGATACACCCCAGTCATGTGTTCGAGGTAAAATTTCGGGTCGGTAAGTTAATTTTATATTGCATATAAAAATCACTGTAACTGATATATTATTACGTAATTTGATTATAATACCCGTATGGAAATAAATAGAGGTGAAATATACGCCGAAAATAGATAAGAAAACTATAAACTTTATAAGTTGCATATGTCCAATATGCAACATTTTGGCGCATTTCTTAAATAAGGCATATATGTAAGTTGTATGTGTTATATATGCAAAACATATAAATTTGATATATTCTTTATACATCTTAAACTATACAAAAGATATATAATGGATATATCGCTTTTATACTTCAGGATATATCCATTATATATGGAAACCACATATAAAAAACCAATAATTAAAAAAGTAATTTATTGCAGTAAATGAATTCGGTTTATCTTGAACTATTTTATTAATTAGTACATATTAATAACTGAAATTTTTTTGCCGTGGGTGGGGATCGAATCTGGATCGTCTGGGTGACTGTTGGGCGCCTTATCTCACTCGGCCATTAACATCTTGAAAGACTGGTATTTTCATTGTCTATTAGAAGTATATTTAAAGTAAAGAGACGTCAAGACTACATTCATTTATATTATTGAGATCGAAACCGTGGCGGAAAAAAAAATACAACTTTCTACGCCGTTTCAACAAAAAATAACAAATTTCTACAACTAAGTACGAGATTTCTATAATTTGTTCATTTTGTAAAAAGCTGTAGAATGTTTCTACAAGAAACTACAACTTTTTGCAACTAACTACAATTTATTACAACAAGAAAGTAGTTAATTGTAGTTTGTTGAAGAAATAACAACAATCTGTGAGAAAGTATTACTTTGTACATCTGCATCATGCTTCTAAAAAAATTGAAAAGTAATAGGAATAGTTTGTCGTAGTTTCTCGTAGAACCTACAACTTTTTGCAACTAACTACAATTTATTACAACAAGAAAGTAGTTAATTGTAGGTTATTGAAGAAATAACAACTTTCCGTGAGAAAGTATTACTTTCTGCATCTGCATCATGCTTGTAAAAAAATTGAAAAGTAATAGGAGTAGTTTGTCGTAGTTTCTCGTAGAAACTATAACGTTTTACAACTAGTTAGAACTTAATACAACAAAAAAGTAGTTAGGTGTAGTTTGTCATAGAAATAACAACTTTCTATGAGAAAGTATTAATTTTCTCATCTGCATCATACTTGTAATAGTATATTACGCCACTAGGGAGGGAAAGTAGACTACGTCGAACCGCGTGTAAGATTACCACCCTCGCCTTCGGCTCGGTTGTAATCTTACACGCGGTTGGACATAGTCTACTTTCCCTCCCCAGTGGAGTATACTATTTTTCACCATATCTGCAGCGGAAAGTTCGAATTACGTAAAGCCCGTCCCGTATAGGAAATGCCAGTAGTTACAACGGGGCCAATGTTTGGGCGAGTACTGGCTACCAACCGATGATATCCAGTATTGGTTGACTATCGAGCCATCGTTGGGGCCAGCAGTGGCCCGCGGCCGCGACTAAGTAAAAACTGCCAGCATTTTGTCACGTCTGGCCCATTGCAGAACAACCAGCGATGGCCTATAGACTTGTACCGAGCATGGGCTGCTGTAGTTTTCCACGGCCGGGCCATTGCTGGTGCCGATGATTGCGCCATCGGTACTATGAATTTCTACAATATCCTGTGAGTCGAGGTAGGCGAGAGGTGGAAATCACGCGCCAAATTGTACGATCAATATGTCCACCTATTATCGAGTGAAAAAGAATCGAGATTTAAAAAGAAAAACCGAAGTGTCAGATGATCAGTGTATCAACGAAGCAGAAGATCCTCCCTCAAAGCGACAGAAAATAAATGGTGGTGATCACAGTGACAGTGACAGCGGTGAAAGACCCGGAAGAAGCGGCAGTGAACATAACCTCAATGCAACAGACGTATCGCCCAATGAAAGCGTCGTTATTGAAAGTGAAAATTCATACAACAGTGAAAATATTATTAAAAATCCATTGGAAAATGTTCCCGAAACGCTACAGGCAAAGTTGTCAAGCTGGGCGTTGCGAAACATAGACACGTTAAGACTAAATGTGATTTCAGAGCTACTCGTGCTGCTTCGTTAACTCGTGGAAAAATATAAAGAAACAAGTTTTGTTACACTATTTTCAGCCTTGTAAATTATTAAGTTAATCTAATGATTAATCTAATGATAATGTGGCGAAATAAACATTTATCTAATTTTAATTGAGTCAAGTAAGATTTAATAGCTCAAGATGAAGCTCAGTAAAGTCTCACCATAGTTACAAAACTTATTTGGCTCAACTGAAATTAACTGATAATAAGTAAATGTTTATTCTGCTATATTATCAATAGCTTTGTTGACCGTCGGCGAACGTTTATCGGCGATCATTGGCCACTATTGTGTCAGGAATAAGAAAAATAGGGACCAGTATTGGCCCATGGATGGCGAGGATTAATGGGCGGCCATTTTCTGCCATTACTGGATTAGTAGTATCCACCGCTGCTGACCAGTATTGGTTGCCAGCAACGTACCAGCACATGGCATGCAGCACTGGGCCGAAGTTATCATCCAGCAGTCAAACCCAGTCAAACCAGTGCTGCACCAGTGCCGGTTACCAATGCCGCGCCGTTGCTGGAAGGCTGGCCGCCAGCACCGGCCCAATGCTCGGTCAATTATGAGCCCCTATACGGTGTACGGCGGGAAGTCGAACTTTCCGCGCAGGTATGGTGAAAAAAATTGAAAACTGATAGGAGTAGTTTCTCGTAGTTTTTCGTAAAAACTACAATGTTTTTCAACTAACTACAACGTAATACAACAAAAAAGTAGTTAGTTCTAATTAGGAGTAGTCCTATCGGTTCAAAATTTCCGTAATAAGTTGTATCTAGCTGTAAAAAGTTGTAGTAAGTACAACTTTTTACCAAAATGTATAATCGTTTTGACTCCTATAGGCTCTAAATTTCCGTAATAAGTTGTAGTTGGTTGTAGAAAGTTGTAGTAACCATAACTTATTACGAAAATTTACAACCATATTAGTCCCTATCGGATGTACATTTCCATCATTAGTTGTAGTTAGTTGAAGTATCTTCGACAAGTTTGCAAATTTTCATAGAAAGTTGTAGTTTTTCGTTATTGAATAAGCCCGGAATTAGCGTAAAATATTGTAGAAACTACAACAATCAACAACCATGTTCCAAACCTCGTATCTTTTCATGGAAAGTTGTGGAAGTGGTGTAGTTTGTTATAAAAAGTTATAGTTTTAAGATGTTTTCGCATAATAAGTTGTAGTTTCCGCACAAATACTTGGAGTAGAAAGTTTTAGAAATAGTGGAGTTTCGGCGTAGAAAGTTGTAGAAATTTTTCCGCCACACTAAGAGAAAACTTGAAATCCTGACAACCTTGCGCGGTGGTTGGAAAATATTACTTTGGCTCAAAGAAATAGAGGTTGACATAAGTATCCATTCGTCGACACAATACAATGCATTTTTTTGAGAGAACTACCCCATGTAATTGAACGTCAATATAATAATGTTTTGGCTGAACATTGATGCAGTTGATCGAATGGC
This sequence comes from Ephialtes manifestator, assembly GCA_963970395.1. Classification (NCBI taxonomy): domain Eukaryota; kingdom Metazoa; phylum Arthropoda; class Insecta; order Hymenoptera; family Ichneumonidae; genus Ephialtes; species Ephialtes manifestator. Next base: position 24,621,739 of record OZ019974.1, on the reverse strand, counting down.
AGTGCAGTTGACTTAACCCCGCGAGGGGTTAAGGCAACAATTTTTCGGTACTTAATACGCGTGTCACGAGTCGAGGCAATCCCGCGTATCATTCCAATCAGGAAAATGATTTCTATGAAGCAACTGTATTGGAATGGTTACAAGAACTGTTTTATGCTTTTGAAAGAATCTCGGTGTAACTGGCTTCTACGAAATATAAGGTTTACTCAACCTCACGTCCGTTTACCCGTATAGGGGATTACAATCGGCCCAGCACTGGGCGGATGCTGGCGGCCAGTCTCCCAGTAACGGCGCGGTAATGGCAACCAGCACAGGCGCAGCACTGGCATGACTGCTGGATGATAAGATCGGTCTAGTGCTGAATGCCATGAACGGTCCATTGCTGGCGACTAATGCTGGCTAGCCATGGTGGATACTGCTGGCCCAGTAACGGCAGAAAAAGGCCGCCATTGCTGCGCCAATACTGGTTGATATTTTTTACTATCCTCGGCACAGTAATGGCCAATGATGGCCATGATGATCGTTAACAGTTAATAAAGCTATTGATAATATTGCGAATAAATATTTGGTTATTATTGCTAAATTTCAATTGACGCAATTCAAATTTAGTAACAACAACTAAATGTTTATTTCGACACATTATTAATAGATTTATTAACTGAATAATAAATAAATCTAAAAACAATAAACCAACACCTTTTTGTTTTTGTGTTTGTTTTTTAATTTTATTTAATTTAATTTTGAATTTTTATAACATTGTATAAAATCTTGACTTTCAAATAAGTCGCCTTCGTCGTGCGATAGTTCTGTCGGCGTTAGGTTATGTCGACTACCACTTGCTTCGGGACCTTCGCCATTATCACTATCACAGACATTTATTTTCCGTCGCTTAGGGTGAGGGTCTTTCGCTTTATTGGCACGCTGATTGTCCTCCAACATTCCTTTTATTTTATTTAAATCGCGATGTTTTTTAACCCGATAATAGCTCGACATTTTGATCGCGTGATTGATCCATCAAGGGGTGTGAGGATATTATAGGAAAACGCAGTATAGATGGCGCAGCTACGCAATTATCGGCACCAGCAATGGCTCGGTCGTGGCAAACTGCAGTAGCCCGTGCTCGGTACGAGACTATTGGCTACTGCTGGTCGCCAGCAATGGCCCAGTCGTGGAAACCTGCAGCAGCGCGTGCTCCGTACGAGTGTATTGGCCACCGCTGGTTCCCAGCAATGGGCCAGATGTGGGAAAATGTTGGCAGCTTATACTTGGCCAGGGACTGGCCACGAGTACGAGTACTGATTTTTACAGTCATCTCGGTGGTCACCTATCCAACTACTGGCAGCCAGGTAGTAACCCATCCTAGTACCCTCAGGTCAGTCAGACGGTCATCCACGCAAATACTAACGAACTAATTCGTGCAAACAACGAAACAAGCGACTTCATTATGTTACTGATATTTAAATAGATAACAAAAATTGTAGAATCACATGATCTGAATGGCCGAGTGAGCTAAAGCGCAGCGGAACTACACTATCCGGAGGGTTCCAGGTTCGATTCCCGTGAATGGAAAAAAAATTAAATATGTTTTTTCAGCGATTAATATGTACCATCATGAAGAGGAAGACGTAGTATCTAATAAAAATGCAGGATTACTCGATTGAATAAGCACAAATTAATATTAAAAAATTAATTTTCTTTATTATTTTAGATTCGCACAAACGTATAATCACTTTAATTGAAATGTGGATATAGTTGAACCAACCGTGTTAATAGTTCCAATCAATCGATTAGAGATTTATGGAACAGTGCGCATGATCTGAGAGAAAACAATGTTAGAGTTACAATAAATGCGCTGTGGTGGTCTCAACCACATGAAACATTTGAATCGAAGAAAGTCCGACAACCATTTGGTGAATTTGACCCAACCTGCTCGTTCCATTCGCCGTACATAACCTCTCGGAGAGTTTGAGTCAACCTCTATTTCGTTGTGCCCAATAATTTTTTCTCTCAGTGCAGAGAATATTCAAAATGCACCGTGGGCCGGTTATGCTCAAGGAACAAAATGTCCCGTATAGGAAATGCCAGCAGTTACAACCGGGCCAATGATTGGTCGAGTAATGTCTACCAACCGATGGTAGCCAGTACTGGTCAACTGCCGAGCCATTGCTGGGACCAGTGATAGCCAGCAATGTGGCCAATATCCCTGGCCAAGTATAAGCTGCCAACATTTTCCCACATCTGGCCCATTGCTGGCAACCAGCGGTGGCGAATAGACTAGTACCGAGCACGGGCTGCTGCAGGTTTCCACGACTGGGCTATTGCTGGCGACCAGCAGTAGCCAATAGTCTCGTACCGAGCACGGGCTACTGCAGTTTGCCACGACTGGGCCATTGCTGGTGCCGATGATTGCATAGCTGCGCCATCTATACTGTGTTTTCCTATAATATCCTCACACCCGTTGATGTGTCAATCACGCGATGAAAATGTCGAGCTATTATCGGATTAAAAAACATCGCGATTTAAATAAAATAAAAAAAGTGTTAGAAGACAAACAGCGTGTCGATAAAGCGGAAGACTCTCACCCTAAGCGACGGAAAATAAACGTCTGTGATAGTGACAATGGCGAAGGCCCCGAAGCAAGTGGTAGTCGACATAACCTAACGCCGACAGAACTATCGCACGGCGAAGGCGACTTATTTGAAAGTGAAGATTTTATATAATTTTATATAAATTTAAAGTTAAATTAAATAAAATTAAAAAACAAACACAAAAACAAAAAAGTGTTGGTTTATTATTTTTAGAATTATTTAATATTCAGTTAATAAATAATATTGATAATATGTCGAGATAAACATTTAGTTGTTGTTACTAAATTTGACCTGCGTCAATTGAAATTTAACAATAATAACCAAATATTTATTCACAATATTATCAATAGCTTTATTAACTGGTAACGATCATCAGCCATCATTGGCCACTACTATGCCGAGGATAGTAAAAAATATCAACCATTATTGGCCCAGCAATGGCAGCCTTTTTCTGCCGTTACTGGGCCAGTAGTATCCACCATGGTTGGCCAGCATTAGTCGCCAGCAATGGACCGTTCATGGCCTTCAGCACTGAGCCGATGTTATCATCCAGCAGTGATGCCAGTGCTGCGCCTGTACTGGTTGCCATTGCCGCACTGTTTCTGGGAGACTGGCCGCCAGCATCCGCCCAGTGCTGGGCCGATTGTAATCCCCTATACGGCGTAATGGTCTTTGAGGGATACTGAAAAATTCGGTCGAGCCGCGGTGACCCATCCAAGTTCGTTACTCGTACATATATGACACTGATGTTTAAAATATACTTTGCAATCAAGCTAGATATACGGGACATGCATATATTATTCGGGTGGTCCATTTTTGCACGATATTTTTTTTTTTACGGGGCACCTCTCAAAACTGTTCTCTATTATGAAAAATAATTCCTCGTAAATCATCGATGTGATAAAAAATATGTAGAGGTCACGACGGAATTTAAGAATTTTCTTGTTTTAAACATTTTTTGAGTGGAAATTCTCATGTATATCTTTACATTTGTTGCATTACATGAGTGTAGAGATACTGGATATCACTCCGACAGTTCGTTATTGTTTTATGGTAGCTTTAGAGCACGAAATAATTGCTACTGCGAAAAATGTGTGCTGTGAAAGGGAAAATTAGAGGATGAGCAGGTATTTTCAAAAAATTCAAAATGTGATAAAATTTTTATCGCTAAGCCGATTAACGCCGAATTAAACCCCAAATCCTGTCTGATAATAGTATACTTGTGTACCAAATTTCAGCTAGATATTTGCAAAATTATGGAAGTCGGAACGAAAACAAACTTAAAAAAAAATTACAAACTTCGCTACCGGCGTGATGTGACATATTTATCACAGAATAACTGCTATATCAATACCAAAAAAATCTCGTAAAAACAGTGAATGATAATGATAAATATTTGGCCACAGGATTAACAAATTACATTCTGGAGACGCCGGAAACAATTAAGTATATTATGAGACATTCTATAACAACAATAATTGTCCGAAACCTTCGAATGTTTACGATTATCATTCGCTCTTTTTACGAGAATTTTGTAGTTTTTATATAATAGGTTTTTTTAGGATAAATACATCATATTATACAGATAGAGATTGACTGAGATAATTTTATAATTTTACTATTATAATTTTATAATTTTTTTTAAGTTTGTTTTTGTTCAAAGGCCCATCATTATTTAGATATCTAACTTCAATTTGGTTTACAGGTAGAATATTATCAGACAAAAGTTGGGATTTAATGTGGCATTAATTCTCTTAGGGATTGAAATTTTATGGCATTTTGAATTTTTAAAAAATATTTGCTCACCCTCTATTTTTCACTTTCACAGCACATATTTTTTTATTGAACTTCCACCACGTACGCCACTTGACTTTTACGAAACCCCACCTATTTTTGCGGCCGCAGCCAACTTACCCCCACCGTATCGCATTTGCCAAGGGCTCAGGAAAACTGCGGAAAACCTGCGCCGATACAGCTAGCGCCTCTCTAAGTCCCCCGATCGCAATGCGAGTAAACTCAAGCACGGTCACCGGTGGCGCTTAAGCGACACCCCCCTTCAGCGATGTTCCTGCTCGGCCCGGAGGACACCATCCGCCAGATAAGAACCCGCGGGAGTCACTCCGAGTTGAACACGAACATCATTGATGGGTGTTTTTGGGCACATATTTATCAAAGGTGGTAACCCAACCACCAGGATCACAGAAAAAACACTCGGAAAAATTCCATCGCTGTCGGCCGGGAATCGAACCTGGGCCCACTGCGTGCGAATCCGAGCCTTCATCCACTAGGCCACTGCTCCCCTTTTTTCACAGCACATATTTTTCGCAGTTGCAATTATTTCGTACTCCAAAACTACCATAAAACAATAACGGACTGTCGCAGTGATATCCAGAATCTCTACACTCATGTAATGCAAAAAATGTGAACATATACATGAGAATTTTCACTGACAAAAAATTATTAAAACAAGAAAATTAAAAAATTCCGTCGCAACCTCTACATATTTTTTTTATCGCATCTATGATCTATAAGGATTTTTTTTCATAATAGAGAACAGTTTTGAGGGGTGCCCCGCACGAAAAAAAAAATATTGTGCCAAAATGGACCACCCTATATATTATACATTCGATATACAATGCATAGCATACATAAATTATATATTTCTTATTTTTTAAATATATTTTGTAGTCCAGCAATCTATATTTTACATATTTCAGTTTCATATATTAACGAAATATTTGCATAATACATACGAATTATATAAGATTTGGTTGTTACATACATTGAGAGAAAAAATTGTTGGGCACAACGAAATAGAGGTTGATTCAACCTCTCCGAGAGGTTCTCTACGGCGAATGGAAGGAGGAGGTTGGGTCAAACTGACCAAAGGGTTGTCGGACTTTCTTCGATTCAAATGTTTCATGTGGTTGAGACAACCATAGCGCATTTATTGTAACTCTAACATTGTTTTCGCTCAGACTATGCGCACTGTTGCATCAATCTCTAATCGATTGATTGGAACTATTGACACGGTTGGTTCAACTACACTCACATTTAAATGAAATTGATTATATGTTTGAGCGAATCTAAAATAATAAAGAAAATTATTTGTTAAATATTAATTTGTGCTTATTCAATCGAGTAATCCTGCATTTTTATTAGATATTACGACTTCCTCCTCATGATGGTACATATTTATCACTGAAAAAACATATTTAATTTTTCTACATTGACGGGAATCGAACCTGGAACTCGCCGGATGATGTTGTTGCGCTGCGCTTTAGCTCACTCGGCCATTCGGATCATATGATTCTACAATTTTTTTGTCTATTTAAATATCGGTAACATGATGAAGTTGCTTGTTTCGTTGTTTGCGCGAATTAGTTCGTTAGTATTTGGGTGGATGACAGTCTGACTGACCTGAGGGTCAGTACTAGGATGGGTCACTACCTGGCTGTCTCTGGCTGTCAGCAGTTGAATAGATGACCACCGGGATGACTGCAAGAATCAGTATTCGTATCTTCAGAAACGGCTTCCACACAAACGGACGTGAGGTTGAGTCAACCTATATTTCGTAAAAGCCAGTTACACCGAGATTCTTTCAAAAGCATAAAACCGTTCTTGTAACCATTCCAATACAGCTGCTTCATAAAAATCATTTTCCTGATTGGAATGACACACGGGATTGTCTTAACCACTCGTGACATGCATATTAACCCCCTCACTGTCAGTGACCCCTCCCGTATAGGGGCTCACAATTGGCCGAGCATTGGGCTGGTGCTGGCGGCCAGCCTTCCAGCAACGGCGCAGCAATGGTAACCAGCACTAGTGCAGCACTGAATTGACTGCTGGATGATAACTTCGGCCCAGTACTGGTAGTTGTTCACGGCCGGGTACTGGGGGCTAATGCGGCCCGGGAATGGTAACAAACACTGCCAATATTGGGCAAGTAACGGCGGGAAATATTCAGTATAATCAATTTAGTAATTAATTATTAATTTAAAAAGATATTTTTCCTAACGGATCGTTTCCAATAATTTTAATCATGTTATTCTATTATCATTTGAAAAAAAAAGGAAATCGTCCATGGATACAATTTTTTTGATAGCTTTCGGGTAAGTGATGTTGGCGGGATTTGAACCTACGACCTATACAGTCGACCTATAAAGAACCTAACCACTAGACCAAACCGACTATGTGGGATTCTTATACTTTAAGTCCATAATAGTTGCATCTAGGATAACAATCACAGGGACATCAGATGGATTTGGATAAAGTTTGGTACACGGATTTTTTTGAAGCCACTGATTAAAGAACTCAAATCTGAATTCTGAAATTCAAAATGGAGGATCCAATATGGCCGTCCAAATGACAATAAATTATATAATTTGTATGAAACACGAAACAGAGAGCCTTTTTGAATCCAATATGGCGGCTAATATATAAAAAGTGACTTTGATAAAATTGAGTACTTAGGCTTCTTAAGATAATTCATTACTAATCTAAACTTGAAAATAAAGGATAAAAAATGGCCGATACAAAAAATTTCAAGTGCAAAATCTTGTTTAAATGGTAGGGAAGGAAATATGTTTTTTATGCTGGTAGTCGCTAACGCGCCGACTGTGCGCGATATTGAGGTTATGTTAATCATTGGCATGAGGGTAATGGCCCATGTCTGCCCACGACTGGCTGACATACGTGAGAAACGTATTGGACCTAAGACAATGTAAAATTTTGATTGTAAAATTTGACGCGCAATTTCCACTTCTCGCCCACCACGACTTGCAGGATATTGTAGGAATTCATAGTACCGATGGCGCAATCATCGGCACCAGCAATGGCCCAGCCGTGGAAAACTGCAGCAGCCCATGCTCGGTACATGTCTATCGGCCATCGCTGGTTGTCAGCAATGGGCCAGACGTGACAAAATGCTGGCAGTTTTTACTTGATCGCGGCCGCGGGCCACTGCTGGCCCCAACGATGGCTCGATAGTCAACCAGTACTGGCTATCATCGGTTGGTAGCCAGTACTCGCCCAATCATTGGCCCCGTTGTAACTGCTGGCATTTCCTATATGGGTTCTTTGAGCCAAAGTAATATTTGCCAATCACCGCGCGAGGTTGTCAGGATTTCAAGTATTCTCTTAGAGTATATTTTACAGTTAGGCGACATATATTGAATATAACTTTAGAACTATACATTCGTGACATATATGCCACCCATATAAAATGTATATTGCATATATTTTTGGCATATATTTCACATACATATATTTCCATACGGGTAGTCTAAAATATTATGTACAAATAAAAAAATAAATAAAAATAAAAGCAACGCACATTGCGTCAGGTGCCATCGCACCATATGTGTCAAGACCATAAATTGTTATTTTGCAGAGACTGCGCCTCAGCAGATTGAATATTTTCCATTTTATTAACTTTTTCAACCTTGTTGTATGAAATTTTAATAAAAATATATACAATTTTTCGTGACATTTTTTATTGACTTGATCCGTTTATCAATTTGCGCGTTTTCGTAATTTTCAATGTCCCACATTAATAGACTATTTTTAACGAAACATGGTGACAGTATTTTTATCCGATAGTCTAGAATGTCATCTTTAAAACTCCGTTTGAAATTTGAAAATCGGTTAAACGGTTGAATAGATATAATTTTTTATTTTAAATATGCGGTTTTCGCCGATGTTTTCCGTTTCTTAGATTTCAAATGGATTTTTGACTAACTAAATGTTAATCAAATGGAACGAATCATACATCATTCTTTTCCTTATTCACAAACAAAGAAATTAATGATTGATGCCGTCCATTTATTTTCAGAGGACCGTCAAGAGTCTGAAGGCAAAAAAAAGTCATGAAGTGTAGAGGATTAAATACTGGCGATGCTCTCGCAATTTTTGCAATTGCAATTTTATTCACCAATTGCTTAATAAAGCGAAATATATGCGGTGGTGTGCGACGACTGAGACGTGTGCAGCCACTGGTACATTTAACTTAGGTGTAACCGATTTTTTTTTCTCAATGTGTACCTTCGAGTAGCTCACCAAGTTTTGTTGCTCGTATAGAATGCCGAGTGTAACAACCGGACTTGGGCGTGTATGAACCACTCATAGGCGAGTCTGTTACGTGTGCATTTATACTCTTAGCTTGTGGTGAAAATGAAATGAAAATTACATAGAACTTCCCGACAATTATACTGATTTTTTAAATTTTTATTTACAATCATAATAATCGTGCTTGATGTACTTTTAATCCTTTAGATTTATGAGCACGCGCTTCAGATGTTACAATTATCCGATTGCGCGTTATGTGAACGTTATGCGTGTTCTTAAATGGAGTGTGCGGCTAGTGGACACACCTTTCGAGCACGACTATATGGTGTCTCTAGTTTCGTCGTGTTATCGTTACGAGTGAGATCTGCAACCGGACTCTCCGTTGAGTATACCTGGGGTATAAGATCCGACAGTGATCGAGCCCTCTTGGTAAGAGTGGAGAAAGCTGACTTGTAAAAAAACATATATTGACTTTCCTATCGCGACTAAAATCAGATCTGGAGATTCGTAGATATGCTGTTGTTTACGTAGATTAGCATTTAATGCTAATTATCTGTATAGCGCCACGTAATTTAGCCACGTAGTTCAAATAGACATTCTTGCAGGCACTTACACACACACACCTTTACACTTTTACATTTCTACGCTGATATAAGTTTAATATATTTACAAGCATTCACGCAGTCACTTAAATACATTTACGGACACTCATACGGACACTCGCTTGCCACCGCGTTATTGAGTTAAAAAACTCGATAGGCCATTTAATTAGGAAACAAACATAGATTGCCACACGCGGCAATCGCGCTCTCTACGTGATAACGATCGTCCCCATAATCTGTAATTTTCTTGTGAGGTCTTGTGGCTGGGATTGGCTTTTAATATCGCATTTAAATAAATATAATCAATTTAAGATTAAGGACTTTTATTTATCTGAGCGTAGACCTTTTTTCCTCATTGAGGTCCCAAAGATCCTTTGGGTCCTTTTTATTGACCCAAACTCAAAACATAAAGTGTGTGTGAGTATTTGTGAGTGTTGGTGAGTGTTTGTGAATGTTGATGAATGTTGGTGAGTGCTGGTGAGTGCTGTGAGTATTGTGAGTGTTGTTGAGTGTTGGTAACCCGTATAGGAAATGCCAGCAGTTACAACGGGGCCAATGATTGGGCGAGTACTGGCTACCAACCGATGATAGCCAGTACTGGTTGACTATCGAGCCATCGTTGGGGCCAGGAGTGGCCCGCGGCCGCGACCAAGTAAAAACTGCCAGCATTTTGTCACGTCTGGCCCATTGCTGACAACCAGCGATGGCCGATAGACTTGTACCGAGCATGGGCTGCTGCAGTTTTCCACGGCTGGGCCATTGCTGGTGCCGATGATTGCGCCATCGGTACTATGAATTCCTACAATATTCTGCAAGTCGTGGTGGGCGAGAAGTGGAAATTACGCGTCAAATTTTACAATCAAAATTTTACATTGTCTTAGGTCCAATACGTTTCTCACGTATTTCAGCCAGTCGTGGGCAGACATGGGCCATTACCCTCATGCCAATGATTAACATAACCTCAATATCGCGCACCGCCGGCACGTTAGCGACTACCAGCATAAAAAACATATTTCCTTCCCTACCATTTAAACAAGATTTTGCACTTGAAATTTTTTCTATCGGCCGTTTTTTATCCTTTATTTTCAAGTTTAGATTAGTAATGAATTATCTTAAGAAGCCTAAGTACTCAATTTTATCAAAATGAAGTCACTTTTTATATATTAGCCGCCATATTGGATTCAAAAAGGCTCTCTGTTTCGTGTTTCATAAAAATTATATAATTTATTGTCATTTGGACGGTCATATTGGATCCTCCATTTTGAATTTCAGAATTCAGATTTGAGTTCTTTAATCAGTGGCTCCAAAAAATCCGTGTACCAAATTTTATCCAAATCCATCTGATGTCCCTGTGATTGTTATTCTAGATGCAACTATTATGGACTTAAAGTATAAGAAACCAACATAGTCGGTTTGGTCTAGTGGTTAGCTTGCAGGTTAGGTAGTTATGTAGTTTAGGTAGGTCGTAGGTTCAAATCCTGCCAACATCACTTTCCCGAAAGCTATCGAAAAAATTGTATCCATGGATGATTTCCTTTTTTTTTTTTCAAATAATAATAGAATAACATGATTAAAATTATTGGAGACGGTTCGTTAGGAAATATATCTTTTTAAATTAATAATTAATTACTAAATTGATTATGCTGAATATTTCCCGCCGTTACTTGCCCAATACTGGCCGTGTTTGTTACCATTCCCGGGCCGCATTGACCCCTAGTACCCGGCGGTGCACAACTACCAGTACTGGGCCGAAGTTATCATCCAGCAGTTAAGCCAGTGCTACACCAGTGCTGGTTACCATTGCCGCGCCGTTGCTGGAAGGCTGGCGGCCAGCACCAGCCCAATGCTCGGCCAATTGTGAGCCCCTATACGGGAAGTGTTCGTGAGTGTTTGTGAACGTTGGTGAGTGTTGGTGAGTGTTTGTGAGTGCATTTGATTATCTGTGAGTACCTGTGAGTGTCTGTGAGTATCTGTGAGTGGTTGTGAATGTCTGTGAGTGCCTATGAGTGTCTGTGAGTTCTACGTGTGTCTAAAAATACACAATATACAATGTACTTTGTGATTATGTAGATAAATCAATAAACAACTTAAGTTCAAAAGTAATGAGGGTTTGAAGCTCTCGGTTGAAACCTATTTGTTTACATATAATTAGCATAAAATTAACTCGGTATATGATTTTTTGAAAAAAAAACGAAGAATTATGAGGCTCTCGCTTCTATGAGAGACGAGAAAATGCAACGATCGATATTTTGCAAGTGCCTCACTCTATACGAATTCGCACGTTGGGTCGGTGATGCAACGTTGCTATCGTTCTCAGGCGCGAGCTAAGAGGCAAAAAAGAAGTGGATCGCTGTCGGACCCCAGGCTAATTGCGATAGTTACGGAACAATGGTAGGTATAAGGTGCTGGTTCTTGGTAGAAACAAGACATACATTGAGCTGTCTGAACGCTACTTCTTACTGAGCCTTTTCATGAGCATACACCTCTGCGTTAATCGACCTAGAAGTACTTGTAAACATTCCAATGTGTAGCCTGTGCATCGGATAATCATGGTCACTAGTTTTTAACGACTGCACGAATTCCAATTGACATTCAACTTGTCTACTATGAATTAACACCTGATAAATATAACACTTTTTTGTAAACATATGACGTGTATAGATATCCTATATCCTGGAGGCTTCATTTTTTTAACCATTAGTTTTATTCGGTAATGTGCGGCCTCAATAATAATAAGATTAATGTTTTTTTTTCTAATACGCTTTGCCCTATGAATTGGGCCATCCAAAGATTATTTCCATCTTAAAAAAAATGTAATCCTTCATTTCTATCAAATTCAAGCTTTTTTAGTACATCTATTACATTCATTTTTATGCATGTTTTTTATTCGCGAAATATTAATTTCTGGCGTCTTAACAAAATCTTTGAACTTTTAATAAATATTGTAGTATTTTAACCAATATTCTAATGTCGAAAAAATCTTTTTTTTTTTTAGAAAATTTCATACTTTATTTTTCTAATTCTGTTGATTTCTTTTAAGCTTTGCGAATTCGGGAAATTCTTTGGATTTTCAAAAATTCAAAAACTGTTTGGTCTAAAAACCAGAAAAAAATTTAGTGATTTTACAATACAGTGAAAAATCATGGGTCACATGGGAAAGGGTTGGAGTTGAAAATTTATAATATTGACCACGAATGTTTTTCAATTATATAAATATTTCCGCAATGCACACAAATGCGTAATAAATTTAATCCAGATATCAGATATTAAAGCTTTAGGATCTTTAGAGTGTCAATAAAAAAGATTAAAAAACATTTTATTGCAATTATACGATCGCGTGATAGCTTTATCGTTCCATCATGACATAACACTTTAGTTGCGACGCATATGTGAAAGGCCGGACTTTTAGGGAGGGAAAAATTTACACATTTTTCGATTAAAATTGCATTGGCAAAATTGTCCTCTCAGTTCGTAATATGATATTAAAATTACGAGGGAAAGGACTGTCAGGATGCGTGTTATTCGAGACTCCGGAGGTATCAGAAGCCCAGTGAGGTAATGCGAGCCGCCAGCGAACACGTGTCAGAAAAAGGCAGATAAAGTTATTCAGCTGAAAGACAATTTGCCTTACAGTGCATTGAGCTGAAAATAAAGTAATGCATAGAAGATTAAAGTG
>OZ019974.1:24388804-24603804 GCA_963970395.1 Ephialtes manifestator | reverse complement strand
TTCGTCTGAAATGGTGTATTGTTACGTCTCGCGTAACTATAAGTATCACCCTACCGTTAAGAAAGATTGCGGTCAACGCAGACGCGAGCCCCTCATCACCAAATAGTATAAGTAAGAATCTCCTCCAGACCACATAGAGTATACACGCGCCGCAAACCCTTCAAACGAAAAGCCCGCTGTTAACGAAATGTATATCAATTTTGTATAAACACGCATGACACTTATTTCTACATCTCGCGTAACTATAACACTACCGTTGCTGACAACGCAGACGCAAGCCGCTCATCAAATGTCGCATGGTACTAGCAAGATTTCAAATAGTACAAGTAAGAATCTCCTACAGACCACATAGAGTATACGTGCGCCGCAACCCTTCAAACGAAAAGTCTGCTGTTAATCAACTTTATATAAACACGCATGACACTTATTTCTACGTCTCGCGTAACTATAAGTATAGAAAGATTGCTGTCAACGCGGACGCGAGCCCCTCATCACCAAATAGTACAAGTAAGCATCTCCTACAGACCACATGTTGAACTGTAGAGTATATACGCGCCGCAAACCCTTCAAACGCAAGCCCGCGGTTAACGAAATGTATATCAATTTTATATAAACACGCATGACACCTACTTCCCATACGCCTCGCGCCATAAATCTGGACCCTAATTCTCGAGTATCCCTACTACTTTATCTAAAATTCATTAGGGCGACAATAGTATATAAGCAGCGTATAATTACTTAAAAATCCAGTTATTCTCCGACCACCGACCTGCTGCATCACTTCGAAGGAGCGCGCAAAGCTCCTAGCTACGACATTAACCTTGCGTGGTTAATCTTTTCGAGTAATTTAAAGTCTGTATCTTCTGATCAACGTTACAACGAATAAATAAATTGTGAGTACAAAACAATATACATATATACTCTGCGATTGGAATTATTTTGCATTGCATGCTGGTCTTCCTACTTCGAGACTCTGTCTCCAAGTCTCCAGTCATCCCAAAGAAATATACAAATTGAGGTAGCGCATGGCGAGGTCTCCGTCCCCGATGTAAAGGGCCAGCGCCTTGACTCGAAAGAGAGACCGCCGTTACGACTTCCAATAGGGCAACTCAGGAGAGTCTGCCGCCCGGACGTAACAGTATATTTTAAATCAACCAGATTTGAATATTCTGGCCAAAAGCAGGGCCGCATCTGGCTAGACCGACCAGGAGTGCCTGACCGATGCCTGATCCCGGCATGATATGGAAAATTGTAGTCTAACCACGTTTGAAATGTTGTACCTATGCATGATCCGGGCGGGGTCGGGACCTTATTTAGCTAACCGGTTCAGGAATGCCCGATCGGTGCCCGATCTCGGCCTGATGGGGAATATTTCAGGCTAGACAGTTTTGAAATATTATGTCGATACATGATCCGGGCAGGACCAGGGCCTTATTTGGCTAGCCTGAACAGGCATGCCTGACCGATGCCTTATCCGGACCTGATGATACTTCAGGCAATTTGATTTAATTTCTGCTCGGGATGGAAATTGAAGGGAAATATTTTACATATCCTATCGCGTCTGACAAAATGAACATGTGGAAACTTCGTCAAAATTGTTCTTCCACTAACGTGTCCCATAAATTTTATTAAACAAAAAATAGTAAAATTGTCACTGAAAATGAATCAGGACGGAAGTCAGAAAGTCATCGTTGTGTCGCGTACACTTCACTTATTATTTACTTTCCATAAGTTTTCAAACGCATATATATAGAAGTTTGTGTAGTGCGTACTTGTAGATAACATATTAAATAGAGGTATACGAGTTCATATATTTCATTATCCTCCACGACTGAGATGGTTGTCGTCCAATACAGAAACAGTGATCTTTTTTGTTGAAGCCGTTCTTATTGCAGATTTTATTACAGTTTTTGTTATTATTGGAATTCAGAATACACGGAAAAAAAGATTAGTTGCCATAACCAAGAAATGAGTTGACACAACCAATCGATTATTCTATTTATCTTGCAACTCAAATGGTAATACCGACGATTCGAATGATAATACCGACGATTCGAATGGTAGTCCCAACTATTCGAGGGGTAGACCCAACGATTGGATTAGTTAACCTAACTAATCTCGCGAGAACTAATCGTGAATAGTTAAGGTTACTATTCGATATGGTTGAGGCAACTAAATTTTTTGAGACATTGTGTACAGCAAATCGAAAACGTAGTTTTCAAGCCGGACCCAAATATTTTTTTCCGTGTAAAGTTACGAATTCTTATGTAATTTATGCATTCATTTATTCAAATTAATTCTAACCAGCCCCATGCAGAAATTTCGAGAGGGATCTAGGTGGATCCAGCCTAGTATACCCATCTAACGGTTGGAGTCCAGTCAGCCATCGGATCGGATCCCAGTTCCAGATCCCGATCGGAATCCAGTTTCCGCGCGTTACATCCCATGTCTGAAATCCGATCCGATGACCGTCTGGAATCCGACCGAAAAATGGGAAGACTAGGCAGGATCCAGCTGGATCCCTGCCGAAATTTCTGCATGGGCGTTTGCTAAATTTCAGGCCGATTGTTAAAGGAGAGTTCTTGAGATAAGTAAGTTTGAATTTTCAGTGGTGGCCACACACATACACACGCACATCCATCCATACATTTTTTCTAAACCACTTTTTTTTACGCTTTCGACCATTTTGAGTGTACTATCAGAAAAAACTCGAAAAAAAAACTCGCACGAAATCAAAGCTTCCTCTATGAAGAAGCAAAAATTATTATTTTTGTACTTTTGTTGTGAAATTAAGTAATTTTTATTATTTTGTTAACTTAACCAGAATAAATGCCGACGATCATTGACCATTTTTTTTGGTACAGTTATAAAAAATTCTCATTGTCGGTTTTTAAATTTAAAAAGTGATAAAAAATACGACCTCTGTACTATTATATCTTTAGTATTATAGAATACTCTTTTGCATGTACAACAGAGACTTTCTCACCAAGCAGGGCGCGAAAAGGTGAATAGAGCTATCTATCTCATAGTGCACCATGATCGACTCTGCATGACATTAAAGAAGAAGGTATGTAATAGTCAGCTGCGCTCAACCTTCGTTGGGTGTGCCCCACGATGCAGCGAAGCTTCGATCGAATCGATATACTATTATATTATATTTACTATTCGCTTTGGTTTGCATCCAAACGTGATCTTTATCGTAATGACCATGACACCATGACTTTCCATAATTGCTCGATGATATTGTTTCTTTGTTCTTAAGTAATAGATTATTTTTTGTCCTTTTGTGTATATATAAAGCATTATTTGTCAAGCCAGTCAGTTTCTTTACTGAACTTTTCCGATATTTTTTATAATTAGCTAGAATTTACTACTACTTCATTGTACTTCCTTTAAATATATTTCAGATTTTTTTTCTTAACATTAATAAATTATAATGTTTATAATATTTATGTTATTGCTTCCTCATAGAGGAAGCTTTGTTTTCGTGATTTTCATTTTCGAGAAAATCTCGAAAATTTTTTTTTTTTCGAGATTTTCATGTCTGTACACTCAGAATGGTCCAAAACGTCGAGAAAAGTGATTTAGAAAAAATGTCTGTATGTGTGTGTGTGTGTGTGTGTATGTATGTTACACGCTCAAAAAATGTAAACCTTTATAACTCGGGAACGCCTCGAGATATAGAGCTGAAATTTACACCATAGATACAGGGGTCAATCTTCATTGTTCATACCAATTTTTGTTAAAAGCCTCATGATCGTTAAATTTTTACGCGGTTTTGAATTTGTTCAAAAATGTCTGTTAACGCGATAACTCTTTTAATTTTCGAAATATTAAGCTCAAAATTGGTATGTATGTGAGCTTTCATACACCGGTGATCCCTATTAAATTTGGTTAAGATCGGTTGAAACGGTAAAATTTTATGAGATCTTGATTTAAAAAAAAAAATTTCTGCTATGCGAATTTTGGTATCAAATATCGAGCTGGGAGTTAAATGAGTGCCAGATTCATGATTAATAGAAAAATACGTCAGATATGCCCAAAAATGTTGAACGATACCATATTTTCATAGCGATGTTGTACAGTCTATATTGCGAAAAGTAGCGATTTATGTCGTATAAACTAGCCATATTCTTGCTTCCCAATGAAATTTCGTAAAACACCGGTTTCTATCGAGTTCTACAAAAAAAAAAAAAAAACAGGGAAGATAGATTATTCGAGGGAGTTTCCGGACCGTTCGTCCTTATTATATTTTTACAAAACGCGAGTGTGCGCTTATTTATTTATATAAAACAAGGATGCAAAGTAGAACCTTGCACATTGCTTCCTCATTATATTACGCTTTTTACAAAGCTTCCTCTATGAGGAAGCCAAAATTAATTACCATACTACCTCTCATAGAGGTTGCTTTGTAAAAATCGAAATATAATGAGGAAGCAATGTGCAAGGTTCTACCTGGCATCCTTTTTTAAATTCAAAAAACAGAAAAATTGCTTCACAACAATACAATTTGAGTAATGTAGATTTTCAATTACGATTCGCTTGCAAAATCAAATTAATAATTTTTTTTAGCAAAGGGACATAATAATTATTTTTTACTAAAAAATCGGCAGTCATTTTTCTTTGTGTTGAAATATTATAATTCCATGATGCCGTTTACTCTATGTATTTCAGAAACATCCCTTTAAATTATATAAATTGTAAATTAAGATGAAGTTACCTGAAAATAATATATGTGAAGGCAACATTAATTTCTTTTTTAACTTGGCGTCGAGTCGCTACCGCGACTCTTGATGTATCCACACTGTACATTTTTGCGTAATGTCTTTAAAAAATTTTTCTTATCAACATTTTTTTTTGTTAGCATTTTTTTTTATTTTGCTGCTTCGCATTAAAAAAAATTGCGGGCGATGAAATTAGAGGGCTAATTAATCAAATGCAATATTATTGATTTTATTTTCCATTAACAATGTCATTGTTATTTTTTAAAAAATGTGCCATTGTGTTGTCGAATAGACCTTTCTGTTTACGAGTAAAAGTTCACGACCAGCGAGTGTACAGCGATTTAATATCATTCAACGTCATGTGGAGCCGGAGAAAATAATTGGCATTCTCGACTCAAAGTAGGAGGCACTCGGCATGCAATTGACTTTTACGCTCCAATGAATTCAACGTCATGCGGCTTTCCGGCAATTAATGTCCCACGATGCAGTAGGAAAATCGCAACGCGTTTGCCTATATGCAGAACGGTAGCAAAATTTTTATTTGTTTATGAAAGATTTGTCGTATATGCACTTTGATAGAGAATAATACACTCGGAGAAATCGCGGTTGTTCAGACATGAATGATAACTCTTAATTTCTAGTTAAATCGTTTATTATGGAAATTAAAATCGAATCACTTCATTTATGCAAACTTAATGCGTAATTTAATTAATTATAAATTATTATATTATTTATGACTTTATTTTCAATACTTGATACTTGTTACTGTCGAACTATTATCTACAGGCTTTCTAAAAAGATGTTCGAATTTCCATATGATTGTTGAACTTTTTTTTTCGAAATAATAAATCTTCGTAAATTAAAAAAAAAATTCTGCACATGGAAAATAAATGGAGATCCGTTTTTGTAATGTTCAAACAATTTCTCATTCAGTTTTATTAAAAATACATTTTATATGCTGTTATAACAAAATGTTTACATTTTTTAAATCACTTATGAATTACTGCGATAATTTTTTGTTTATAAAAAATTCCTTATATTCTATTTTTATTTTTCCAAATTCATAAAAACTGCAGCCATTAATTCATTATTTTTCAAAATAATCATTGCCTAGATTTCCTATTTCAGGTTACATTAAAAAAAGGCAGTTGTGGTGCATTTTTCGTGAAGTCATTTTTTTTGTTAAAAAAATTGATATTATACAAGACGTTACTGTCCCTTGATAGAATCAATATTTTGCGTTTCGTAAATTCAAATATTCGACCAGTATCATTCAGCATATATATGTATATATATATATATATATTCTCTAAATACAGTTGTTTGACACGCGATCAGACACACCTTGCGTGTTACACTTTGTCGAATGAACGAAATTTATGAGCTCGACTAGGTACCACCTAATTGCATTGTAAGACATCGGCTCAACACAGTTCCGATCTATTGTGAAGGGATAAATTGCCGAGAATAAATTATTCCATGTAGATATAAATTTATTTCAACCTCGATACCTAATCTCGACGTTGATTTGACGCCCTCGCTGTGTTGTAACGCCAGTTTTCGTGAGCCACAGACTTGTTTTATTACATTGCAATCTGTTCGTATATCTTAAGATTTTGTTATATTATAAGATTTTTTTCGTTAAATTTGGTAAGTAAAAAATATTTTGTAAATATGGCGAATTTATAAAAACATTCAAATTAAACGCGAAAAAAGCATTATAAATTTTACAACTCTTAAATCATAAGAAAAAATATTGTAGATTTGTCGAATTCACAAGGTGAAATATTTCGTAAAATGAATATATTGTATATTCATTTTGGACAATTTATTTTTTATTCTTTTTAGCAAATCTGGAGATTTACAAAAAAATGTCGGTAATTGAAAATAAAAATCTGTTGACGTATCTCCACAAATTTTCTGCTTGTAAAATTAACAACAACTTCTGTAGACATTTGTTGATAAGAATTTTCTTTAAAAAATTAAAACGAGAATTCTGTGGGCTTTTGTTGACAAAAATTAACTTTTTGTTAAGAGTACAAAAATGTAAATTTTTTGTTATACAGTGTAAAAAATATTTGCAAATTTACATTACCGGAAACGTTGGGCAACAACTGATATATTCAATTTAATATACGAGTGTAGTAAAATTACAAAATTTATATCAAATTTTCTTATTTTTATAGTATTTAGTAAAAAGTGGTGTAATTTTACATTTCACTTGTACCTATATCAAATTTAATACACCAGTTTCTGTAAAAAAGCTTCCTGTACCGGTAATGGAGACATACTACATTTTTTTAATAGTGTGGATGCCATAAATTAATTTCAATCTCGACGTTCATTTGGGGTTCACGGTGCAGACAGTACCTCGAATTCCTTCAGGCCCGGGCGAACGTTCGTAAAATGGAACGTGCCTCTCGCCCAATTCCATTTTAAATGCCCGTGGAATTGGGCGAGACGCACGGTCCATTGGTCAGCCAAAAATGGGTGCGGTACCATTCGGTTCCGGTAACTTTCGATCTGTTATAAAGGTGGCAGTTGTTCGAATCAAGGACGGAGCGGCACCGTACAACAGTCTCGGAGTGTGTTATACGTAATTTGCGTGGGTATATCGCAACAATCGCGCACGGTGCGCGCGAATCGTTTCACAGGATATACTGCTACTATTGCTTGCTAGTTACTATTGAAGTTGTTGCCAATACCAGCAATATCTTACACAAAGCATATGTATAGTATTATGTGCCTATTCAGTGACTACGAAGAATTCTGGATAGTATTTATGATTATTTCCAGTTCTCCAAATAGATCGGGGATAGCAATATTCATACTAATAATAGATAGCAGAAGAGGTATATTTGCACGTACGAAATGAACTGTAAAATCCATGAATTACGTTTGTTTGGTGATTTCAGATACAGGGTCTGCACAATTTACATGATAAAGCACTTACTTCCTACATTGAAGTCGCAGCTTTATTGCTACTATGACTAATATTAGGAATTTAAAAAAAAATTCCGTTAACCTACCTTTCACCTTTCTTCCAGTGTTTTTTTTTTGCCGTGACTATTTTACTGTGTCCTCGTTTATGTTGATCTTTTTTGGAGGACATTTTTTTCGTGGCTTTTTTCCCCTGTGACTATCTTTCCGGTAACGTTTTTTGTCTTTTTTTAAACGTGAATCCTATCGATTCTATAATCAAGCTGGAACATTGCAAATTGGTGATCGTTTTCTGTGACAATTTTTTTCTCCGGTGACTATTTTCCCCACTGACAATTTTCTTCCGATGACTATTTTCACATGTGATCTTCTTTCCGGTGACTATTTTTCCCAGAGACAATTTTTTTTCACGCGACTATTTTTCTCGATGACTATTTTCACAGGTGACCTTCTTTCCGGTGACTATTTTTTTCGCTGACAACTTTTCGCGGTGACTATTCTTACAGGCGAACATCTTTCCGATGACTATTTTTACAGACGAACATCTTTCCGGTGACTTTTTTGCGAGATCCTTTTCTCAATGATACCTACCAACTGCAGATACTGGCCGACACTTTGTAGCAAAAATCATGCAATGCTCTAATCGTCACGGAATAACATTCACTCATTATGAGCAACGCCTTTCATGTAAAATACCTGATAAACGTTTTATTTTTCGAAATTAACGCACCACTGGATTGATATGAATATAAATTGGCGTAGACTATGAGGGGATGAAAAATATTTATTTTAAATCTAGTTCAAATGCTAGTGATTTGAAATGTCCTCATTAGACGGCCTTCGTTGGAGCCAAGACGCCATCACTGTATTTCAAAACCCCGTGTCCGGGCGAACGGCAGCGAAGTAAACGTCGCGCGTCCTTATCCTTTATCAACGGGCGTCTACTCTCGTCCTTGTGAATAGAATAAATCTGTGTGTCTCGTACTGTCGACACAGCACCGAACACGGTACTTTATAGGCTTTGCATCCCGATAGTCGTTTGCCGTTTGCACGTGTGCATGCGTATACACAGTAGTTGCGCCTTTCGAACTCGAGGAACTCGAGACATATTTTTTGTTGACGTTCGAAAGGTGCGGGATAAATGCTTGCTTAACGAAGCCGAGACGGCTTTAATTTCGCAGCAGACAAAAAAAGTGCGTTTGCAGGTAATTTTTAAAACATATTTTGAACATATTATGTACACGTTTCAAACATTTTTTTAAATCGTGAATAAAAATTCCGATTTTTTTTACTTGACCTTTCACGATCTTTTTAAGCCTTGCAAAAATTTCGGTCGATCACAAAATTTGAAGTTTACAGTTAAATTTTTGAAAAAAAAAAATAAAGAAGGCTGAAGGACTTCGGTCGATGGCCAATTGACAGTACGGGAAACAAAATATGAAATATGTATTTATGTAATGTAATGTACTATGAATGTAAACTCGTCCCATGTTTTGTATTGTCAATAAACTCACAATTACTACTACTGAAAGATGGAAGATCTCTATATTTCTACAACGTCTGTAAATTTTGTCATTTTTAAATTCTTTTCTTCTACTTTGATTTTCGTGATATTTCAAAAAAAAATTTAAGCAAGTAAACATTTTTTTTCTTTCAAAATGTTAATAAATTTTCCTGACAAGCGATTAGATAAAAAAAATCAATAACAAATTATTATGGAAATGCTTATAAATTTTGACATCATAATTTTTATTTTAATAAAACTTTTTTTCTATAAAACGTTAACAGATTTTCATACCAGCCTGATAAAAAAAAATTTGTCAAATGCTTGTAATTTTTTAAACATGTTTTGAACAAGTTTGAAACATATTTTGAAAACGTGTATATAATTTTAGAATTTTTTTGCTTGATTTTACAGGATTTTCACGAACCATCTCAAATTTTTTGATTCGTTCAAAATAGAGAATTTACGATACAACTTTCGAAAAAAAAAATTATATCAATGTATTACTACAGTGCCTGTAACTTTTTATATATCTCGATTTTTTTCGTCTTTGATTTTCGTCGCATTACAAATAAATTTTTATGGAAGTAAACTTTCTATTCTATAGAACGTTAATGAATTTTCTTGCTAGCGGTTAGATTTAAAAAAAAACCATTAACCAATTATTCTGAAAATGGTTATAAATACCGATTTTTTTCTACTCTGTATCCATGGGATAGATAAATAAAAATTCAAAGTGTCGTAAAATTTGTACCGTTCGATCGATTTGTGTCAAGTTTGTACTTAAACTGTATTTTATGGTAGTGCATATGTGAAACAAATTCGAATCCAGTATCTCTGAATTTGCACAAGTTAACGTGTGAACGAGAACTTTCAAAAAATTTGAAATATAATAAAATCTTAACAGCTCGACCATTCTGCGGAAAATTTGTATTTACACTTTATTTCATGATTGTCAATATGTGAACTATATATCATGACTAAATACTATATTGTTTACATACTAAATTTGGATTCGCTATCTTAAGTTTTACTAAAGTTAATGCGATAAAGTTCATTTTTTAAATAATTTGAAATTCCATAGAATCAACATTTTTTACAGTTCGTCACTAAGTATATTTATCATAGTTGAATATTATTTTATTCACATACTAAATTTGGGCTTTATATCACAGAAAAGATTTTAAAGAAGCTAATGGTATAACGATATAATTTTTAGAAATCCAAAATTCCATAAAATCTGAATCGCTATACCGATTCGAGCCAAATTCAATACCAAACAACATCAAGTGTACATGCTCTTATAAGGAACTATTTAGCATTATAAACTAATTTTTACAAAAGTTAGAACGGCCACGCTCTTTTTTTCAAAAAATTAAGAAAGCTACGAAATTTTTATTTTCTCATACTTTTTGTCGAAAAATGCAATAATTGAAGAGTCTGCTCCACTTGTGTGCCAAATTTAAGTGCGATAGTCAAAACGGTTCTTGAGTTATCGGCGTTTGAATTTTCGGAGTTGTAAATACACAGACACACGCACACACACACATACATACGGACATTTTTTTTAGACTACTTTTCTGGACGTTTTGTACCATTCTGAGTGTCCGGACATAAATTTTTTTTTTTCACGAAAACAAAGCTTCCTCTATGAGGAAGCAAAAAATTAATTGACTTTATCTTATAACCAAAATGCCTATGGATTTCAAAACATTTCAAACGATCATCGATTTTTCTCCAAGTATACACTGAAAAAAAAATGTCATTGATTCAATAAATCCTTCGATTGCGGGCTGCTAAAAACAAGCGTTATCAACTTAATTTGAATTCTAGTTTCTCCAATTCCATACGAGATCGAAACAATAACTCTAAAATACGCATAATAATATTTGATTATTTCAATGTGAAATGGGATTGAACGAATGAGAACTAGAGTTAATTAAAAAATACTTCTTTTTGACAGCCTGCAATAGAATTTCTTTTCAGTGTAATAAATTAAGATTGCGAGACTTCGTGCAGTCTCAACGAACGTTTTTGGTTTCGATGGACGAGAGGAACCAGGACACGAGCGTGCGACCAGACGGAGAAGGGCGCTCTCTCGGCTACACACGTGTATGTGCATTCGCACTTAAACACATCGATAGGTAAACACATCGGTAGGATAACATAACGTCTCGCAGGGAAAATGCGCGACTATAGCTTCGTATGTGAGTGTGGCACGACTTGTACCGCGGGTTACAGCGAGAGGCGTGTACCTCTTTCGATAGCTCTCGATTGTCCTCCGCCATCTCTCTCCCCATACTACCGGGATATAGGGCTTGGTCGTACGGTAAACAGCTTGTACCTTACACAGTCGGGGAGAACGTTAGGAAATTAGAGCAGCGAATGCGTGTTTCTGTTCAGTGAGACTTGGTACACGGTGGAGAACACTTTACCCCCGAAGTGGAAGACGAAGATCTTTTACTTTTCACCACTGTATATTTTTTAAAAGCCATCAGTTTTTTTAAATTAAATATTTTATAAAGTGTGACTAAAAAGTTTTTTTTTACTGTATCGTTGGATTACATCATCATGTGGTGGGTATTGTTTACAGTATTATATATATTTTTATTTAATATGGGTGTGAATTATTTTTCGGAATGATAATTTAGATGATAAACAAGTGCGCTGTAAATGCAGTTGGATTAATAATAATTATTTTTCATTTTTATTCTGAGCAATCATATGAATATATAAAAATATGTTAATAATTATTAAAATAAGGTTTTTTTCAATAAAATATTTTGGAAATTTTCTTGAAAAGGCGGAATATGCGTAATGCAGTAAAAAATACACTTTTCTAAATTCTGTTTTACAATTTTTGATAAATTTTTTTTTAAGTTTAATTAACAGTTAGAACGTTTTCTTTCTTCGCTTTGCCCCGGAGTGGAAGACAAGGATCTTTTTTTACTATCGTGTTTTTTGTTTAAAATCATTAGTTCATTTTATATAAATTTTTTTTGAAAGTTTAACAAAGGGTTTTTTTTTATTGTGCCGTTGGATTAAATCATCATGCGGTGTGTATTGCTTGGAGTATTATATTTTTATATTAAATGCGAGTCAAATAGTTTTTTTTTGGGATGATAGTTTTGATGATAAATTATAAGGATTTTGTCAGGATTGGAAATCTTCATAATTTGAATTGATAAACATTTATCATGCATTTGGATTAATAATCGTTACTTCTCTTTAATTTTTCTCAACCATTTTATCAACATTTAGAAAATTGGTAATAATTGTTAAGAAATATTTTGATTGTAGAATGATTTAGAAATTTTCTTGAAAATAGGTAACACATTAAAAAATACACTTTTCCAAATTCTCTCTTACAATTTTTGTAAATATCGTTTCAATTTTTTTTAAATGTAATCAAAAGATTAAACCTTTTCTTACTTCGCTTTATCTCGAAATGTAAGCAAAAGACCTTTTTTAACCACTGTGTATTTGTTAAAAATCATCAGTTTATTTCATATAAAATATTATAGAAATTGAGAAAAAGAGAATATTCGTAATGTATTTAAAAAATACACTTTACTTAATTCTCTGTTGCAGTTTTTGTGAAATGGTATTGTTTTTTTTTAAATGTAATCAAAAGCTTAAACGTTTGTTTACTTTTAAAATTAATTAGTTTATTTTATATAATATATTTTTTGAAGTGTGAATAAAAACTTCTTTGTCTATATCGGTGATTAGATAATCATGTAGTAGATATCGTTTGTAGCGTTATATTCTTATCTTACCATGAGAATGATAATTAATGAAAGTGGTGTGAATTACAAGAATGCCAAGTACCACACATTTTACTTTCGTTCTTTATTCCCAGGGGAGGATATTTTTTTAATCTATCAGCTTGTTTTATATAAAATATTTTCTAAAGTGTAAATTTAAAGTCATTCTTATTTATCCTTGGAATTAATAATCATATGTTTGTTCGTTGCACTATTACATCGCACTCCTTTTACTGTGTAGTATATTAGAGGAAAAACGACTATTTATATTGTCCCTTTTAATTCTAATCAAAAAATTCTGAAAGAATTGACATATTTGAGATATTTTGAAAAATATCTTTTTGGATTCTAGTCCAAAAATTCTGGAAACAATTGTGCAAAGCGGAAATCTATTAGGAATGCATTTAACATTTTTATTCCGTAGAAGAAAAATGAATTTTCGTGTAAAAATATAAAACATGGTATTTTAAAAAATAAAAGTGCAATTTTTTCACTACTTTTATTCAGAAAAATGTCTAAAAGTTAGGAAATTTTTTATTTCATCGGAAAATTGGTTTGGCCTCTTAAGGGTTAGTTTTATATTGCGTTTAAAAATTAACGAGCGTAAAAATAATTTTTCTGGGTGATAATGTTGAAACAAGATAATTAACGAGTTTGCTACAAAACATGTAAGGATTTTATGCTTTTAACATTTTTAGGAATGCATTTAACATTTTTATTCCGTAGAAGAAAAATGAATTTTCGTGTAAAAATATAAAACGTGGTATTTTAAAAAATAAAAGTGCAATTTTTTCCTTACTTTTATTCAGAAAAATGTCTAAAAGTTAGGAATTTTTTTTATTTTATCGGAAAATTGGTTTGGCCTCTTAAGGGTTAGTTTTATATTGCGTTTAAAAATGAACGGGCGTAAAAATAACTTTTCTGGGTGATAATGTTGAAACAAGATAATTAACGAGTTTGCTACAAAACATATAAGGATTTTATGCTTTACGCATTATGGTACTTTTGTTCTAAACAACTTGTAGTCGTTGTTTGTAGACTTTGGTTCAGCCTTGAAGGTAGAGATTCCGGCGGTCAAAGCGGTCAATGGAACTCAAGTGTCATTAGGGACCATTTCTTTTTTTTGCGTCAGGTCTTTTCATATTAAATATTTTATGGGGCGTGAATCATAAATTATTTGTCTGAAGAATTTGAATAAATAATCATGGAGGTATCGTTCGCAGTATTTTATTATAATCTAATATTGCGAGTGAAAACTAACGAGTGTGAAAATGATTTAGTTAGATAATAATGTTGAAACACGATAATTAACGACTCTGGTGTGAATAACATGGATTTCATGCTGCACGCATTAAGGTGTTTTCGTTCGGAACAGTTTATTACAGCTGCTTTATACACTTTGGTTTAACATCGAGGAATGATGTTAAGGATGCATCACCCACATACGTACAGTCGCAACCAAAAGTTTGTTTTATTAGAATGTAAATACTTTAAGTTAAACAAAAAATCTAAGATAAAAAGGTTGACGTCGTTGGCGATTTTAAAACCATTGATTTTAATTTTAAATAGTAATAAAACGAGAAGAAATAAGTGAAAAAAATAAATTGCCATTGTATTCACAAAATAATTTTTAATATAATTCTCATGAAGGTTTTTTCCACATTTTAAATAATTTACTCTTTCTAATAAAAAATTAAAAAATTAAACAATAAAATAAAATTCAATTTAAGATATTTAAAAAAACAAATTATATATATTTTTTCGAAACAGGAAATTAATTGCCTAAAAATGTTATAAAAACTTGCATAACTTTTTTACTTAAATTAGTTTATTAATAGCTTTTCGACAAGACTATTTCTCAAAACGAACGTTCTTAATCATTTCCACAGCCCCCATTTTTTTTCAATTTTTTTATTGTGGAAATATGTTTACAGTTTTTTATCCATTTAAATTTTTTGCTGTATGTGTGATAAATCGTAAAATTGGTTAGGGTTTTATTTACAATACTATCGTATGCCCATTTTTTTTTCTTTTAAACGCTCACCTCGTTTTATATAAAACATTTTCTAATGTCTGAATAACGAATTATTTCATTGCATCTTTGCATGAAATAATAATTTGATAGATATCGTTGACTTTAATACACTTAAATCTTAGAATACGTGTCATAATCAACGAGGAAAATGCTTTTCCTGGATGATAATGCTGAAAAACTATAATTAACGCATGTGCTATTAATTAAAAGAATTTATGCTGCACGCATTAACTTTCATTTGGAACAATTTACAATATTTTTTTTTTTTTTAACTTTGTTTCAATCTCGAGGAAATAGATTTTCCTAATTAAAGCGGCCAATGGTATGTGACACAATATGGAAAATACATTTATATTAA
Source organism: Ephialtes manifestator (assembly GCA_963970395.1). Lineage (NCBI taxonomy): Eukaryota > Metazoa > Arthropoda > Insecta > Hymenoptera > Ichneumonidae > Ephialtes > Ephialtes manifestator. The sequence continues at coordinate 24,588,476 of OZ019974.1, read as the reverse complement.
GGGGTCTGCATAAACTTGAGTCTCAAAAAACATCAAATTTTCAATATTTTTTTCTGTTAAGAGTATGGAGATGACGAGGTCGGGATTTTATACAAAATTAATGCACAGTATTGGCAAATACATTTTTATTTTTAATTGCTAAATATTAATAAACAATGAAGTTATTATTTTAACAATGTGCTTCTAGAAAATCAATTGGTCCAATCAATTTCAAATTCGGACAGAGCATAGTTTATAATATTTTCTATCGTATGACCTGATGATTTTTTATACGTTTATCCATTTGTTAATAACAAATTATTAATTTTTTTGTTGTAAAAAACCGAACTTATTTCTGCAGTTTGCCATTTCCATAATTTTTGTAATTTCGAAAATTATCCGGTCATACGATTGTAAATATTATAAACTATGCTGTGCCCGAATTTTAAGTGAATTCGGGAGAATGAATCATTCGTCGACACTTTTTTAAAAATAAGAATAACTTCGTTGTTTGTTAATATTCATTATTAAAAAAACTTGTATATAAAATCCCAATGTTGTAGTTCCAATACTCGCAAAAAAAAGAATTGAAAAATTACGGGCGAAACACGCGCCGTCGATTAAGACCCTTTAAGGTGCAGGCGATAAAAGTTGATCTTTTGCTTTCATTCACCGACACGATCATTTTTGGAAAAGAATTTTTTTTTCGATGCGAAAATTAGTTAGTTATTTATAAGACCATTTGTTGTTGACTAAAATAAAGTTGTTATTGCGCAGGAAAATATGTTATGTCTCGTGTACAGCGTGCAACAACCTGGCGTTACTGGCTATAGTAATTGCATAATTGCCCGTGACTTTGCCTGATTAGGCGAGAGTGTCAGTCATTAAGGCACGTCGATCTCGTGCTGTTGCTCTTGCCGGTATTTCTGGTTCAATGCTCAACGCCACGAGCTGTGCATTGGTCTCTTAAAAACTTGTCTTAATCGGCGCCGCGTATTGAGTGTAATTTCACATGTATGTGCTATGAGAAAACATTTTAATTGCAAGCTGTTGAAATTAATCGTTTAATTCGTTTTTATCAATATTTTTTTTTCTAAAAAAAATGTAATTTTGTGTCTCTATCGAGTAAAATATAAAATAATGTAATGCTGTTTCACGTAATTATTGTTATTTGTACTGTAAAAAAGTTTAATTAATGTTTGTTGCTATACTTTGTTTTCGATATAGGTAATAGAAAAATGAAAAATAATTTTTTTTTCTACTCTTGAATATAAACGAAAGTAGTTTTATTAATGACTCATATACACGTATGTAATCTGATAAGGCAATTTAGTTCTATCCTGCTGTAACAGAGTGTCCCACTAATTTTTAAAAAGTCAATTTTTTTACAGTTATAATGAAAATATAATATTCAATTTCGTATCCCATTTTTGAGTATAATAAAATAAAAGAATTATGGCTACCTCGCGATACAGTAGAGCGTCGATTATGCAAACTAATTAGGACCGACTATCGTTCGGATAATCGAAAATTTGGATGACCGAACATCAATATTTTGTGAAGGGGGAGGGAGGAACTGAAACGCTTAAAATATTAGAATATATACGTATAATATAATACATATGTATATATAATACTAGGATTTTATCGTGGCTCGCGCGCTCGCAATCTCCCCCAAAAAATGTGCCCCCCACTCAAGTGTGCCCCCCACCCAAAAATATATACATATATATGGGAAAGACCTCCAGAAAGTATGCGGAAGACCCCTGGAAAGTATGGGAAAGACCCCTGGGAAGTATGGGAAAGACCCCTGGGAAGTATGGGAAAGACCCCTGGGAAGTATGGGAAAGACTCCTGAAATCTTTTCAAGTCCCTTGATTCTTGACACGGCAGCGGCGGCGGCGAGATGTTTTTATAATATAGAGAGATATTTATTTATCGAAAATTAATATTTTTAATATATCATTCTTAGTATACATTATATATTCTGATAAAACCGCCGGACTCTATATACTATGCTGTTTTCTTGGGAAAAAGTCAAGGATTATTTGCTGTTTCACGCCAGAAACGTCGCGCAACAATGTTTGCATCACCAAAGTTTCGATTTTCCGAACGACATCGTCGTCGGATAAATCGAATCGCTGTTCGGATGATTGACGATTCGGATAAACCAAATCATCGTTCGGATGATTGACGTTACGGATAATTGACTTTCAGATAATCGACGCTCTACTGTATTACATCTATTGTTAAAACGTCTGTTCTCATTTTTTGAATATTAAAAAAAAATGTAACGAAAATCGAAAAAGAAATTATTGCATTCCCCACTTGAGTATAATTGCAAATTTGCCACTGTTTCGATCAATTACATACGAATCGGTCGTGAGAAAGTAAACAATTAAAATATTGTGTAACAGGATGTGTTTCGCAATTATTTTACGATTCATTAAAAAAAAGTAACGTTACTGTAAAGCAAAAAATTAAATTTCGTCCCCCGTTCTCGGGTATAATTGAAAATCGTTTACGACTGCTTCACGTAAGTACATACGTATTTGCTCTGAGTAACCAATTTATATGGTACATGAAACAATAAGAAGTTCCACTTATTTTCGAAAATCCCATAAAAGTATTTGGTACAGAAAAACAAAAAATAAAATTTCGCCCTCCTCTCTTGAATGTAATAAACAATTATTAAAGACTGTTTTGCTCAATTATACACCTATGTGTATAAAAAAAATTATTTACAACATTCTGCAATAGAATATTTAACTCATACAACGAAAAATTTAATAACAAAAAAAGTCTACGACCTGGGTATCAATTTGAAAACTGAACCAAAAATACTCTTTATGTATTTTGGCACTTTAATATCTTTCAATTAATTTCGAGGGTAAAGAAAAAAAAACTTTTTATTTTTATTTCCCTGTACACCTAGAAAAAAGGGTTTGAAGGGTTTATTCGAATCAGACACGATATCTACTTGAAATTAATAAAATTTTATTTCGATCAAATAAAACTTACGTCAAATCAGTACGATTTACTTGAATAACATAAATTTTATATAATCAAAATAAAATCCCATTATGCTAGCATTTAAAGAAAAAATTATTTAATGACTGGTCTAATAAGATTTTATTTCGATCAAATAAAATTTATTGCATACAAATAAATCGTATTAAATTTTTAATAAAAATTATTTGATTCAAATAAAACTTCGTTTATTTGAAAAAAAACCATATTTCATTTAAATAAAGCCACGAGCCCGTTTTCTCTGGGAACTTAATTGGTACGTGAATTTTCAGTAAATTGCTGACACATCCTAAATTCTGCATTATGGTACTGACGTATTAATCGTCTATGTTACGATTTGCTGATGAATGTACGATGAGGAAAACTCATCGATTGTCTGGTGCACGCTTTGATAATTAATATTTTCCAAACATTAACGTGTATCCGTCAGTCTCAGTGGTCGCTTCGTCTTTCACCGTGTTTCGGGCTCTCCGCAAGGCGAACACGTCCGAGTTGCGATGATGGATAGTACACGATAATAATCACAAGGAATAATGCAATGGATGTATCCGTACAATAGGCAGATACCCGTCGGAAGTATCACAGTAGTGTGATAGCCGAGTACGGAAACTTTCTTTTTATAGTGTAGTTCGCGGTCACGCGAAGGCTGCAAGACTAATGATTGTTATGAAACGGTGACCAGAACGCGCGCGCGGAACTTACTGACCGTAGAAAGTAATGCGAATGTCGTACTGCCAGGTAAAAAGTATATACCGGGTAAGGTCTCTTGCAGAATCTTGAGTAAAAAAGCTTTGAGAATCGAGCAACACTCAATTAAATTCATGGTCGAGATTACGATGTATATATTGCGTAAAGTGAATGCATTTTTTGTACTTTCCACAGTCTTTCTAATCTTATTCTTACTATTTTTTATTGTGTGGTTCTACAACATAATATGTACGGGTTGAATTTTTTGGAAACAATTAATAATTCGAAATCCCGATGAGATGAGATTCCTAATGAAAATGACCTCAATGTTGTTAAAAGAACGAAGAAGAATCTTAAGTATCTGACCGAACTTGAAATAACGAGTAAGAACCGAACAGAACCTCACTGAGCCTGACAAAACCTTACAGAAATTCAGAGAACCTAACAAAACCTGACAAACTCTAAAAAAACTTCGCAGAACAGATGGAAACCTGGAAACCTCGAAAAAAATCTCACAGAACACGAAAAAACCTAACAAACACTAACAAAATTTCACAGAGAAGAACAAAACCTCACAAAATCTAACAAAATCGGACAAAACTTGACAAAACTTGACAAAATCTGACAAATCCCGATAAAACCTAATAAAACCTCACAGAACAGGACAAAACCTGACTGAAAAATTCTGACAGAGACTGGCGAAACTTCGCAGAACCCATAAGACCCTGCAAGGACCTAAAATATCCTACTTTATCCCGAGAAAATCATAATTATGAATTTTATGTCCCGAGGATCAAATTAAGAAAGATATTGTCCAAATTAATCTCTACGCGCAAAGAAATAATTGGTTGCCCTAACCAAGTGCCATGGTTAAATACGCTCCAAGCGACAAAATTGGTTGGGAGAACCAACTATTGGATGTCACACCCAACCGGTTGTTTGTGACGTCCAACGGATTGGTTGCGACGCCTAATCGATTGATTGTGACACCCAATAGTTGGTTCTCCCAACCAATTTCGTCGCTTGGCGCGTATTTAACCGTGACACTTGGTTAGGGCAATTAATTATTTCTTTGCGTGTAGCAATGTGTAAGTCTGTGTCTAGCAAACTGTCAAAGTGAAACAAAAGGTGAATAGAAGTTTTTTCTTTACTCGTGCATGCAAAATCCTCGTTTGCCCATCGGTCACAGACTTGCAAAATGGTCAGTTGACGCACTAGTGCGCAAAAAATTTTGCGCACTGGCTCCTCATTTTGCGCACTGTTCCCTGCATTTTGCTCACTGCTTGAAGTTGCCACTCATTTTGCATGTCTGTAAACGTCGGACACTCTCGGATTTAAGATTGCACTCGTAAAGAAAAATATGGTTCGATATACGAGGTCAAAGTATCGTTTTGCGTACTGTTCGGGTGAAGACAGCACGAAGCCTCGGCGAAGCCGAGTGCGCAAAACGCTCCTTTGGCCTCTTGTATCGAAATATACTATTTTGCACAAATAAACTTTTCATAAATAATCAAAATGACCTTCGAAATAACCAATCCAAATGAATCTGACAGTTGTTTTTCCGTCGCTGGACTAATAAGTTACTATCATAACGATCTTGGTCACAGCATTGCTTTGCTTCCAGCGACAAAGAAACAATATTCAGATTCTTTATGTTTGGTTGTTTTGTAGTAATTTTGACAGTTTCCGAATTTTTTTTTCTCTGCAAAAAACAACTTCTATTCAGCGTTATTATTTTGGTCATTTTTGCCGGCGGGAAAAAATGAAACTTACTATGATGTGCTAGGGATTCAAGAAGATTAAGACCAATCATCATTTTATCTTCTAACAGTTCGAGTTAAGTTTTTCGGTTTCAAGGCCTGACTAAGCCATTAATAAACACCAAATTTATTGCCCATCTAGGAATATCCTGGCGGTGGTTTTGCTGACAGGATCTCTAAGTGTCATCACCATTCAGGGTGAAGTACTGGAGACGATAGCTCAATGGCCACTTCTGGACTTTGCTTTGCCTTACGATCCAGCATTTCTCGACCAATTTCGTCCAGAGAACGTTGTTCCCACGGGAATCGAAGTAGCGTGGCATAGGATTTTCGTCACTGTGCCCAGATTACGTGCGGGAGTTCCGTCTACCCTCAACTTCATTCCCCGGGATTTACCATTGGGCAGCAGTCCACAGCTTCAGGCTTATCCCTCGTGGGAATGGCATGGTGCTGGAAAAGGAGATTTTAACTGTACCGGTATCATATCCGTTTATCGAGTAAGAGTTGATCGGTGCAACAGACTCTGGGTCCTTGACAGTGGCATTAACACCTCCATTGATGACTTCAGGGTCGTCTGTCCGCCGAAAATATTAGTCTTCGACCTCAAGACGGATCAACTCGTTCGACAAGTTACTTTGCCCCGCGAGGTATGACTGCATAGACCATACTTATCTAATCACCAACCAATCAGCAATCACCATTACCAATCACTTAGCCAATAATAAAATACCATTCCATTATTTATGTTGTTGTTCTTTTTTTTCAAGGTTTTGAGACCCAACTCGTTGATGACTAATCTGGTTATAGACGATACATCAGCTACTACCTGCGATGACGTTTTTGTCTACATGACTGATACTACCGGACCTGGTGAGAGTTACCGATTTTTTTTATTGCCAATTTTTTGCTTGTACCTGAATAGTGTAGAAAGAATGTGAAGTCGAGCTTTATAGATAGTTTTTATAATTCCGATTTACCGATTTGAGCCCAATTCAATACCAAACAACATCAAGTGAACGTGCTGTTATAAGGAACTATTTAGCAGTATAGACTAATTTTTACGAAAGTTAGAGCAACCACGCCCTTTTTTAAAAAAAATTAGTAGTAGTAAAAGTGATTTATTGACAATTTACACTTTTTTTTACACATTAACATATATCTTAAATATTAACATAGAAATTGTCAAAGGGCCATCGACCGGAGTCCTTCAGCCCAAAAAATTTAATTAGCTACGAAATCTAAATTTTCGCATCAATTTTTTCGGGAATTGCAAGAATCGAAGAGGGTCTACGGCACACACACACACGCGCGAGCAGAAATTAATTCAAATTGCCTGAAGTATCATCAGGTCCGGGTGAGGCATCGGTCAGGCATGCCTGTTCAGGCTGGCCAAATAAGGCCCTGGCCCTGCCCGGATCATGTATCGGTATAATATTAAAACTGGCTAGCCTGAAATATACCCAATCAGGCCGGGATCAGGCACCGATCGGGCATTCATGATCCGGTTAACTAAATGAAGTCCCGACCCCGCCCGGATCATGCATAGGTACATTTCCAATGTGCACGGAGAGAAACATCTGATAAAATTTGCCAGACACCATGGTAACAATTATCAAACGCGCCTGGTATCGGGAAGCCATAGCCGCCGCCTGATGAACAGTACGAGAACTACCCATGTGCGAATCTCAAACGGACGGTGTCTTGGCACAGTACCATTGCCAAGATTGCCGGTACTGGCGTCCAGTTCTGGGGACATACGGATCTATATCTGTCTCAATGCTGAGGCAACTCGGAAATGATAACACCGGTCCTATGCTTGTTCCATACTGTCGGCACGGTCCTGATTGACAGTACTGGTTAAGTTTATGATGGCGAATGTTGGACCAGTGTTAATTCATAGTACCCATTCCGTACTGTTAATTAATTCTGGACCAATGCTGGTGCAATATTGGTACTGGTACTGGACCAATGCTGGTGCAACACTTCGCCAGAACCACCAGCCAGTACTGCGCCGATACTGCGGGTCAAGCGTTGGACCAGTGTTATCATTTCAGAGCTGTCCCAGTATTCAGGAATAATCGGTCAGGCATTCCTCATTTGTTTAACTGAATGAGATCCCGACCCCGCCCGGATCATCTATAGGTATAACATTTCAAATGTGGTTAGACTACAGTTTTCCATATCATGCACGGAAAAAAATGTTTGTAAAAAATTAGTTGCCACAACCATATCGAATAGTAACGTCAACTATTCACGATTAGTTCTCGATTGGATTAGTTAGGTTAACTAATCGAATCGTTGGGACTACCACTCGAATAGTTGGGACTACCATTCGAATCGTCGGTATTATCATTCGAATCGTCGGTATTACCATTCGAATCGTTGGTATTACCATTTGAGTTGCTAGGGAAGTAGAATAATCGATTGGTTCCCTAGCAGTTCGGACCACGGTCGAATCACGGTGAAAATCACGTGTGAGTTTTGATACCGAAATTCACGGTCGTGTCACGGCGGAAATCACGGACCCTTTTATACCGTTTAAGATGGTGTGTTAGTGCTCGGTCGGTAACAAAAACTGTAAAGCGTTGTTCTTGGTCACAATTGATATTTCAGGCAAAAGACGAGAAGTACTGACTGCGTCTTGGTACCCTGCAGTCAGTACTTCTCGACTTTTATTCGAAAAATCAACCGTGGCGACGAATAACACTTCGGGAAGATTCAGCTATCTCACTCGCACTTATGGCGATCTGAGAGAGACAGACGATATGTAACACATCACCTTAAGCTTCTGAGCTTGCGGACCGTGATTTTACAATAAATAACGGTTGAAATCACGGCCCGAATCACGGCTCGTCGGAACTTTCAGTGCCGTGATAATTCGCAAAATCACGGCAGATTTCACGTTTCCGGGTTTTACTTGTCATGATTTTTCTTTTAATCATGGCCGATATCACGGCTGAATTTACGGCCCTAAAATCCGTCGTGCCGTGATTTTCTTTTAGTAATCACGGTCAGAATCACGGCAGATGTTACGTTGTCGTGATGCCAATGAAATGCTGTTACCGTCGGTATTTAATTTTTAATTACATAAAATGTGTAACATTTGAAACTCTGAAGAGAAGACAACGTCGTCTTTTCTTGGTCCTCTTTTCTAAATGGCTAGGCCATATATGTCAAATGGTTAGGACATCTCCAAAACGTGGTCCTTCAGGATATGAGAGCACAGCAACTTGCGATAAGCTGCGTGTTTATATGCAGGAAAAGGTGAACAATCACTTGCGAGAAACGTTTCGGGTCGTTGGCCATCTAGCGGAGCTAAGCCGGGTTTCCGCGTAGCAAAAGAGAGGCGCCCGTAGTTAGCCCGCTAGATGTCGAACGAGCTGAAACCTTTCTCGCAAGTGATTGTTCGTCGTTCCATGCATAAGTACGGGCTATCGTTGGTTACCGTCCACCCATGTACTGACGTGGGTCATTTTTACTGTCTTTTATGAGTGGTAAAATATATGCTAGGGTACAGAAAAATCCCCAACAGCAATTTCAGCTGTGATTCCAACCATGATTACTGGAAAAAATTCCAGCACGACGAATTGCAGTACCATGAATTCAGCCGTCATATAGGCCATGATGAAAAGAAAAATCACGACAAGATAAATCCCAGAAACGTTAAGACTGCCGTGATTTAAGACGTGATTTTGACAATTACCATGGCACTGAAAATTCCGTCGAGCCGTGATTCGGGACGTGATTTCAACCGTTATTTATTGTAAAATCACGGTCCGCAAGCTCAAAAGCTTAAACGGTATAAGAGGGTCCGTGATTTCCGCCGTGATACGACCGTGATTTTCGGTGTCGAAACTCACGCGTGATTTTCACCGTGATTCAACCGTGAACAGCGTCAATTCCAGGCGTGGTTAAACCTGCTAGGGTTGTGTCAACTCATTTCTTGGTTATGGCAACTAATCTTTTTTTTCCGTGTGCCGGGATCAGGCATCGGTCAGGCCTCCTGGACGAATTAGCCAGATGCGGCTCTGTTTTTGCCCAGAATACTCTGGGTTATTTAAAATCTGGTATACTTAAAATATACACCATTTCGGACGAAATTATCAGAGTACTGGAAGAGCATATCTGGCATTACCGGTGTACAATAAATAAATGAGATATGTTTTTCGTATAATAACACTTATTATTGTAATACTATCGATTTTAAATAGTTGTATTTTCATGAATGTTTCTTACATAATTATTCATGTATAAGGGAAGCAGCATATATTTTCTCGGCGACTGCGTCACTTATATCCAAAATCATCATTTTGCGATCGATTTATTCCATCGTAAACATTTTTCGGCGTCACGATTTCTTGCGCGCCACATTTTTAAAATTGATGAGTCACATAGATATATGTAAATAAATCTTTTAACACTCCATACTGTTTCTTTTATTTTTATTCTGTTTTGGTCTTGAGTTGTGTACACATTTTGGATCTGCAAAATAGTTCCACTACTCAAAAGAAACCCCATTATTTGGCAATTTGTTTGAGATTATCAGTCCTTTATGTCAATTTGGTTAGCTAAAAAATAAAACAGTAATACTTGATTTTCAACGTTTCCACGATCATATATGGTACCAGAATAAACTTCCAACAATTAAACTGGCATTATGCATTTCATGTATATTGGACCTTTTCATTTTTTACTACGGACCCGATCAGAAGCCTGATCGTGGTCGGTTTAGTAGCGTGATCGTGGCCGGATTGGGAGCCTGTTAGTGGTCGGATTAGCAGCCTGATAACGCCCGGATTTAGTAGCCTGATCACGGCTAGATCAGAAATGGCGTTGCACGCCATATCAGGACCGCATAGAGAGGCCTTGCCCGGGCCCGATTACTAATTAAGGCAAACCCGATGAGGCCCGGACCTCAGCCAGAACAAATTTCTGCTGGGGATGCCGCCCTTTGGTTCCTATTTTCAGCTACTAACCGTACTTCCTAAAAGAACATAAAAATATTGAATATAAAAACTATTCTCATAGCTAGGGATGTATTGAGATATTTCCAATATTTTTAAATTAATTTTTTACAGGACTCGTTGTATTCGATGGTGCAAATGACAGAAGCTGGCGAATCCTTCATGCCTCGATGTTCCCGGATCCGGATTACGCTACATACGAGGTTTTTATCTCTTCTTTGCTAGAAACAAATGTATATAGAGCAGTTCGGTACCTTTAACCAAGCGTAAAGTATGCTCGACATCCTGCTTTACGCAAGACACCTTTTTGTTGGTTGTCTTGCTGCACTCATAACGCATCAACTTTGCGCTGTCAGTGAGTAAATCCGGGCTGGGGCTTGCTGCAATATATGCTCGAGTGCGCAGTTTTTGCCCGGAAGAGATATGCAACACTGGTCCTGCAATCTGATGGCTTCTGACAAAAAAAAATTCCTTTGATAATTATTTCTTGGTCAATGGAATAAATGATTTGTCATCGCTTGATATTTCCGATACTTTTATTTTAGAAAAGTTTAAGAATTTAAAAAATGTTCACTATTTACCATAATTGAACTACTCTATACATTTTTTTTAATTTCAGATCAATGGCGAAACTTTTGAGCTATTTGATGGTATCGTCGGTCTGGCATTTTCACCGAGACGAGCTACCGTGTATTATCAACCCCTTGCCACTGATCGTCTCTTTAGCGTACCAACTTCAGCACTTCAGGCTGGACCACCAGCTTTTGGAGAGCAACTTCCGGTCACTTTGGTTGGTAGAAAATCCAGTCAAGGATTAGGTTTGTCTGTGGATCCTCGTGATGACACCATTATATTCTCCCCACTGACGGAAACAGCGATTGCATCGTGGCAGCCCCAGACAAACGCTCAGAGGTTAAAAAACTCACGCAAAAAATAAAATAAAAAATTAAATCAAATAAAACGTCGAATCTTTTTTTTGTCTGTTTACAGAATTCTGGCATATAGTCCTGAGCAGCTACAATTTGCGGCAGAGTTGAGATGGGTAGACCGTGATAATGGCCACATCTGGGCGCTTACTTCAAGATTCCACAAGTTCTTTATGCGAAAAGTCGATCCACGTGAAATAAATATTCGTATATTAAGGATTCGACAGGCGACATCATTGCCAAAACCGGCAAACGTTTATCGTCAGATAGATCCACACTATGGATACAACTTTTATAATAATACCTTGCATTACTGAGGGTATAAAAATAGTACTTTACGATACTAGTGCGAAAAATCTTTTTCTGACGAGTGTGACTGAGTTTGTGTGAGTTGCAATCACACGAGTTAAGAAAACGTTTATCGCACGAGTACCACACAAAATTTTATTTTACAAGGTGTGAGGATTTGACATTATGCACACGAAGCGTGCGTAAAATCGCGTTTTTCGCACCGAGTGGAATAAAAGATATATATATAATATTAAGTAGCAGAACATCTCATTTCGTCGAGCATAAAATGAAAAAATAGAACCCCAAGTATTTTGGCCGAGCTGTAACCATTGTACCACTTTTGAACTTACGCTATTTATTTATTATCTTACAACTAATGTCGTATCAATCAATTTTGGAAAATAAAAATCTGGTAAGAGAATGTACAAATATTTTATTGCGAATAATGTTCATATTGATTCGTTGAAAATTAAATTTTTCATTTATGTTAAATAGAACAACCTTGCTTTTCGTTTTTAATATAATGTTTGTACATTTTTTGACTAACATCGTAGTAAAAAAAAAAAATGATATCAGATTCCTTAAAAAAAAAAGGGAAACAGTGTAAAATTTTCAACTTCTCATCCTTAATAAATAAATAAACTGATAGTGTAATGTTGAAACTTAATCGGGCGGTTACAGCTTTGTATTGAGGACACTTTATAATAGTCTCTAGAAATGTGGATAAGTAAGTTGATAGTGCAAAGACAGACAGAGAGAAAGATCTGGTAAAAAATACCACGTATTATGGCAGTCAAGAATCAACGTTGATTCCTAGTAAATTTTCGTAAAAAAAATTACTATACTTAAACAATGATACTCACGAATTTTTACTAAAATTTCGTAAAAAATCGTGATTACTAAAAGTTAGTAAAAATTCAACTAAATTTAGTAAAATTTTAGTGAAATTTTCGTGAAATTTAATACCGGTTTAGTAAAAATTTAGTAAATTTTAGTAAAAAATGTAATACACACGAATTTTTACTTGAAATCATAAGAAAATTTACTCGAAGACTGCTAAAAAAATCGTCCTCGACTACCATAAGATTTGTAAATTTTTTTCCACCGACATGGTAATTAATCCGATCGACCAGAAATATTCGAATGTGCCTAAAACCGGCTCCTGTAAGAGAGTCTTAACACGTCACGTTCGATCGGTAAAGCTTGGGAAATAAATGAACTTGTCTTAAGACGCTATCGCATCTCATGATAAGAGTATTCAAAATATTGTCCAGTTTCAGTATCTGCGAATAATTCGTAACAAAAAAAATTAATGAAAATTTAATTATTTTTCAATGCTCTTTGTCGGCCATAAACGGATAAGAATAATTTCAATGCTGTTTCATAATTATTTATAATGATTTATACCAGAAGGTATTTTAAAAACATTTTCATTTGAATATTTCCAATCGATGAATGACATCAGATCTTTTTTCCGTGTAGTTTTAATAGAATTCTATAAACTATGCAGACCATTAAAAAAACTTATTTTCTGACCATAAAAAAAACCTACAATATTCGTCAAATACTTACAATATTCACCGCAGAGCGTTCGTCAAAATTCATGAGAAGGAATTTGAAGCATTTGGAATAAGCTGACGATGTGAATTCCTGCTCATGCCTTGACGCTGTCGGTGCAAGAATCCAACTTAACGTCGTCGACTTCGGTCGTAAATTTTGTACTACTTAAACGTCAAAAAACTTACCAACTTCATTAATAACGAAGTATGAAATCCAATGAGACTTATGCTGTTTTAGTTTCTGTATTTTCTTTAGTATTTGCTATTCAACGCTCAATTTTCTACGAATAGATTTGTACATGTACAGAGTTTAATAAACTGGTTATCGTAACTTTTATGGCATATTACTGAAGCGTGATTACTTCAGACACGAAAATTGCTCCAGTGAACGCCTGACGTGTGGTTTTCGTGCCGGCAGCGGTGAAATACGGGTTGCCTTGCATTCAGGGGCGTGAATGACTCGTCCTTGACCGTGACCACCAATGACCGAGCTAGCCAATGCCATTGATCCTCCTTGACCGATACCCGAGGCCATTGGCATTTGAGACTCGACGCTGGATTTATTTTTAACTGTGTCATGCATGGCTCATCTAACTATATAGTGCAATAATATATGATTGTAGCTGACGTATTCGGTAACGATACTGCTATAAACAACTACTGGGAATTACATAATGTATTACTTATTTTTTTTATTATTTGCAAGTATACAAAATTATAGGAACAGTTTTTGAGGATTATTTTATTATTTATTTGTGCAACAAAAATTTACTAGTGATGAGAATACTGAGTTCTGCTAAGGTTCTATTATTGCTTCCTCACAGAGGAAGCTTTGTTTACATGAAACAATTTTTTTTTAGATTTTTATGTCAGGACACTTAGCATTTTGTCCAAAACGTCCAGGAAAGTGATGTGGGAAAAAAATCCGTATGTATGTATGTGTGTGTGTGTATGTATACAACTCCGAAAATTCGAACGCCGATAACTCAAGAAATGTTTTGTATATCGAGCTCAAATTTGGCATACAAGTGTAGCAGCAGACCCTCTTCAACTGCAGCAATTTTCGACAAAATGTGTGCGAAATTTTCGATTTCATGGTGTTTTTAATTTTTTTTAAACAGGAGGTGGGTGCTCGTACTTTCGTAAAATTTTGTGGGTCCACATTGTTTTGCCGAAAATTCATTTCACCGACTCATTTAGTCTATTTTGCTAAATAGTTGGTTATAAGAGCAGGTGCACTCAATGTTGTTTGGTATTGAATTTGGCTCAAATCAGTAGTGGTTCAGATTTTATGGAATTCTGAATTTTTCAAAAAATTTACATTATCGCTCTATTGTAACTTTTGCAAAACTTGAGATAGCGAGTTCAAATTCTGTATGTAAATGAAACAATATTCGGCCATTATATATGTATAATTTAGTGACTTATATTTATTTAAAACAAGGATGCAAAGCAGAACCTTGCACATTGCTTCCTCATTATATTTCGCTTTTTACAAAGCTTCCTCTATGAGGAAGCCAAAATCAATTCCCATACTTCCTCATAGAGGTAGCTTTGTAAAAAGCGAAAAATAATGAGGAAGCAATGTGCAAGATTCTACTTTGTTTTTATTTTATTTTTGTAATTTGGAGGGTTTTTGGAATTTATTCTATTATTTATTTTTTAAGTAAGTTCCGCTAAAGATGGTGTTCATTTACTGGCGTTTGAGACTCGACGCTCGACTTCTTTTTAATTGTGTCATGCATGGTTCATATATAAGTGCAGCAATATATGATTGCAGCTGACGTATCCGGTGTCGAGACTGCTATAAAAAACTACTGGATTAATTACGCGATTTTCCGATGTCTGTTGATGAATTTCTAAAATTACATTATGTATTACTTATTTTTTATTATTGGCAAGCATATCAAATTATTGGGATGTTTTTTTGACCATTATTGTATTATTTATGTGTACAACAAAAATTTACTAGTGATGACAATACTGAGTTCTGCAAAGATTTTGTTTATTTAAATGTATTTATTATGCAAAAAAAAAATTTTTAATTCGTAAAATCAATTTTATTTTTATCATTTGGACGGATTCTGGGAATTATTGTAATATTTCTTTTCAAAATAAAAATCGGCAGGTAAGGATGCTGAGTTTTGCCAAAATTTTGTTAATTTGCATATCGTTTGGTGGGTATTAAAAAATATAATTAATTGGATTTTGTAAACTCCTTTAATTGAACTTCTTATCGAAAATGATTTTTATTATTTATTGTTCATTATTGAGAACGAAGGTTTTGGGAATCAATTGCTTTCATTTCAAATGCAAATTTATAATTGCTGACACCTGAAAGATTCTTTTTATAAAAAGAAATAAGTCATCAGTTTGGTACAAAAATAGAAATTGACAATTTAGATTTTACCGACACCTGTAGATAAGCTTCATACCTGAATTAAATTTATATCTGTTGGATTTTTTACTAGAAATAATTTGTATTTTCTATTTTTATTATTAACAAGTATGAAAAATTATAAGAGGATTGCGCGAGTTATTGTTCGATTTAATAGTAAAATATAATAAAAATTAATATAATATTTCGATTATTGGTAAAAAATTGAAAAAATATAATAATTGCCTTGTCACGGAGTATTTAGCGTAATGGCATTTGAAGTAAGCGATGCATTAGCCGATAATTATTGTAAAATGTAAATGCAATCTATACGTGTATGATTAAATGCATCTACGTGACGGGAGTAGCGTCATAAAATTTGAATAAATTTACAGCGCCGAGAATATCCGAGGCTGAATTATTTCACCTTAAAATGTAAGAATTCTTCAGTGAGATGTTGCTGATTTTACGACAGAAACCAGCAGAGCAGCATTAAGTCTTTCGTTGGGCTAACGCTGGACCAAGGACGAGGCAGTCAAACTCGTCAATCGACTCGGCATACTAACAGCAAAATTAACGCGTAACCAAAGGGTTATATATGCCACCAGGTTCGAAATTTTAAAAAAACCAACTGTGCGAATCTTCCTGTTAGCCTTGAAGTTTCTCTTGATGTTTACCGCAATATCGACAAAAGTTGTACAATTAATAATAATTATTTATAGTCTAACTATTATTTTTATTATTGGCACGCATATAAAATTATTGAGATGGTTTTTGGGCTTTATTGTATTATTTATACATGCAACAAAAATTTATTAGAGGTGAGAATTCTGAATTCTGCAAAGATTTTATTAATTTATATGTATTTATTATGGACAATAAAATATAAAAAATTATCAAGTCAATTTTATTTTTGTCATTTGGAGGGTTTTTAGGAATTATTGTATTATTTATTTTTAACAGCATATCAATGGCAAAATAACTGCGTAACTAAAGGGACATATAACGCCAACTTTTTCGAATTTTTTTTAAAGATGCAACTGTGCGATTCCTTCTCTTGCTAGCCTTGAGTTTTCTCTGGATGTTTACTGCATCATTGACGTAACTTGTACAATTAATAACTTTTATTTGTAGTCACTTCAGCTACTACGTTTATTAAATATATAAAATAATTATGTACAGATGGAAGTAAGCAAATATGTACGGTTACATTAATTTGCCTAGAGCTGTAACTTATTACTTGAGAAAGCACATAATTTTTTTTTACTTAATCTATAAATAGTTTTATCTTCACTTTTTTTCGGAATTTTAAAATTATGAGTAAAAAGATGAGAGATGCTTAATAGATTTGCCACAATAAAAAATGATAAGTAATGAGAAATTAATGGCTAATTAATTTCTTCATCATTTTGATTTTTGTGTAATATTGAGGGGCTTTATTATACACCATTTTTTTATCAACACAATGTTCAAAAAATGTTATCAGTATCGGAAAAAAATGAACGTATTTGTGGAATAAATTAAGTTTAAAGTAATGAGTGCGGTTATAACTAAGGATTCGTTGTCTTATATATATTTAAAAATGTTGTTGACGTTGAAGAAATTGATCTTCTTATTATAGTCGTTAGGGTTATTTGGACAATATTTGAAGGTTAACGATAAATTTTGTACAACAAATATTCGATGCATTAATTTCTACACATTTGCAACGACTCCGTTACGTCGTACGCTACATTTTTATGTACTGTTCGTGCAAAAATTTATCGTGTTTATGTAAAAACGTGCTCCACGTGTAGTAGCCATTTGCGAAGCTGAGTGATATATTCTGCAATAAATTATAAAAATGTTTTATAAACATCCTGTTTTCAAGCACACCATTTTTTAACTGAAATGATAACAAAATTCATTAATGAATCTCAAAAAGGTGAAAAACCAAAATATTTTTTTATAGAACACGAGTTGGTTGTAAATAATAAAAAATAAATGAGGTGAAAAATATAAAGATAATGGTATTTTATCATTCTTATCACTATCTTAATATTGGCCTTTTTTTGTTCTGTTTAGTTTCGACTTCCCAGTCACATTTGAGTCCACAAATTAAATAAGAATTTATTATTCTTACGTTGTCAACATCCAATGTTAAGTTGGATGATAAATAGGAGTCATAATCTCGACTCTTCTTCAGTTTCCACTCGACAGTACATCGTATAGGAAGCCAAGAAAATTCATGCAAAAAAGGTAAGCTCTACGCAATAGCTCAACAGTTCAACGCGTGACTATTAAGGAGGTTAGAGCGTCTCACACTATTCACGTTAGTGCTACGTTTTAACAAGTGTTTCAATTAAATCTTATATAATAAATTATTGTAATGAAGTGTAATTCCTATAACAGTATGTAAGCTTAATCATATTTAAAAAAATTTAACAGCGATGTAATTTTAAAAACATTGATGCTAATTTTCAAGTTGGCATAATTTCGTTCAGTTTTTCTCTGGAAAGATCCGTAATTCGTTATCGTTTTCAATGGTAAATGATTCATTTTTTTCACGAAAGTCGCTGTACAAATTGGATACTTAGATATTTGATAGAATTAATCGATTAAAAATTACAGCCGTTTGTTTATGAAGAGGATTTTTCCGGTTAATAATAGTAATAAATAGACTATTATTTGTTAACGATCAATGCTATCAAATATCTAAACGGTTCATTTGTTGAGCATCATACAAGAAATAGAATGTACCACCGCCCTGTAAAATCAATAGTGAATCGCGCATTTTATTTAGAAAAAAGTCAGCGTAATTGAAGCTTCTCGAAAATTTCGGATCTTTTCATATTTTCTAATATAAAATAGACTTTAAACTTCCTCTATAGATGAAGGGTCTTTAGAATCCTTCTAACATTCGTTCACCTTAGAGTTATTCCAAGTTTAAATCGACTTTAAAGTCGTACTAACTTTGAACCAACCTTAAGATCAACTGTAAACCTACTTTTGAAGTTGGGATGACTGAAGAGTGAATTCCAACGTTGAATCGACCGTAGAGACCCTCTAATTTTCAACCAACTTTAGAGCAGGGATAGGCACATGCGAATGAAAAAGGATTGAAATACAACATGCATGTTCTTCACACATAATCTATTTTCGCTTACAAAAATGATTGCACGGAAAAAACGACTTTGTTAGGTTAACGAAAAAAGTATGTTGGACCCTACCAAGCGACTTAGTGCTCTGAGAGACACACGATTTCTTGGTTAGGTCAACTATTTTCAGTTGGTTGGCTCTGATCGTTGTTCGAACTAAATACCCAGATAAAAAACCGTGCTTTTTTTTTAATGCACGGTGACGACATGGCATGCCATATTGACATAGTATATTACACACCTAGGGCAGTAAAGTAAGAAATGTCTCAGATCACATGTAAGTGTCGGCCGAGGCGAAGCCGAGGTCGACAAACATGTGATCTGAGGCTTTCTTATTTACTGCCCGAGGAGTGTATACGATTTTTCTCATCGACGGAGCCGAAAACCGGAAACTTCGTTCCGCGCAGCGGAATGAAAGTTGTCGCTTTCGGCCCGGAGGTGAGAAAAATTTTTTACGCACCCCATGCAGAAATATAGTTGGGGCTCCAACTTGGCCCTTTCTAGTTTGCCCCAGTTCTATTAGGAGCCCTACTAGGCTAGTCACGCTTGAAGTACGGAGCCTTTAGAGGCCCAATATGGGCGACCCTAGTGAGGGTTCCACATTTCAGCCTGATTAGGCCCCGAAGTTTGTCGTGGCCGCCTCTGTTGAGCCTAGTAGGGTTCTAGAGTAGATTCCCTATTGTGGATGCCACGTTTATACCTAAAAAGGCCCCTTATTCAATCGCGGCTGCCCGAACTAATTTCTGCACGGGACGGCGTGACTGCACGGTGACGGCACGGCATGCCGTCACACTCAGAAAAAAGCTTGGTTAGAATTACCAAATAATTGGTTAAAAATATTATCAAGAAAACTTGGTGGGCACAACCAAGTTATTGACTAACATAACCAAGTTATTAGCTAACATAACCAAGGATTTGGTAAGACAATCAAGTATTTAGTATGCCTAATCAATAACTTGGTTGCGCCTACCAAATTTTTCTTGGTAAAATTTTTAACCAAAATCTTAGTAAGCCCAACCAATCGTTTTTCTCCGTGCACGGTGCCGTCATATTCGGTCATATATGACGGCACGGTGACGACACGGTGCCGGCATGTGTCTATCTGGGTAGTTAGTTCGGCCAACTACTATTTTGGCCCGAAGCATCTTACTTAGTTGGAACACGAATAAAATTCGTTGTGTGACCTATTTAAGCCAACTAAGTTGGAATGGTAAATGTGACTAATACCAGGTCATTACACCGACCAACCGGATGGTTGTGGCAACAAATTTTCACTCAACTAATAAATAGTCAATTAGCCCAACGAAGCCGTTTTTTCGTGGTTTTCCACTCATTATCTTTCCGAGTTCAAATCATAAGTGGTTTTTCTGAACAAGAAAAACGCTATTAATAATTAGTCATTAATAAATTATTAATAATAATTAATAATTGATCGCGTTTTTACTGTTCCGGTAAACCCCTAGCCATTCAAACCTGAATTAAATGGCGAGTAAAAAAGCACTCGTTCTTTTAATTTGTAATAAATAATGAGTGGAAAACCTCTTGTTATTTAAACTCGAAATGAATTATGAGTGGCTTTCCCGTCATCATCTAAACCCAAAATCAATGATGAATGGATAAAAAAATCATTATTCACATTTGAAAAAATAATGAGTGGAAATCCATTCATTATTTACCCTCAAAAAGATAATGAGTGAAAATCTATTCATTATTTAAAGTCAAAATAACGCTGAGTGGAAAACCACTCATTATTTATACCTGAAAAGATAATGAATGAAGAACCACTCATGATTTGAACTCGGAATGATAATGCGTCGAAATCCACTCATTATTTTAAGTGGAAATAAATAATGAGTATTTATTCTTTTACTCTTAATTTATTTATTTTTGCTTAAAATAATGAGTGAAAAAACATTAATTTTTTTTTCTTTAAATACATTTAGCCCATCTCTGCTTTAGAGTTCTTCTAATTTTAAACCCGTTTTAGACTTCTCCTATCTTTAGCCCATCTTTAGAGTCCTCCTAACTTTAAATAGTCTTTAGAATTCCCCTAACTGAAAAACAACTTTTGAAGTTGGCCTGACCTAAAAGTAGGTTTTAAGTTAAATTAAGTCTAAAATCAGGTTATCGTTTAACACAAATTGATCACCATCACTATTATTCAATGGACTGAAATTTACAAAAACGCTTACTTAGCACTTATTTGACGAGTGCGAAGCCTTCTTACCTCCTGAACCACTATGTGGGTTTGAGAGGGACGAAAAGAAAAAAAAAACGTTTCAATTATTATTGATCGAAGAAGAGTAGTAAAAACCGTTTTTCACGTCTTTAGTAAAAGTACTGATAGTCGAAATGAAGAGATAGCTGCGGGCGTGAGATCGAGCGGGAACAACGAAATCGCAGTTCGTCGTCGACCGTCCAACCGGTCAGATCGTCCGTCCGGTCGACCCGAGATAACGTAGATTTTAATACGACTATTCTACGCAACTATTTCATTTGTAAATAATATATTTAAAGAGGAAGTCTGTGACTTGTGCTTGTGGAATGAATAATTGCGCTGATCGCGACATAAATTAGTTTCGTTTCGTTCGGGTGAAAGTGAGGCCCGGTGCTCGAACAAAAACCAAAATTAGTGTACTACCTTTGGGATTTTATCGTTTACGGATCGAGCAAGAAGAGCTATTGTTTCGCACTGTTGCCTCGCTCTAATGGATGTTGTACCGTACCGATACTAGTGAATGGAACAATACCACAAAAAAACTTACGAGAATTTGCATTGACATCGTAATCACTTCGCTTTTCCATCATATAAGTTAGTCTTACATTCTGTTGCATTATTTTCATCGTTTCACAAGCCAAAATTATCGATAACATTTTTCCAACATTTATCGTTATCGTAAATTGAAATTTTTTTTTTTTTTTTTTTTGTAGAATTAAATCATTATTTTATAATTACTCATTACTTTTTCTGTTGGTTTATTTATCCCGTAATTAATTTGATGTTTATTAGTTTTGTAGAAGTAATAAATAAAAATTACGAAACGTTACATAAATAAAAATTTTAGAGAAAGCATTATTTTTGCATAGTTCATATTATTATGGCATCTTTAAACGAATGTATGTGAAAATTTTAACGTTTTTATTTATGATACATTTTTGGATGTTTTTTCACTAGTAAAATGAAATATTACTTAAAAAAATATTTTGAACACTGCCAAAATACTAAGTAAAATTTGACCAACATTCAAAGTTCCCATAAATGAAAAAAATTATCTCCATCCATAATTACAGAAAACACACATTATCATTTGTTTTAAATTGTAAAATTCAATCATCTGATGTTTTATGGTAATTATATTCAAGCATAGAAGATAACCGAAGCCCTACAAATTATTTCAAAATCGCCAAGTGTAATCTGCTGATATTTTCATGGTGCAACTAGACCTAAATTAAAATATAGGGTCAGTAGAGCGTCGCGATTATCAAAAGTCGAGTATTGGTCGACCTAATGTTTACATAATAAGCCATTTAAACTAGACAAACAAAACATTGGTCGTAACAAAGCAGATAACACTTGTGCCAGATTATGGCAATCATGTTTTAATTTATTCTGATAAACCAAGTGAATAAATTGTGCGTTATTTATTTGGACAACAAATTATTGTGTTCTATTTTCAGTACGTGACAGAATGAAGGTGAGACGGTTCGTAGGTCTTCGACCTCTGTTGCTTTCTGTTGCTGTTATTCTTGGGTGTCTCGTCGCAGCATCAGCATACCCGGGGGAAAAAAAATTGCGACAAGTTTTCTCGTGGAAGGCTTTAGAATTTGCTTTTCCAAATAATAGGGCCAGAGAAGCTGCAATTAGATCCGGAGATTTTATACCAGGCAACCCTGTGCCCATAGACGTTGATGTTTACACAAAAAGTAGGTTCTTATCGATTATTACGAGATGTGCAAAAAATCAGGTTGATAAAAAATATATATTAATGAGCAATGAATTCCTCATTATTTAAACAAAGTGCCGCCGAATAATCTATTCGTTCGATTAGCTTCAAATTGACCAGATATTTTTTATATTTCCAAAATGACAAAAATGACAAGCTGTATAAGAAAAAATAATTCGTTTTTCCACAAGCAAATAACAATTTTAATAATTTGTTATTAACAAATGGATGAACGTATAAAAAAAATCATTCGGTCATACGATAGAAAATGTTATAAACCCTGCTCTGTCCGAATTTTAAGTGAATCCAACGAATAGATTTTTGATACAAAATAAAGCTTAACCTTGGAGAGACTATACGTTAATTGTACTTAAAATAACGACCTCACCATCCTAATACTTTCGTCAGAAAAAAATGTATGAAATTGACCTGTTTTTGGGTTTCAATCTTATGTAGACCACTTGAAAATATCTAGCGTCTCGAATCACAAGAAAAGTTACTACGAGTAGAAATACCTTGATTGATATTTTTTTTGCTATTGTGATGCATCGTTTTTACCAACCTGCTAATGATGCTCTTACGATGAGCTTGTTTGGACGGTTTTTCCATTAACTTTTTTTCCATTTTCAGAAAATAAAACATCCACCGTGTTTATAACGGTACCTCGCTTCCAAGATGGAGTGCCCGTTACTCTTGGTTATGTAACGGACCTGATGACTGCCGAGGGTAATCCCATAATAGCTCCATATCCCAATTGGGAATGGCAACGACCCAGTGATAGTTGTACAGGTATCATCAGCGTTTACAGAGTCCAGGTATGTTGAATTAATATCAGATTTTACCTACACCCAGAGAAATCGGTCTCAATGGGTTTATTTAAATGAAACATTTTACACAAATGACATTTTATTTGTATCTGAGAAATTTTATTAAAAATTAATACGTTCCATTCGCACGCAATAAATTCTATTTGATTAAAATGGAATTCTATTAAGTCAGCCTTTAAAACATTTTTCTTCGAATATTAGCATTATCGGTTTTTGTTTTGAACAAATAGAATTTATTTCATTCACATAAAACGTATTGATTTCAAGTCAGTTTTATTTGACCAAAATAAAATTTTATTAATTCGGAATACCTGAAGTATTTGATACAAATAAACCCATCAACCCGATTTCTCTGGGTGTAGCATTGATGATTTGATTTGAAGACAAATTTAAAGTGGTCTTCAGCACTGGTTTTAGCAACAAAAAAAACTTTTTATTATTTATAAAAAAGTGTATAAAAAATAGCTGTGTTTGAATAATGTGGATAAATTATGACGGCCGAATACAAAGAATTATGGAAGTTATATATTTTAAAAAAATTGTTTCGTGAAAAATTCAGAACATTGGATTGAAAAAACTGAAACGCCTTTTACAATTCGTTATAGTCTGATTTAAAATTTTTTTCTCAATACGGTATTATAGGGTGTGATCTTTATATTCTGGAGATTATTTATGATAAGCGTTGGAGCCTCCCTCGATAGAATATATTTTTGAAAAAAAAAAAACAGATTATCCTTGAAAAGTGCTATTTTTCAATGATTATCTTTCAGAAAAGTAAGTATTTAAGATTTTTTTTTCAATTTCGAGGGGCATTTGAGGGTTCATAAAAAATATTGTAAGGTAAAAAGTCGACCGGCTCTGATTAATGCATCAATTAATTGCAGATCGATGAATGTGGAAGAATGTGGGTTTCGGACACCGGAAAGATTGGTTCGCAACAAGTTTGCCCTCCTCAACTTCTCGTGTTTTCATTGTCCACCAACAAGTTACTGAGTCGCTATGTGTTCCCGCGTGACCAGTACTCAGAGAATTCACTCTTTGTCACTCCAGTCGTGGACATCCGTGACAAAGCAGGTCTCTGCGAAGACACATTCGTTTACATAGCGGACGTGACGGGTTTCAGCTTGGTAGTTTACGACCACAGAAACAAAAGGTCCTGGAATATAATTAACAATCTATTTTATCCGTATCCGCCATACGGGACCTTCACCATCAATAATGAGTCTTTTGACCTCATGGACGGTATTTTGGGGCTTGCACTTGGTCCAATCACATCCGATGGTGACAGAACTCTGTTCTTCCACTCTATGGCGAGTCACACCGAGTCCTGGGTTCCTACTTCAATAATCAGGTAAATCACACTGTCACAAAAATGTATCTTATATATCATTTTGATGTTGCAATCTTCCTAAAGATGTTTGTGCTAAAAATTATCCCGAACGTCTGAAGCTAATAGTATACGGAAAAAAAAATTAGTTGCCATAACCAAGTTAACCTAACTAATCCAATCGAGAACTAATCGTGAATAGTTGAGGTTACTATTCGATATGGTTGAGGCAACACATTTTTTAGACATTGTGTACAGCAAATCGAAAACGTAGTTGCCACAACCAAACATTTCTTTCCGTGTACTTTGCGATACAAGGGCGAGAAAGCGATCATTATACGCAGGTTGGGAAGTTGATCCCACGAGTATCACAGCAGCACGAGCCGAAG
The DNA here is from genome assembly GCA_963970395.1 of Ephialtes manifestator. Classification (NCBI taxonomy): domain Eukaryota; kingdom Metazoa; phylum Arthropoda; class Insecta; order Hymenoptera; family Ichneumonidae; genus Ephialtes; species Ephialtes manifestator. The sequence goes on along the minus strand of OZ019974.1, from coordinate 24,563,279 downwards.
GCGAGTGCTGACTGTGGTACGAGTGCGGCGAGTGCGATCAACTTCACAACCGTCGTATGATGATCGTTCTCTCGCTCTGTATCGCATAATACTTTTTGTAACAAATGCATGAGAAGTGCTACCGAGTGTAATGTCGCGCGCGTGCGAGAAGTGCGTGCGAGAAGTGCGCGCGAGAAGTAAAATAGCATCGATGGCCGTAAAGCGCCACTTACGCCACGCGCGGCAGGCACAAGAAGTAGCACTTCTCATGCATGCGTTACAAAAAGGTTATTACGAACTCCTGGAATGCGTACATTTCTCAGATTATCCAGGAGTTCCGTATCACCCAGAACTCCCGGATTACCAAGGACTACTAGATCAGCCAGAACTCCGGAAATACCCAGAACTCCTAAAAACCCAGAATTTCCGAAATGCCCAGAACTCCGGAGATATTCAGAACTCCTAGATTACTCAGATCTCCTAGATTACTCAGATCCCCGAATTACTCAAAACTTTTGAATTGCCGAGGACTCCCGTATCACTCCAAACCCTCGGATTATCTAGAACTACTAGATCACACAGAATACTCGGATTATCTAGAACTACTAGATTACACAGAACACTTGGATTATCTAGAACTACTAGATTACACAGAACTCTCGGATTATCTAGAACTATTAGATCACACATAACTCCTGAAATAACAAAAACTCCCGAAATACCCACGAATCCCAAAGTACCCACAACTCCCAAAGTACTCACAACTCCCAAAGTACCCACGACTCCCAAAGTACTCATGACTCCCAAAGTACCCATGACTCCCAAAGTACCCACGACTCCCGAAATACCCACAACTACCGAAATACCCATAACTCTCGAATTACCAACATTTCCGAGTTACCCAGAACTCCCGAAATATCCAGAATTCCGAAATAATCCGGAACTCTAGGAAAAAACCGAAATACCAAGAATACCTAAACTCATAATCCATACTCCTGGATTACCTAGGACTCTTGAATAAACCTGAGGGGGGGGGGTAATTAGTCATGGACTAACGTTCGGATGGGAAAATTAAGTAAGGCTAAGATTTAGTTTAACGAATTTCAAATTGATTTTGTTAAAATTTCAGAAACTCCAGTATTTTCGAACACGATTCAGAGGCAGCACCCAGGGCCTTCAAGCCGTTCCATAAAGAGAGATCTTCGCAGTCGGCAGCGCAGGCGATGGATAAAAACGGTGTCTTGTTTTTCGGTTTGATGTCCGACACGGCAATAGGCTGCTGGAACAGCCTCGATTTTCCGGAATTCGGAGGAAATAATATTGAGAAAATCGTAGTCGACTCACGAACGCTGCAATTTGCTTCTGGAATGAAGGTAAAAATAATATGTACATATTGCAGAAATTTGTTTCTTACTTTGCATAATCTCTCCCAAGGTTCTGAATTTTCCAAGTCCCCAAATGAACTCAGTCCTGACCCTGAATATTCTAAGTTCGCACATGAGTTGGTGGCTTGAGATATCTCGAAAATCTCGAATATTATAAGAAAGGCCTTTTGAAAGTTACTTTTCGACTCAATATGACTGAATCTAGCACCGTAAGACAATCACATTTGCTTCACAACATTTTTTCAGATTATCACGTCGTCAAACGGTCATCAAGAACTCTGGGTTATCACGGTTTCGTTCCAGAAAGTGATGACTGGTTCGTTGAGCTCGAATGAAACGAATTTCCGCATCCAAGCGGATTACGTTCATGAATTGACACGTGGTACAAAATGCGACGTCGTCGCTCAAGGAATCAACAAAGTTCATCGACACAACGCGAATCGTGATACTCCCGTTCATCACCATCATTATCACAGATAGGGTTTGTGGAGTGGCAGGAGGTACTACGATTACTCGTCGTTTCCCTGCGCTCACGACCTTCGTTGCTTCACGATGCTAAGAAGAATCACAAGAGGCTGGTCTAAGGATATAACAAACCATCTTCCTGGCTATACAGTCTACATAGATCATGGCGCTTGATTTATTGCGTCTAATAATATTCCAGTTTGTGAAAAACATCAACCAAACAAACAAACACATACATTGCCAATATAATAATATAATACACTGGCCATATTTTTTACACTTAACACTCGATGTAAGTAATACGTTATGAGCAGACGATTGGTTCTTTTTTTTAAACTGACCTCGATTAGACGATTTGTTCTAGCTTGACTACCAAGCGTGCAGTTCTCTCCATTGTTCGTCCATTTGTTATGTAAAGGATCTACGTCACAATGCGAATGATAGTGCTTAAAACAGACTTAGAGTATAGTAACTTAGAGAATTTATAGCATTACCGCAAATATTCTTAAGTCATTTGTAGCCTTGAAACGTCGTCATGCAATATCTTATGTGAAAGTAATTAAATAACCAAGTAAATAAAGCGAGTCGGGGTTTCAGTCAGGATTAGGGAAATTTGTATAAGCCTGTAAAGCGAGATGATCCAAAGAAAGGGTAATAAATGTTGATTATACATCCGCACCTGAAGATTATTTTTTAAATTTTACTTGTATTAATTCAAGCACAGTTTATTTATTGCCATTTTCTGTAAATATAAATCATGCGCACCTTTCCAGGTCGTTGAACTATAAAAGTGTGCGATCTTACAAGTATGTGGTTTGCTGCCGACCACAAAGAAACTCTCCTGACCTTGAAGTGGCGACCAATGTTATAGTCATGACCGGGATGACCGGTTGAATATTTTTGTAAACGAAGGTCTATTTTTAGAGATTAACGTCTGTTTTGTGGTGAAATGGTGAAGTCAGCAAACAGATGTTATTGATGACAATTGATTGTCCTTTCTGTTATTCATATGGTCGACTTTCATTCCGAGTATTGTCAAGTCATCATAGAGCAAATATTATTGAAATGTGTGAATTGAATTGGATAAAACAGTTCGCGGAATAAAACGGCGTTGATTGTGATATATCAGTCAAATGTGTCAGAATCGTGTTATCAGTCGATTGTCTGCTAAATGTGTGTTATCCAAATATTTTAAAGGTGCTCGATTCTCTTGCCTTACAATAAGTGAAAAATATGATTTTAGTGACTACAAATAATAAGTGTCACTGTCCTACCAAATTCGAGGTTGATAAGTGCAATAACCCTTCTGAAAGTACCGCAAAAAATTTTAACGGCTTTTCTGAACAAATGGTACAAGTGCCCTTGAAAAGTGTAACGGTGCTCTTGAAAAATTAAAAATAAAGTGGTGCAAATGTCCTCAAAATACAGTTTTGGAAAATAATAAAAAATCGTGCAAATATTCTCAAAACGCAATTGTGGAAAATATATAGAATGGCACAAAGTATCCTCAAAATGAGTAATGGTCGATTTGGAAAATTTTGTAAATTTTTACGGAAAAAACGTGTTTACACATTCATCGATTATTATAAATACATAACGTTGCAAATCACGAGGAAAATGAAAATACGCAAATAGATTTTGATTGCGATGCTTGCAATTATTAAACATGGGTTTCTCCAACCCATTAATTATGATATTACGATGATACACGTCTGCCAATTAGCTTTTTTTCTATTTGGAGACAAAAAGATTTCCATTGTGTTTGCAACGTTATCTCGCTTCGTCGATTTTAAGAAGAATTTTAAAAAGTTGACTCTTTGAGGTTTTTGAGGAAAAAGTCTTCAAAATCAGTAACGGTCTTTTTGATAAATGTATAAATTGGAGCCAATGGCCATTCTAAAAATCTTTAAAATGAACCAACTGTTTTCAAAAAGCACGATGGTCTTTTTGGTAAGCTTATTATAAAATGGAGCAAATGACCCTTTCAAAAAATGTATAAAATGTTGCAACTGTCTTTAAAAACCATAACGGGATTTCTGAAAATGTGTAAAATGGCTGAACTATCCCCAAAAATCATAGCGGTTGTTCTAAAAAAATTTGTAAAATGGTACAAGTCTCTTCAAATATGATAACTACGACAATTTCAACAAGGATTCAGCTCAGTAAATAATCAGTAATTACCAACAGCTTTATATTTTAAAAAATGTCTGCAACTATTTCAACAAATCGGATTAATTACCCAGGTAAAAAAATATATAGTTTTAAACATAGAATTGGCCATAATAGTCTACATTAGGGTGTGTCAAAAAATTTTTTTATCTTTTTAAATTTATTTATTTACTGCAAATGTATGTATTCTGACCTTAATATTCATCTTCTATACGAAATACCCGACTTAATTTTTTTATAATTTTTTTAATTCGGCATTTGTTGAAAAACAGAGGTCGCGATTGAGACATCTCTAAATATAATTTGCCAGCGAATTCCTTCGGCACAGTCGATTGTTAGGTCAGCCTCTCGAGTTTAAGCCATGAAGACCAACAAAGAGTGTGATAATAGGAAATAAGATGCAGAAATTGAGAAAAAGTTGTTAATGCTCGGGTTACTGCTTATTATCGCACTTCTTTTGGGTCTTCATGGCTTAAACTCGAGGGGTTGACCTGACAATTGACTGCGCTAAAAGAATTTGCTGACAAATAATATTTACACGTGGCTCAAACGCAATCTTTTTTTTTTATCAACAAATTCTGAATAAAAAAAACATAAAAAATTTAGTTTCGAATTCCGTATAGGAGGTGAGTATTGAGCTCAGTATGCATACTTTGGTAGTAAAGATTTTTTTTTATGTTTCCATTTAAAAATTCTTTTTTGTCAATTTCTGCTTTTTACTGCTTATTATCGCACTTTTTTTTGGCCTTCATGGCTTAAACTCAAGGGCTGATCTAACAATCGACTGTGCCAAAGGAATTCACTGGCAAATAATATTTAGAGGTGTCTCAATTGCGATCTCTGTTTTTCAACAAATGTCGAATTAAAAAAATTATAATAAAATTAAGTCGCTTATATCGTATAGAAGGTAGATATTAAGGTCAGAATACATACTTTTGCAGTAAAAAAACAAATTAAATTTTTTTTTTTTCAATTTATACGTAACGCCAACTTTACAGTCAATCTTATATATAAATTGAATATAGATAGTATATAGAGTTTATCCAGACTGTATATGTCCAATTCTATGTGTTGGACAACATATAATTTTTTTTATTACTTTTTTTATTTGGGCAATAAAAACTCGATTCTCGGCGACAACTTGTCACTCATAGTTGCCAAGATTACTACGATTTCTCCAAATGCAAGAATTGTTCGTAACAATGTTCGTAACTAAGTGTTTTCGTTTAACCACAGCCATACGCACCCACCGGCTATATGATCCGCTTGATCACACTTCGTAAATCGACCAAACTTGGCAATCACCATTTGTTCAATAACGATTTATGCAGCCGCAAAGATCGCGATCGATTTCCCGTTTAATTTAAATGTTGTAATTCACGTTATCGACAGCCGAGTGAATAAAGATTTCTGGCGTCGCTATTGTTCACGATAAAGATACTTCAGCGCGTTAATACGACCATTTGTCGTTGGGATAGGTGGAGGTAATGTCTGACCGTCACCTGACTTTGACTATATATTAATGGCTTCCTATTGCGGAGACACGTCATTTTCCGTTTGAACGCTCGATTGCGTCTTTCGATTGTATTTTCCGCACCTTGTATTTTCACTGTTTTCTATTCGAACGTTTGATTGGGATTTTCATTGAATTTTCCGTATTTTTGTTTCTGTTTGTATTTTTGTTATTTCGTTCCCGAAAGTTTGCTTGAATTTTTCTTTTGCTAAATCATGTTACTGCGAGATTTGTTGTTACCAACTTATCTGTGCCTAGGGCTTGTGTCTTTTGGCGCATCGGCTCAGAAGCTAAAAGCTATTTACGAGTGGAAATATGTTGATTACTTGTGGGACACAGAGGCAGACAGAACAGAGGCAATACAATCTGGTGATTACAATTTTACACAAGCCGTTATCATTGACAGCGATGTCGCGGAAGATGGAAGAGTCTTCGTGACTGTGATAAGAGGCAAAGGAGTTCCGGCTAGTCTGACCACAATTTCTGATAAATCTGGCGATGGAGGTCCATTGTTGAGGCCTTATCCTAACTGGAGCTGGGCGAGAAAAGGTGATTGCAATAGCATCACTAGTGTCTACCGAGTTGCTGTGAGTAAAATTATATGGAAAACAAAAAGAGTGAGCTGATACTGAAACTGCTTCCTAATTTTTCCACCTTTTACAAATCTATCCCGGCGACCAATTTTGGGTGCTCAAAACGAATTACACCAATTTTGTAGTCGTAGGAGAAACTTTTCTTTTAGATGGAAAACGAGGAAGCAGTCTGCTATGCTCGAAGTGGAATCCTATTTTAAATAATAAGTATATTTTTTTTTAAACTCCCGATTCACTCTGAAACCCCAGATAACCGAAAATACCTAAGACTCCTGAGTTATGCAGAATTCATCACTTACTCTGAATTCCCGAGTTTCTCAAAATGCTAAGTTCCCTAGAACTCCCGGTTCACCCAAAAAATCCGGGTAACGAGAATTTCCCGGATTACCAAAAACTTCATGTTTAACTCAAACTGGTGAGTTGCTCAGAACTCCCGGATTACCTAGAATTTCCGGACTACTCAGAATTTTCGGAATACCCAGAACTTCCAGATAATCCAGAACTTCCAGGTTACCCAGAACTTTCGGATTACCCAGAATTTCCGGATAACTCAGAACTTCCGGACTAGCCGGAACTTCTTAATCACCCAGAACTTCCGGTTTACCCAGAACTTCCGGTTTACCCAGAACTTCCAGATTACCCAGAACTTCTTAATGACCCAGAACTTCCGGTTTACCCAAAACTTCCAGATTACCCAGAATATAGAACTTCCAGATTATCCAGAACTTCCAGATTATCCAGAACTTCTGCAGTACCCAGAACTTCCGGATCACCTAGAACTTCCGGCTTACCCAGAACTTCCCGATTATCCAGAAATTTCGGATTACCCAGAACTTCCGGATTATCCAGAACTTCCGGATCACCCAGAACTTCCGCATTACCCAGAACTTTCGCATTACCCAGAACTTCCGGATTACTCAAAACTTCCGCCTTACCCAGAACTGCCGGATTATCCAGAACTTTCGGACTACCCAGAACTTGCGGATTACCCAGAACTTCCGAATTATAATTCGGAAGTTCTGGGATTATACAGAATCTGGGAATGCTAGGTCTAACATAAAAAAATGCTTAGACATTTTTTCTAAACTATTTTTTAAACGTTTTGGACAATATTGTCTGCATTGAGATGAAAATCATGAAAATAAAAGTTTGGCGAGTAAGCTTCCGTCGCGAGGAGGCAAAAGTAGAATGTGCCGAGTAAAAAAGAAATAGACAACCAATCAATTGCGATAATTACTTTACAAGTGGGTTTGGTTAATTGAAGCCTACAGTAATAGATTGCGTAAACCAAGTTTCGTCGGTTGATTGCCTGTTTGTTGCGATAATCAGCTATGATTACAGCCTTACCTAATCGATGGTTTGTCATAACAATTCGAATTGATAAGGGCTTAAATTACGTAGCACCAACAAATCGTATGATAACCGTTAGATGTTTTATAATTAATCTCGAATTAATTTTGGTAAAAAAAACCTTTAAAGTAAGAGATTGCACAAATAAAACTGTAAAGTCGGCAATTTTACAAAGCCTTTTTGATACCTAAAAATTTGCAAAGTAGAACTTTGCACATTGCTTCTTCATTAATTTTCATTTTGAACAAAGCCTTCCTCATAGAGGAGGCTTTGTAAAAAATGAAATGAATGAGGAAACAATGTGCAAAGTTCTACTTTGCAACTTTTCTCGTTACCTTAGTTCTTTAAAAATTCAAAATCACGTAAAATCCAAACCTCTTCACTGATGACGACCAAATTTGCTAGATAGCAGCGCTGAATGTTATTTTTTATATGTAGAAAATTTCAGTTAATTTTGTGAGATTTGATGTGAGTTAGAGCAAAACAAATATTTTTTGAAAAATTTAAAATCCCATTAAAAAACCGAACTTTTTTTACAGATTTATTCCAAATTCAATACCGAATCTCTCCTAACATAGCCATGTTCATTAAAAATTATTTAGCTCAATAACTAAAAATTTGCGGATACTAGAGAGCGTACAGACATTTTTCAAAAAATTGCAAAGTCAAATAAATTATGAACATATTTTTTAATTTTTTTGCAAGTTCTCTTAAATAAAGGCGTCGATCTGTTTCACATGTTTGCTAAATTTCAGCCCGATTTTTACAGCAGTTCTTGAGATATGTGAGTTTGAATTGAATGAGTGACGGTCATCCATCCGTACACACACACACACATAAGCACATCCATCCATACAATTTTTCTAAACCACATTTCTCGACGTATTTTTATGCAATTACGTAAAAAAAAGTATAATTACGGAGATGCTAATAATAATAATAATGAATGAAAAGTATACCTCAACCCGCATGGAAATAAATCTATTCGGAATATATGCAAAAAATATATGTGGCGTATATTTTATATATTCAGGCAAAATCTATAGTATCCGGAATATATCTTGGATATATGTCGTAAATATATTTCGCACTTATAATAAATATACTTCATAAGTTTGTTATGTAAAATCTACGTATATTAACTATATAGGTCATGAATATGCTCAATATATTTTTAGTATATGTTCAAATATATTTGGAATAACATTTTTATATAATAATCGCATGCTTGAAACCCATGCCCTTTATATGCTGCATTTAGGCCGACATATACTTTCTTTTCATTACTTTTATAAAATACTTACAAAATCAATGGATATTGGGCATATTTCTTGTATATTCGAGATATATCATACAAGTATGGAAAACATGCTTTCAATTAACGTAGACTCAATTCTGGATATATCATGCTTATAAATTACTTGTATGAAAAGTATATTTTGTAAATATTGGAAATTTACGGATAATATAACGGAAATTTATTACGTATGGATTTTATCCATATGAGGAACAACGGAGATATCACGATATGGAGTAGAATGACTTTAGTGCATCAATGAACAATAATGAAAGAACTTTATTACGTGTTCCATGCGGCCGCCAAAGTTGGAGGATTGAATGGTCGTTTATATCAGGCAATACGAACCCTTTATCTCGTATTCAATGTTGCCTACATTTTGTTCCTAGACTCCATAGTGTTTCTGGGTTATCGGAAAATTTCCGATGCTCATACAATATTAAACAAATTCTTATAACGTAAGTTCAAATTTTTGATTGGCCTTAATGTTAGACAATAGGCATATTAATGTCTGTCAGGTAAAGACCGGTGAAGCGGATATATCTACTAGGAGAGATATTGTCCGTGTTTCTCTATGGGAACATAGCGGCACTAAATTATTTGATGTGAGTCTTTTTTTACGTTTATGAATGCAAAAAAACGATACTTTCGGCTACATATTCAAGTTGGATTTTTCCCGTTGCTGCAAGTTGCAGCTCCTTGCACTTTTTGGCTATATTAGCTATATTTGGCTATATTATAAAACGAACCCGATATATTTCATATGTAATATATATATATATGCTCCACGTATATCTAAAATATGTAAAATATAAAATAGATACTTTCGATATATACGCAATATATATTTAGCGGATATATATATAAACGAGCGTATATACTTTATATATACGCAGTATGTATTTACGTAGCAGAACGAGGACATACTGTATACATTTAGTATATATTTAAAATGAAAAAATAATAGATATTTTATATGTTTCATTTATAAAAATAAGTGTAGTTTATATATATGCAAAATACATTCTCGATATACGTACGAATTAACCTGATTATATGTTTTATATATAGAGTATCAATGGTCTATATATAATATATTAATGTACCATATATTTTCTTGAACGTATATTTCCGATATATTTTTGCGTCAAAATGTTGGTTATTCAAAATATATTCCACATATATTTTAGATGTACAACATCGATCTGAAATATATGCCACTTAAATTTCAGATGTACGACATCGATCTGAAATATATGCAACTTATATTCCTTATATGTTGGCAATATATTTTTTGCATATATTTTAAATATTTAATTTTCCATGCGGGAAAATATAATCGATCTGTTCATATTTACTGATCTTTTGTCATCTGTGTAGATCGATGAATGCAACAGACTCTGGGTTATGGACAATGGAAAAATCTCCGGAACGCAAGTTTGTCCAGCTCAACTTCTTGCTTTCGACCTTAAGACTGATCGTCTGCTGAAAAGAGTCAAGATTCCAGATAATATTGCTCAAAATTCGACAACAGGACAGGGTTTGCTCATAACTCCTATCGTGGAAACGGAAGGACCACGATGCAAGCGAACTTTTGTTAGTACATATTATTTTCTCGTATTACGTGTTAGTGAATCATGCATGAAGTTTTACGAACGAGATTACTTTACCAACCGTGAATGCTGAGTGATAGTGTAACTGCTCGAATTTGTATGCAAGCTCATGACTGGTAACCAACAGTTGGAAGTGTATATGCCAAGGGTTATTACAAACAATTAATATTAAAAAATTCATTGATTACTTCAAACTTATTTTGAGCACGTGCACAACATTCTATTTGCGCCAGATATGAAATCATCAATTTTTTCATTCATATTTATAGTTTATCATAATAACGATAACAATTATAATTAATATACATGATTAAAATTATAAGAATGCATATTATTATCAGTATTGCAAATACAGTGCGAAAAGAATATACTGCAGGAGATCCTTAAATCTGACCACTTAAGGCGGGTTTCCACCAATTTCAGAAAACAAAAATATTTAGTTTTTTTTATCGTTAAGTACAAATCGTACCAAAAATATCTTGCTATAGAAATTTCCGAACATTATTCTAATCATATGGAAAAATTCCCAGCTATAAATGTGAAGAATTGTAGGAGAGTTTCCATTTTTTGGAATCAACAAAAATCCAAAAACTTGATAACAGAAAATTCAATTCCTTCCACAATTTATAATGTTAATGCCTGCCGATTATTTTCACATGTTCATAAAGTTGCTACAAAAGAAAGTATTTGATGGAAATTTCTATACTTTTTTTTTGTACTGTTGAAAAAAATAAAACATGCGTTTTTTCCTCAACAACGATGAAAACTCGCCTTTCAGAATATGAAATTTGGGTAACTTGTATAAATGATGTGCTGATTGTTGCTTTATTTCACTGTCTCTTTACGTTTTATAACGTTTAGGTCTACATAGCAGATGTTCAAGGTTATGCACTTGTGGTTTACGACGGAAATTCGGTTTGGCGACTGAATAGTTCCGTCTACGTACCTCAGAAATCAGCTGCGGATGTCGAGATTGCTGGCGAAACTTTTCATCTGGCTGATGGTGTTTTGGGAATGGCACTCAGTCCTAAAAGACAAAGAATATTCGGTCCACCTGAATCTCGATATCTTGTGTTCAGACCTTATGCATCCTACGATATGGTTGCAGCCAAAACGACGAACCTGCGGAATTCTAGGGATGGCAGCAATGTCAATTACAATATTGCTTCCGGAGTTCTACCCAGTCAAGCAGTCGCTATGGCTTTTTCCTCTCAGGGCGTCCTCTTTTTTGGTCTCAACAAAGAAATGGCTCTAGGTTGTTGGAACATGAATAAGCCGTTAACACAGCAAAATATCGTGAGTACCGTTTAAGTGGCTTCTTGCTTCTCCTCGTAGATAATGATAACAATGAATGAGTAGTTAGATACAGTCATTTAATGGCTTAACTTTTTTTTTCGTCACGCAACGCTGCAGATGTTTTTTTTAAATTATTTAAACGCTTCACTGTCGTTAAATTAGTGCTGCGATTTTACAATTAGTTCTGTTGTATGCGTTAAGTAATTTAAGTTACATTGTTATTTTTAATAGCGCGTGCGTTGATAGTAACTTAGAGGAACTTTAACAGTGATGGCATTTTATGAAATGGAAACTGTTTGACTGATATTTCTAAGGCGGAATGTTTTAACTTTTTTTAATAAAACGGTCGAACTTGAAGAAGTTTTTGTCAAACGGTCGAACTTAAGGTATTCCGAGCGCGAATGTGCGGGTTTCGTTTGTGCCTGGGCGGAGCCCCTAATATCCTCGAGCATGTAACGCTGTACCAACCTGAAATTATTTGCGAATCATTTTAAAGGTCTAATTAAACTCCCCGATACACAAAATACGTAATAGTTTAGTTTTTAAAAATAATTTCACAATTTTTCAAATCTACTTCTCTGAGCCTTCACGACCGATCTGGCAACGCAGTCATCAACGCCACGTGATTGAGCGTCATGTTTGAAGACCGGGCATGAAAACAACAACTGCATATGTGAAAATTCAATCGTGTCAAAATATGTCAGAAACTCCAAAACGAGCTGGCCGCTAACCTAACAACCTAACAGCTATTACTATTTCTTTCACTCCTATCGCAATAAATTCGATCCTCTATTCTATTCTTTATATTACTTTTATCTCTATAAACCTCCGCGCGGAAAAGATCAGTCCCGGCGGGACTCCTGCCGGGAGTTCTGCCGGGAGTCCCTCTGGAACTCTAGCGGAAGTTCCATGAGACGCCCGCGAGAGTTCCGTAACGAATTTTGAGTGTAGCTCGTGATAAAAACATTTCAGACGGTTCGTATCGACTATATTTACCGGTGTATCTGTTCTGTATTAAATATATCGATTACAAATCTTTTTCGGGCCATGACCGTCCATTATTACGATTTTGTGTCGGTCAAAAACTGATTAAAGTTGCGAAAGATTTGTGGCTCGATATATTGATGGATATCTTGATAGATTTCTCACTCGATATATTCCTTGATATCGCGCTCGATATATTCCTGAATATCCAGCTCGATATGTCGCCCAATATCTTGCTCGAGAAGTTGCCCAATAACTTACTAGATATCTCAATCGATATATTTCTGGATATCTTATTACGTATTATGTTCGACATATTGCTGAAAATCTTTCATGCAATTTCGCGTGATATGTACTAAAAGTCTTGTTAGATATCTTATTCGATATCTTGCTAGATGTTTCACCGATATAATGCAAGATATCTTACTCGATGTATTGCTGGATATCTGCCCGCGCAGAAAAAAATAGTTCAGGATGGAGTCCGGGATGGAGTCCAGGATGGAGTTCCGGATGGAATCTTGGCAGTCCAGGATGGAGTACCGGATGGAGTCTCAGATGGTGTCCGCCGACTCCGGCTTTTAATCAGATCCCAGAGTCGGCGGACTCCGGCTTTTATTCGGATCCCGGAGTCGGCGGACTCCGGCTTTTAATCGGATCCCGGAGTCGGCGGTCTCCATCCTGGACAACCCGTGAATCTCGGCTGTCCAATGGCAGAATCCATCCTGGTGTCCACAATGAATTCTCGCCTGGACTGTCTCGCAGTCCATCCCGGACTCTATCCTGGACGGTCCGCGAATCTCGAGTGTCCGATGGCAGAATCTATCCTGGTGTCCATTCTCGCCTAGACTGTCCCGCAGTCCATCTCGGACTCCATCCTCCACGGACCGCGAATCTCGGCTGTCCGGTGGCAGAATCCATCCTGTTGTACATTATGGATTCTCGACTGGACTGTCTCGCAGTCCATCCCGGACTCCATTCTGGATTCCATGCTGGATTCCATCCTGGACTCCATCCTGGACGATCCGGGTGTCCACCAGGAGGTTGACACCAGGACCAGACCGTGTCCACCTTGGGCACCTCGGTGTCCAGACGATCCATGTTGGACCACTCTTATTACGTCACACGGAGGGTAGGCCTCTCGTGTGTAGTCGAACTCAAAACAGCTTTCCAGTCTTACATATGCTCAGGCTTCAAGTCACTTGCGAGAAACGCTTCGACCGCTCGCCATCTAGCGGAGCATTGTGTATCCTTGTTTCGCATGATGCCACTAGATGGCAAACTGACGCATCGTTTCTCGCGAGTGACTTGAAGTCTGAGCGTATATAAGACCCCGCGCAGAAAAAAACAGTCCAGGATGGAGTCCAGGATGAAGTCCCGGATGGATTCCAGGATGGAGTCCCGCCTGGAATGCCAAGATCCATCCGGGACTCCATCCTGGACTCTCAGCCGACTTCCGCTTTTAATCCGATCCGGAAGTCGGCGGGCTCCATCCCGGACTCCATCCTGGACGGTCCGCGAATCTCAGCTGTCCAATGCCAGAATCCATCCTGGTATCCATTATGGATTCTCGCCTGGACTGTCTCGCAGCCCATCCCGAACTCCATCCTGGACGGTCCACAAATCTCGGCTGTCCAATGGCAGAATCCATCCTGGTGTCTATTATGGATTCTCGCCTGGACTATCCCGCAGTCCATCGCGGACTCCATCCTGGACGGTCCACAAATCTCGGCTTTCCAATGGCAGAATCCATCCTGGTGTCTATTATGAATTCTCGCCTGGACTGCCTCGCAGTCCATCCCGGACTCCGTTCTGAATGGTCCGCGAATCTCGGCTGCCCGATGGTAGAATCCATCCTAATGTCCATTATGGATTCTCGCCTGGATTGTCTCGCAGTCCATCTCGGACTCCATCCTGGACGGTCCGCGAATCTCGGCTGTACGATGTCAGAATCCATCCTGGTGTCGATTATGAATTCTCGCCTGGACTGTCTCGCAGGCCATCCCGGACTCCATCCTGGACGATCCGGGTGTCCACCAGGAGGTTGACACCAGGACCAGACCGTGTCCACATTGGGCACCTTGGTGTCCAGACGATCCATGTAGGACCACTCTTATTACGTCAACGGAGGGTAGGCCTCTCGTGTGTAGTCAAACTCAAAACAGCCTTCCAGTCTTATATACGCTCAGGCTTCAAGTCACTTGCGAGAAACGCTTCGACCACTCGCCATCTAGCGGAGCATTGTGTATCAGTGTTTCGCAAAATGCCGCTAGATGGCAAACGGACGCACCGTTTCTCGCAAGTGACTTGAAGCCTGAGCGTATATAAGACTAGAAAGCTGTCCTGAGTTCGACTACACACGAGGGATCTACACTCCGTTGACGTAGGGTAGGTAGGGTCCAAAATGGATCGTCTGGACACCAGGGGGCCCAAGGTGGACACGGTCTGGTCCTGGTGTCAACCTCCTGGTGGACACCCGGATCGTCCGGGATGGAGTCCAGGATGGAGTCTAAAACAATCCTGGATGAATTCTTTCGTCGGACAGCTGCGATTCGCGAACCGTCCAGGATGGAGTCCGGGATGGACTGCGAGACAGTCCAGGCGAGAATCCATAATGGACGCCAGGATGGATTCTGCCGCCGGACAGCCGAGATTCGCGGACCGTCCAGGATGGAGTCCGGGATGGAGTCCGCCGACTTCCGGATCGGATTAAAAGCGGAAGTCGGCTGAGAGTCCAGGATGGAGTCCAGCCTGGACTGGTAAGATTCCATCCGGGACTCCATCCTGGAATCCATCCGGGACTCCATCCTGGAATCCATCCGGGACTCCATCCTGGACTCCATCCTGGATTTTTTTTTCTGCGCGGGAGCAGAAAGCTGTCCTGAGTTTGACTACACACGAGGGGTCTACCCTCCGTTAACGTAGTAAGAGTGGTCCAAAATGGATCGTCTGGACACCAAGGTGCCCAAGGTAGGCGCGATCTGGTCCTGGTATCAACCTCCTGGTGGACACCCGGATCGTCCAGGATGGAGTCCAAGATGGAGTCCAGGATGGATTGTTCCGTCGGAGAGCTGAGATTCCATGGACCGTCCAGGATAGAGTCCGGGATGGACGGCGAGACCGTCCAGGCGAGAGTCCAAAATGGGCACCAGGATGGATACTGCCATCGGACAGCCGAGATTCGCGGACCGTCCAGGATGGAGTCCAGGATGGACTGTAAGACAGTCTAGGGGAGAATCCATAATGGACACCAGGATGGATTTTCCCATTGGACTGCCGAGATTCGTGGATCGTCTAGGATGGAGTCCGAGATGGACTGTAAGACAGTCCAGGTGAGAATCTATAATGGACACCAGGATGGATTCTGCCATTGGACAGCCGAGATTCACGGGTCGTCCAGGATGGAGTCCGCCGACTCCGGGATCCGATTGAAAGCCGGAGTCGGCGGACACCATCTGAGACTCCATCCGGTACTCCATCCTGGACTGCCAAGATTCCATCCGGGACTCCATCCTGGACTGCCAAGATTCCATCCGGGACTCCATCCTGGACTACTTTTTTCTGCGCGGGTGAATTACTACTAAATATTAGAACTCATTGAAAAAGAATTATTCATTTTAATTAGCCATAATTATTGCAGACATGTGAAAATGATGAGTTTTGCATAATGATCAATCATATTTATCTTATACAAAAAGTATTTTTAATACATTTTCGTCACGTGCGTTGTACTAATTGCATTATTAATGTGAATTACTAATTTGAAAATGAGATCGGCATTAATGTCAAACATTTTCGAATTTCACATGCATCGTCGGTGAATGTTATAAGCACAACTGACGATGTACATCGTTGCCACCCTGTTAAAAAAATCCCATTGATCCCATTTAAACGCATCAAGTCCTATTGAAACCGTGTCGGTTTTTATCGGTATGATTGGTGTTTTTTGTCCATCCTATTGGTCTAAATAGGATTTTCTAAACAGGGCGGCTATAACGTCGCAGGTCCCGCCAAGACTTTCATGTGATATTAGACTTTTTTTCAAATCTTCAGATAATATTTTCTCGCGAAATACTTTGGTGAGGTCAGTTTTTTAAGCGCGATAATTTATCTCCAAAACCAGCTGTGTCCATTGCATATTTTATCTTTCCGATGTCGAGATGTTTGACTAATGAAATCTTCACTTGAAACGCGGACGGGAACTTTTCCCATATCTTTCTCTGCTAATATTGCACTTTTTAAAGTGATAAACAATCATTAAATGGATGGCTACTGCAACTGGGATTTTTTTTACACGATTCTACGTCATAAAACTATAGGACAGCCGAAAATTATTGAATTCTGAAGACGTTACGCTCGGAATACCTTAAAGACTTTTTTGCCATAAATTCGAACTTTGAAGACTTTTTTATTAAAAAATCGAACTTCAAAGACTTCATTGTAAAAAAACGAACTTTTCCATCAAAAAAACGAATTTTAAAAACTTTATTGTTAAAAAATCGAACTTCAAAAACTTTGTTGTCAAACAGTCGAACTTTGAAGATTTTTTTTAGACAAAAGCGAACTTGAACACTATTATTTTTAGAAAACGTCGAACCTCAAGATTTTTTTGTTTTATGTCGAATCTGAAGACCATTTTTTTTTTAGGAAAAGTCAAAACTAAACACTTTTTTTTAAAGGCGTAAAAACTGTCTTCAAGATCGTTTTTCTAACTTCCGTTAGAAAAAGGTTTGATTCCGATGTTTCTCTTTTTAGATTCTAGCTGACCAAAATAGTATAACTGAACAATTCGCCAGTGGTTTGAAAGTTCTCCCGAAGCGAGTGACACGGCGCTCCGAGAAGATATGGATGGTAACGAATCGTTATCAGAAAGTAGCGCAGGGCACACAAGACTTCAGCGAAATAAATTACCGTATATTGACTGGATCGGTTGATGACGTCCTGGCCAATACACGCTGTGATCCGAAGTTGGGCTTCTTCGGTTGGAAATATTGACAACATCATAATTTTTTCTACAACAACCAGTGAATTTTTCATGTTAAGCCGAATACTACAATCAACGAAAAACCATGTTTATTCAATTTATTTAACAAACCGACAATCGATGTGATAATCGTAATAATTCGTATTTACAATCTGCAGCGGTTAGCATTAGCATTGTTGATTTGTTGCGTCAATCAAGTTCCCAGTTCCCATTTCTAAACCAAGTGTTCACATTAACAAACTTCCTTACTAAGAAATGGTACCAATGCAGATAATATGTTATCGGCCATTCAGTCAATTGTGGGTCTCATTGTTTTTCTCCTGTCGTCGAATGAACGAACAACAACGCTGTTATCATCACGTAGTTTGCGATAATCAGGTATTAAAAAGGAGTTTCAAATGGATTCGTTAGTTAGTCGACTTCTAAGGTTTATAACGTCTTGGGCTCTACGAGCTCTGTTTATTCTTGTTACTACGCCTGTAACAGTTTTAAGAAACAATTTGCGTTGACTGATTTGAGATGCTAGTTCAAAATCTTTTAGCTATGATTTTTTCCGCTCTTTTGCTGTGTCTTGGTTGCGCTGTAACTGGCGAAGCTGCTGATAAATTAAATGTCTTTCATGAGTGGAAGTTCGTGGACTTTGTATGGAATAACGGGCAGCAAAAATCTCAGGCAGTCAACAGTGGTGATTATGATTACAAGAGTTGCTTCCCTTTTGACACCGATCAGTCTCCAGGTAACACTTTAAACGAAAATTGACCCGTATTACTTGGGGTTTGTCACAGGCATGGGCACTCATTCAATGAAAATGTATTTGAAATACCTTCATGACTAAATGATTGAAAATTATTAAGCTAGTTAGTAGTAGTAATCGTGATTTATTGACCAAATATACATAATGATTTTGGTTTGTATATTGCAAATTATAATCATAATTATTATTTCTATTGGTAAGCTAATAGAAACTACTTATTGATTATACTTTGCCAATTGGCCATTGACGGCGGTTCTTCAGCCTATTAAATATTAAAATTATTGCAGAAATGTGAAAATTTTAAGTTTTGCATACACTGCAAAAAAATCTTTGTTAAAATTAATATACTTGCATTGGAAGTATCATATGCATAAATTGGGCTTTAAATTTACACAAACATTTATATTAAATTTTTATATGAATTGGTATTGGAAAAAATGTTGCGTTCGATAATATTAGGACACAATTATTTCTGGTTTTTCCACGGCCGCAAAATATTTTTCTATGAATATGTTTGAAAATTTATAGACATTACTTTTGATATTTAATTACCTTGTATATTGAATTTCATAAACATTTATGTTGACTTTTCATATGAACGGTATTGAAAAGCAATGTAACGTTCAATAATATTACTGTACAATTTCTTTGCAAACTATATTTGCAATGCGGTATCTTAAAATGCAAGCACATATGCATTGGAAATTTTAAATGGGCTTAAAAACAATTTAAAAAAATAGTACTATTACTCGGGCGTTATTTTTTCAGACATATTATGTCATCAGAAATTGTTGGTAATTGGTTTACGCCAAAGAGAATTTTTGGCCTACACTGGGGGTTTGAACCTACGACCTACCTACCTAAGTACCTATAACTACGCACGCACGCTACCATCTACTCCGCGTAGAAAAAAGGAATCTTGTGAAGAATCTTTCAAAGAATCTTAAAAAAAGTCTTGAAAGAAGCATTGAAAGAATCTTTTAAGGAATCTTGAAAAGAATCACGTATAGGATCCGGAGCAAGATTCTTTCCAGGATTCTTTTTATCCGAAAGCGTTCTGAGAATCTTTCAAAGAATCTTGAAAAAGCGTCTTTGAGAGAATCGTGAAAAGATTCCGATCATTAAACAGAAAAACCGTTGAAAGAATCATAATGAAATTCTTCAGAGGAATCGAGCGAAACCTGTTGTTGCTTTCCCTTGGTGTCGAGACAGTACCTTTCGGTACGTCAACGAAGGGTAAACCCCTCGTGTATAGTCGAACTCAGGACAGCTTTGCAGTCTTATATACATTCAGGCTTCAAGTCACTTGTGAGAAACGCTTCGACCGCTCGCCATCTAGCGGAGAATTGAATATCAGTGTTTCGTACGATGCCACTAGATGCCGAGCCGTCAAAGCGTTCCTCGCAAGTGACTTGAAGCCTGAACGTATATAAGACTGCAAAGCTATTCTGAGTTCGACTATACACGAGGGGTTTACCCTTCGTTGACGTACCGAAATGTACTGTCTTGACACCAAGGGAAAGCAACAACAGGTTTTGCTCGATTCCTCTGAAGAATTTCATTAAGATTCTTTCAACGATTTTTCTGTTCAATGGACGGAATCTTTTCACAATTCTCTTAAAGACGCTTTTCAAGATCCTTTCGAAGATTCTTTGAATGATTCTCAGAACGCTTTCGGATAGAAAGAATCTTGAAAAGAATCCGGGAAAAAATCTTGCTCCGGATCCTATACGTGATTCTTTTCAATATTCCTTTAAAGATTCTTTCAAGACTTTTTTTAAGATTCTTTAAAAGATTCTTCACAAGATTCTTTTTTTTCTATGCGGGACGCTATCAACGCCTTATTGTTCGTAATTTTGGATATCTAAATATCATTAGAGTTCTACAATTATGCTCTCAAGCATACTTATAATTGACATAACAAAATGTTCTAACGAAGAGAGGCTCAGGTATCCGGATTTTGGAAAAATATTATATCCACAGCCTGTGAAGGTCGCCCCTCAATACGTTAAATTTGCAGTCTCTTTATACAGTGTATAATATTGTGATCAATTTAAAATGTAATGAAATAATTCGTAAGATAAGTATAAATATATATAAATTTCAAATCAGGTACTAAAATTCCGAAAATATATGTTGATTTTCATGTCCTAATTTAGTAATGATTGATTTAGTAACCATGTACTTGCTTCGGCAGCACATAAACTAAAATTTGAACGATACAGAGAAGATTAGCATGGCCCCTGCGCAAGGATGACTCGCAAAATCGTGAAGTGTTCCACATTTTTTTATGAACCGGTGCGGTGGTCTAGTGGTTAGTGTACTGGCCTCTAGTCCAGAGCATCGGTAGGTCGCGGGTTCGAATCCCGGTGCCGTCGATTTTCGTCGAAAATATAAATACGGGCGCGATGAAGCTCCAGATGTATACATGAGATCCGCACAGGTATTTTTACCTGTGGAGGTTATATGTATACAGCTGTAGTCCGTGTTTACGTTCTCGACGAAACATGACGTAACTACGGTTTCGTGAGGCGAACTCGAGAACGGCTATATCGGCATAGGTTTTCCGCAGTTTTCCTATGCCCATAGCAGAAATATGATATAGAGGGGGAAGTCGGATGCGGCCGCATGGGGTCCTGGTTACAGATCCGGACCAGACCCCCAGGGGGACTGGCTACTGACCCGGGCCGACCCTGTAATAGGCATAATGCCTGCAGACGGGGGGAAATGCAACATAAAAAAAAATACAGTAACCATGTGTTGTAATTTTATATGATCCGATTGGTAAAATTCATAGACGCATACTAAATTTACTATGCAACTATATTAATGTTTATTCCATATACCGAAATTTTCAAATTTCTCACACTTTTGTGTCGACAAAGCGCAATCATTTTTCAAAAAGTAATACACCCATGTGGATCAAAATGCAAATATTTGGCTGACCCGTATGGAAATAAATAGAGGTGAAATATACGCCGAAAATAGATTGGAGAACTATAAAATTTATAAGTTCCATATATTCTAGATATATGCCATAAATGAAAAATATATGAAACATATATGTCCAATATGCAACATTTTGGCGCATTTCCTACATAAGGCATATATATAAGTTGTATGTGTTATATATGCAAAAAATATAAATTAGATATATTCTTTGTACATCTTAAACTATACAAAAGATATATAATGGATATGTCGCTTTTATACTACAGGATATATCCATTATATATAGCAACCACATATAAAAAACCAATAATTATCAAATAATTAATTGCAGTAATTGAATTCGGCTTATCTTGGCCTTCCAATTGGACATTCGGAGTTATTTTTATTAATTAGTAAATATTAATCGTTGGAACATTTTTTTGCCGTGGATGGGAATCGAACCTGGATCGTCTGGGTGTCTAATGGGTGCTTTAGCTCACTCGGCCATAGATATCATGAAAGACTGATATTTTCATTGTCTATTTGAAGTATATTAAAAGTAAAAAGACGTCAAGACTACATTCATTTATATTATTGAGACAGAAATATTCAAAGTGCAAACACCGTCGGCCAGTTATCCTCAAGGATCAAAATGTAATGAGCTTTGAGGGATACTGAAAAATTTAGTCGAGGGGCGGTCACCCATCCATGTACTGACCCTCGAGGAACTTAGAAAAATTTGGGTATGGGCGATCACCCATCTCAGTCGTTACTCGGAAATATATGATACTGATGTTTAAAATATATACTTTGCAGTCAAGTTAGATATACAGGACATACATACATCATACATTCGATATACAATACATAGCATACATAAATTATATATTTCTTATTTTTGAAATACATTTTGTAAGCAATATATATTTTACAATATATGTTTCATACATTAACGAAATATTTGCATAATACATACGAATTATATAAAATTTGGTTGTTACATATATTTTACAGTTAGGCGACATATATTGAACATATATGTACTATACATTCGTGACATATATGCAAGATATATAATAATTATACAACATTTTGGCGACATATATACCACCCATATAAAATATATGTTGCATATATTTTTGACATATATTCCACATACATATATTTCCATACGGGGAATATTATTCAATATTAGTAACTGAAATTCTGGTAACTTTGATCTTACACTTAATGCGACAATGTGTATTAAATTTCAAATCGGGTACGAAAAGTCCAAAGATGCATGTTGATTTTCATGTACTCATTTAGTAATTGATCGTTTAATAATCATGTGATCTAATTCCCAATCACCGGATTATCGAAATTCATTTATCTGTATTTTTTTTCATTCTTTCCATGGTATGGCTTCAATCGCCTTTTACCGCCCTTCCCACCCTTAATCCTATCACTCTCTACCCGCAACTTCACTAAGCTAACCTAACTTTCCAATGCGTCCGCAGCCGACTTTTAGCTACACTGTACCGCATTCGCCATAGGCACGGGGAAACTGCGGAAAACCCGTACCGGTACAGACGGCCGTATATTCTTCTGATTTCCCGGTGTATTCACGAAAGTAACTTACTTAATTGTAAACACCGAGATCTCAGAAAAACTAACCTCCCGCTCACTGATTGATGTGCCAGCCGGTGCACGGCTAAACGGTCACCCATCCATGTTATGACCGCAAACAATGCTGCTTAACTCGGGGGACCGCCAGAGCCGTGCACCGACCGCACAACCACCAGTGTCGGTAATTCATTCATCTGTATTAAATTTACTATGCAAACGCGAAGATTTTTTACAATGCAATGGTTAACCATAGTTATCTTTGGCGAAATGTATTTAAAATACATTTTCATTAAATGGATGCTCGCCCTTGGCTTATCATTGATGCACTTACGCCTCAGGAATTATACACCTAGAAAGATGTTTGAGTGATTGCTGTAAGAACAAATAATGTAACCAGCTGTTCACTGCAAAAACAAAGCGTGTTGTTAAATGTGTTGTTTCCTATCATTTACATTGTAGTCACTTTTTACACACTTACAAGCGTATTCTTTTAACATATCATTACCATGGATAAGCAGCACGCTTGAAAGTGTGCAAAAAGTGACTACAATGTAAATCATAGGAAACATTATACTTGGCAACACGCTTTGTTTTTGCAATGTTATGACCGAGCGAATAAATAAATGATTATAATTCTAGATAATGTTTACGATCGTGAAATTTCACACGTATATTCGCTTGTAAAGTCACGTCAAGAGTGACTTTGCAGTCTGACCTGTCGTTTGTAATTCCTAATCTTCATATTCGTAATAGAGCAACTAAATTATGGCCTGAGTCATTATTTTGAAATGGAAGTCACTATTTTGAAATATAAAAATATATATTATTCATCGGGGCATTTCATCGGCGTTCAGTCACCCAAGAAATGAGGCGCCAACATTTTTTTTTCTAGTTTTCGGTATATTCGAATAGAATAATTTTTTCGGGGTATAAGGTCACTACTGCTGCTGGACTACGCTAATTCGCTGTTTTTTTTATTTATTTTCGACTCGGTAATATATCCTATAAAAAACAGCCTGTTTATAAGATTAAACATTTTTTTTAGTGTGCAAATGTTTTTTGAACTTCCCGAGTAGAAATTCTGATACTGGCACAACAAGGGCATTATCAGGTAGGTCGCAGTTCCTTACCAGGCAGTGTCAAGGCAACCGGACCAGGCCCGCTGCCAAAACGTAACGTTGTGGTTGATATAGTCACGATCAGGGAGACTGTTAAGGCCATGATCGGGGAATTGCTCAGGCCATAATCGGGTAAATTGCTCAGGCCATAATCAGGATACCTGTTCGAGTGGTGATCAGGCTCGAGTAAGGATCCTACCTTTAACTTTCCAGGCAGGAAATTCATAAATGAATTAAAACGCGTGTTATATTTTTGTTTTCTTTATTACTTTAAGCTTTTCAACTTAAACAAACTTTCATAAAACATTTAATGTTAAACAAATATATATTCTTTTTGTACCTCTGGAAACATGGACACTGTAGGTACTTATCTTATTTTGCGAGAAACACAGAAAGCTGAGTTAAAGCGTGCCAAATTTGCTCCGACTTCTCGATTGTAATGTTATCTTAAAAAAAACTCGCGAAATGAATAATAAATAATCGGAACATACATCTAGTAAAGGCCGCGTACGGTTTTCTGATCGAAATTGGTGCGCAAGATGGCGATGGGGTTAATACGGAATGATAATGTATATCTAATCAGGACCACGTACGGCTTCCTGACCGAAGTATACACACCGGATGGGGCTTGGGTATTATTAGACACCTCTCTCCGTACCAAATCAGGTCCCTGTAAGGCATTCCTCAGAAAGGCAAGCCTTAAGATTTCCCGATCGCGGCCTGTCTAGTCCTCAGGCACCCGTGATAGAATTTCTACTCGGGTTTCTTAACCTATATAAAAAAATGACAGATATAATGAGTTACGAAATTTTTGTTATAATATACAGGCTAAATGTGTATAAGTACCATTCAAAACTACAGCGTGGGAAGTTCAGAGGTTTAAAAATTTATAATTTTTTTTTCATTCAAGTTTTTTTATTTTAATGGTTAATCTTTTTCTAATGATCAAATGAGTTGGCCGGAAAAGGAGTTTATAAATGATGACGATAAAAAAAATAAAAAGGGAGCTCGCCATTTCTCCTCGTCCTTGCCTGGGCGCAAAAATCGGTTGCTTTATCGCTTAATAACGTTGTTTAGATACGGGATGAAAAAAAAAATGCTCGTCCCAAGGCCGCAATGCGCCACTTTTATGGCCGAGGTTAAGTGGTATCTTACGGCCTTGTGACGAAAAGTGCTATAAATACAGAATTTAACTGTTAAATGGTTTTTCATTAGCATTTATTTTCAGTTCAAATAATGAGCTGAAAACCACTCATTATTTAGCCCTTTGCATTTGTTTTCCTTCAGGTTTGAATGTTTTAAACTAATTCCTGACATTGATAATTGAGTTTTTTCATTTCGGAAACGAAAAATATATGCACAAGCCATTAAAGACGTAATGCGTGTGGAGTGGAAATAAAATCATTATATAAACGCAAAGCAAATAATGAATGGAAAACCATTTATTGTTTAACTCACAAAGATAACGAGTGGAAAAGCACTCATTATTTAAATTCGAAAAGATAAAAAGGGGAAAGCCGCTCATGATTTTATGCGAGAATAAATAACTAATAGAAGATCATTAAGTATTTTAATGATCTATTTAAATACTTTTTCATTCGAATGTACTCATTCCTACTGGCGACGTGAATACTCCCAAAAAATTATTACACTCAAATATACCGAAAGCTGTAAAAAAAAAATTAGTTTGGATAATTTTTAAGTGGCTGAGCTCTGGTGGAATACCGCATATATAGTCAGACGAACGAACTCCCCAAAAGTCAAAATAACGAAATTCGAATTTTGCAACTTGCCATAACAGTTTTTAATGTTTATTATGCTAAATTATTAATTTTTGATTATTCTTAATTTCGTCTTCTACGAGGAAGCCATATTTTTTGTAACGTTAAAAACCCTTTATTCTGTTAAAAAAAAATTACATTTTACATTTTTTACTATAAACTATTAACGCATTTGCCGTTTAAGGACTGTCTCGTTTACGTAATAAATAAAAATAAAATAAATACAAAACCGATGGTCCAATTTTCGTGAACAAGCCACATTTGTTTTGTAACTTTGATAAACCATTTATTGGGTTTTTTAAATTTATTTTTTACATTTAAAATTTTTTGCTATAATCTATTGAACTTACTTCTATGCCACAAATTTGCCTTTTAAGGATTGTCTAGTTTAAGGAATAAATAAAAATAAAATAAATGTTTAATACTTCGGGACCGCGCGGTAACACTTCGACCTTTCGGGGTTGTAAGGCCCGATTTACACACTGGCGGTGACGTAGTCCCTTGGTATTGTCGTCAGGGAAGTTAATCACCAACGACTTGATTTTTTGTATGTGAAGGGTTACTTGATGAATAGTAGATGAACAACGGAAAACTATTATTTATTGAAAGTCAACACTGTACACTAAATTACTTAATATTTACTTGCACGTTTGTATTGGAGTTTGGTATATTATGAGTCAACGCGTGGATATGAGCTATTATTACTTGTGCTTGAGAGCGGTCTCAAGGCACAATAATCGCTTAAAGAAAATTACCCCAACACGAGTCAATCTCAACTGTTGACCAGTAGGTATTGATGTGACTCGGTCGAGGTGAAAAGTTTGACTGATTTTTCATAGTTGGTGACGAGAAGTTCCTTAAAAAAGGGAAGGGCGAGACTCTATTTTTCACGCGGTTATCATTGGTGCAAAAGTAAAGAGTAGGCGGATTTTTCTCATCACCAATCACGAAGGGGATTGTTTTGGTGGGGAAGATGGGTGCAGAGTGGACATCCCTGTCGGACCCAAGCTTGACCGGCTGCGATTTCCCGTGACGCGCTCCTTACCAGAATAAAAAGTTTTCCGCGCCTGACTCGAGCGTCGAGTCAGCGCGGAGTTAATCCCTTTATTGAGGTACGCTAGCATGCTGGTCAGATGGGCCTCGAGCATAGTCCATGCCTTACTGCACGCATACCTTATTGCCTAGAAGATCTTAAAGAATAAAGACTTAAAAACTGTCGAATCTGGTCGCCAAATGTGGCAGTTGTTCGACGTGACGCGCGGACCCGCAGATAATTTGGGAATTCCTCACTTTATTATCCTTCAGGGCAGAAATAGCGTCGCGTCTGAACGAAC
The DNA here is from genome assembly GCA_963970395.1 of Ephialtes manifestator. Taxonomy (NCBI): domain Eukaryota; kingdom Metazoa; phylum Arthropoda; class Insecta; order Hymenoptera; family Ichneumonidae; genus Ephialtes; species Ephialtes manifestator. Next base: position 24,536,128 of record OZ019974.1, on the reverse strand, counting down.
GTTGGCTACGCACGTTCTCGACTTTATCATTACTTTATAATATTCAAAAAACAATGTTTCAACTATATATTCGTCCCATGCGACGGAACATACTCCCCCCTTGAGAGGGTACTGATCAAGAGTTAAGGATAAAAGTTAATCGGTGTTGCTGCTGCTGTCGCTGTTGGTATCCATAGGTAGCGGCGCAAGACTGCGGACGTTCCGTGTGAAGATGCCCTTGCATGTCTTTACTCGTACAACCCTGACGATCCCATCTGCGGCTGGTATGGTTTCGATCACACGTCCCATGGGCCACCGTAGTGGAGGCTGGTTGTCATCCTTGATGAGCACAAGCGTGTCCGGTTTGATGTTATGAGATCCGTGAGTCCATTTGTGACGAGTGTTGAGCTCTGTTAAATATTCCGCATGCCATCGCTTCCAGAAGTCTTGTTTGACCTTCTGGATGTGCTGCCAGTTTGAGAGTCGGTTGATTGATGTTTGTTGTAGATCCAATTCAGGAGCGCTTGTTAAGGGAGTGCCAATCAGAAAATGTCCCGGCGTAAGGACCAGAAGATCATTCGGGTCTGATGAAATTGGCGTTAACGGGCGCGAGTTCAGAATTGCCTCGACTTCAGTGATGAACGTATCTAGTTCCTCAAACGTGAATAGCTGATCGCCGACCACTCGTTTCATGTGGCGTTTGAACGATTTCACTGCCGCCTCCCAGACTCCTCCAAAATTTGGCGATTGTGGTGGCATAAAATGCCAATTTATACTCTGATCTGCAAGGTATTTGAACACGGTCTCTTGATGTTCTTTCGATTGAAGAAGCTCCTTAATTTCCTTCAGCTCGTTGTTCGCACCCACAAAATTTGTGCCGTTGTCCGAGTATATATTCCGGCAGAGTCCTCTTCGTGCGATAAAACATTTTAGGGCAGCCATGAATCCGTCAGTTGTCAAATCACTGACTAATTCTAAGTGTACTGCCTTGACTGCGAGACAGACAAAGACAGCAACATAGACCTTGATTCGGCCACGGTTTCTGAACTTCCTTTCCTTGATAAAAAATGGGCCACAGTAATCAATGCCCACGTTGAGAAACGGCCGTGCTTCTGTTACTCGAACCTTTGGCAGATCACCCATTTGGCAGCTCGTAGTTCGCGGATCTGCGTGATGGCACCGCATGCAGGCTCGGATAATACGTCTGACTTGGTTACGACCATCAAGTATCCAGTACTTTCGTCGCAGCGCATATAATGTTGCCTGGACTCCGGAATGGTAGGCACGAAGATGTTCGTAGGCGATCAATAATTCGGTGATGTGATGCCGTCGCGGCATTATGATCGGATGCTTCTGGTTGAAAGATGCTGGAGCATGTCTAAGTCGTCCTCCGACTCGTATTAAGCCATCATTGTCGAGAAACGGGTTTAAAGATTTGATCTTGCTCTTCTTGTCTACACTCTTCTTCTCTTGGAGCTCGTGTAGTTCGTCGGAGAAACAAGATGCTTGTACCAATTTAAAAATGACATTGTCTGCTTCTTGAAGTTCCTGGCTGGATAGCAGTCCTTTATTCTTTGATTTAAATCGTCGGCAGTAAGCAATTACTCGCCGCAGTTTGATGATCGACGAGTACCGTGTAAGTATATTGTTGGAAATGGGCGTCGTTAAGCACTTCACCTTCCGCAATTCTGGTACTCGCTCCAGACTGGGTAATCCGAGTTGTGGCCAGTCTTCTTCAGCGTCCAATAGCCAGGTAGGTCCGTGTTTCCAGATGGACGGAGATATAAATTCCGCTGGAGTTTGACCTCGTGAGATGAGATCAGCAGGATTATCTCTGGACCGAACGTGGCGCCAATCACTTGCACTGGTATGCTCCTGTATGTCGGAGACGCGATTGGCGACGAAAGGCTGAAGTTGGTGTGGTGCTGTTTTGATCCAGTGGAGTGCAATAGTGGAATCACTCCAAAAGGTCACCTTGCTCAGATTTAATTGTGTTGCTTGACGTACCGTTACGTAGAGTTTTGCCAAAAGCTGAGCTGCGCATAATTCTAACCGCGGAATTGTCGCACGTTCGGTGCGTTCTCGATCTTCCTGATCTGCTGCGGACTTGCTGGGTTCACTCCTCTTCAGTGGTGCAACACGGCTTTTCGCGCATAATAATGTGGAGGTTACTCCCCCGTGAGTATCGGTTGCTCTGATGTAAATGCACGCTCCGTAAGCTCTTTCACTGGCGTCGCAAAACCCATGCAACTGGATGTCCCGTGGTTCGACTGCAGCGATTCTACGTGTGAACGAGAGATGGTTTAGCCTTGAGAGATGGGACACGTAATTTAACCATTCGGTGTAAATTGATAGTGGTATGGCATCATCCCAATCTAGTTTCTCCAACCACAGGCGTTGCATGATCAGTTTCGCGTGTGTGATCACTGGTCCCAACAGCCCGAGGGGATCAAACACTCTTGCAATATCTGACAGGATGATTCGTTTAGTTACACGACCGTTTAGTGGTGTAGGATGAACCGTGTAGATGATCGAATCTTGCTCAGAGTTCCAATGTACTCCCAATGTTTTGATGGTGTTGTCCTCCTTGGACTGAAGCCTCAGGTTGACATGGCTAGATGGCAGACCTTCAAGGAGCTTCGGATCATTGGATGCCCATTGCCTCAAGTTGAGATTTCCTCGTCGGAGCAGTGCGTCGATTTCGTTGCGTAGAGAGAGTGCTTCGTCAAATGTAGCTGTTCCGGTCAAGAGGTCATCGACGTATAAATCGTTTTTTATGACCTTCGCTGCCCGTGGAAAGTCTTGACCTTCGTCCTCGGCTAACTGTTGGAGACAGCGGATAGCCAAGTACGGTGCTGGTGATAAGCCGAACGTAATCGTGTTCAACTCATACGTAGCAACTTGACCGTCAATGTCACGCCAAAGAATCCGTTGATATGCTCTGTCCTCTTCGCTTACCAAGAACTGTCGGTACATTTTCTCAATATCTCCAGTGAGTACGTAGGCGTGGGTTCGAAATCTCAAGAGAAGTGAAAAAATGTCGTCCTGGATGGTAGGCCCGACTAGCAGAGTCTCATTCAAGGATATTCCGGTCGAGGATTTTGCCGATCCGTCGAACACTACACGTACCTTCGTAGTTTGGCTAGATTCCTTCATAACCGCGTGGTGCGGTAGATAATATCCCTTGGTAGTAGGCTCACATGGCACCCTTGTCATATGTCCAAGGGTTAGATATTCCTGTATGACGGCGTTGTACTGGGCTTGAAGAAGCGGATCGCGACGCAGTTTCCTCTCAAGTGATGTGAGACGTTTTTCAGCCATTGATCTTGTTTGTCCTAGCTCAGCTTTCTTAGCATTGAAAGGAAGCGCGACGATGTACCGTCCGGTTTTGTCCCGTCTGGTGTGCTGTCGGAAGTGCTCCTCACAATCAGCTTCAACCGGGTGATGTTGCCGAGCTGGCTCTTCGATTTCCCAAAATCGTCTCATAATCCTTTCCATATTCGTCAGAAAGCATTGACGCTCACTGTTGGACTGTTGGGATATGTTTTTCTCGGAGATGTGGCCGCCGATGATCCATCCTAAGCGAGTATTTTGAAGATACAAGTCAGGTTCCGATGGCTTCGAGAGTTTTATTTGTCCCACGCAGAGTGTAGAGAGCGTAGTGCCGGACCCGATCAGCATGTCTATTTCTCCTGGCTGATCGAACTGTGGATCCGCTAGCGGTTTGTTTCTCGGCAGATGAAGATGTTCCCGCGATATTCTTTCATCTGGTATCAGCCCGGCGATGTCTCTTACCGTCAGGAAGCTCAACGTTCTTGTGAAGTCGTTGAGTCTTGATGTTATTGTCGCCTTGACAAGATAGTTTGTGTTACTCCGTGTCTTGTTCATTGCACTAATAGGAATGCTGCATTTTTCCTTGGGGAGACCGAGAGAAGTCGCCAGCCTGTCCGTCATAAAATTTGAGTTTGAACAGGTATCCAGCAATACTCGATGCAGTCTGTTTGATCCGTTTGTATCAGCGACCTTTACAACGGCAGTAACTAAAACGTCCTTCGATATGACACTGGCGACAAGTGACATCATATCGGAGTCTTCCGAGGAGATTTCAGGAGCGGCTAGTCATGCTTCACTAGTATGGTGCGTTGAAGGCGACGTCTTCGGTGCTTTTGAATAGTGAAGCCACGTGTGATGCCTTCCCTTGCAGACCATACACGTGTATTTTGACCCGCACTCCTTCGTACTATGTTCGGATCTGAGACAGTTGAGACATAGTCGTGTCTTCACTGCTATCTCACTTCGATCCTTGGGCGGTAAGGCCTTGAACTGTTGACAGCGTAAGACCGGATGCTGTGTTCCATTACAGATCTGGCATCCTGCCGCAGCAGTTGTGGAGAAGCACTGAGTTTTTGAGGTGCCTTGACTCTTTGTACCGTGATCACTGTCCTTGCCCCTGCTCTTCTTGTGCTCATGCACCCTCTCTTCTTTCGTTGACCGAGCAGGACCAACGTCATCTGATGATACTACGACGTCCCGGAGAAAGGAGATTAACTCGTCAAAGGTTGAGAGCTTATTTCCCCTTTGATTTCGCTTCCAATCTCGTCGCGTCGTTTTGTCGAGTTTGCTGAGCACGATATGGACCAGGATGCTGTCCCATTGGTTGATGCTGAGCGACTTCAGTTGTGACAGATGCAACTGCACTGTGTTGATCATTGCGTTGAGTTCTGCTGGCGACTCCCTTTGCATGTTCGGAATGCTGAAAATCGCAGAGAAGTGGCGGTCGACGATTTTGTTCTTGTGTTCGAACGTTTCCTTCAGCAGATTCCAGGCTTCTTGGTAGCTAGCATTGGTCGTATCGAAACTCCTCACCAGCCGTTCAGGCTCCCCGCGGAGGCATGACCGCAAGTATTTGAGTTTCTGTGTGTCCGCAAGATCCACGCGTTGACCAATGGACGATTGAAAATCTTCCTTGAAGCCTAACCAATCCTCGTATTTACCGTCGAATTTCGGTAGGGCCTGCTCCGGAAGACGCGTTGTAACTGTTGCGATGCCAAACGGATTTGGTGACGATCGCTGTTCGCTAATTGCAATTCCTGCATCGGATGTTGCCGACGTAGCCATTCTGCGCTCGAGCAATCGACCACTTGCAAGGAGGCGGATATACTCTTCTTCCATGGACGCCTGAGTCGCTGCGTGGTTACCCATGGGATCGAGTTCTTCTAAATCCTCTGTTATGCGCATTAGCTCTGCGAAACAGTTTGTGAGACGCTCAGTGTATATCTTGAGTATCTCAAGCTCTGGGTTTTCACGTTGAGCGTCCAGCTGTTTGTTATAGGACGTGAGTTGTCCCCTTATGTAGCCTCGTTTGCGAACGAGTCTATCCTTCATTCTCTGCTGTTCTTCCGAAAGAGACATTGTCGTGCAGTTCGAAGAGAGTTTGAAGGGTGTGAACGATGAGGAGTGAACCGAATTAACAATGAATTGGCACGAGCTTATCGTCTGGCGATGTCAGTGCTAGATTCGATTGTCCTTGTTCCCTTTTCACTATCACATTCACTACAGTAGCACTGTTAGAACTGTTTATTAAATCGTCCGTAGACTGAAAGAATTAAGACCGGATATGCGGATCCGGCTCGAAGGACCAAAATGTTTAATACTTCGGGACCGCGCGGTAACACTTCGACCTTTCGGGGTTGTAAGGCCCGATTTACACACTGGCGGTGACGTAGTCCCTTGGTATTGTCGTCAGGGAAGTTAATCACCAACGACTTGATTTTTTGTATGTGAAGGGTTACTTGATGAATAGTAGATGAACAACGGAAAACTATTATTTATTGAAAGTCAACACTGTACACTAAATTACTTAATATTTACTTGCACGTTTGTATTGGAGTTTGGTATATTATGAGTCAACGCGTGGATATGAGCTATTATTACTTGTGCTTGAGAGCGGTCTCAAGGCACAATAATCGCTTAAAGAAAATTACCCCAACACGAGTCAATCTCAACTGTTGACCAGTAGGTATTGATGTGACTCGGTCGAGGTGAAAAGTTTGACTGATTTTTCATAGTTGGTGACGAGAAGTTCCTTAAAAAAGGGAAGGGCGAGACTCTATTTTTCACGCGGTTATCATTGGTGCAAAAGTAAAGAGTAGGCGGATTTTTCTCATCACCAATCACGAAGGGGATTGTTTTGGTGGGGAAGATGGGTGCAGAGTGGACATCCCTGTCGGACCCAAGCTTGACCGGCTGCGATTTCCCGTGACGCGCTCCTTACCAGAATAAAAAGTTTTCCGCGCCTGACTCGAGCGTCGAGTCAGCGCGGAGTTAATCCCTTTATTGAGGTACGCTAGCATGCTGGTCAGATGGGCCTCGAGCATAGTCCATGCCTTACTGCACGCATACCTTATTGCCTAGAAGATCTTAAAGAATAAAGACTTAAAAACTGTCGAATCTGGTCGCCAAATGTGGCAGTTGTTCGACGTGACGCGCGGACCCGCAGATAATTTGGGAATTCCTCACTTTATTATCCTTCAGGGCAGAAATAGCGTCGCGTCTGAACGAACGTTGGCTACGCACGTTCTCGACTTTATCATTACTTTATAATATTCAAAAAACAATGTTTCAACTATATATTCGTCCCATGCGACGGAACAATAAATACAAAACAGATGGTCGAATTTTCGTGACATTGGTGAGAGATGCTGGGGTACCAGCTACCTTAACTACGGTTAGTTCTGAAGTTGGCAAAGGTGGCCCTTTGCTTAAACCTTACCCGAGTTGGTCTTGGAATAAGAAAAATGACTGCAATGGTCTAATTGGCGTTTATCGAATTACTGTAAGTTTACAACACATTATAAGATAAAAAAAAAAGCGAACAATTTTTTGAAGCCACACTTTTGTCTATAACAGATTGTCCAAAATCGTCTCTATGCTTTGGACACAGGTAAAAGTGGCGAAACGCAAGTGTGCCCACCAAAATTGATGATCTTCAATTTATGGAATGACAGATTAATTAGGAGCGTCGAGATACCTTCGAAATATGCAACAAACGAAAATGGTACAGGTCTGCTGGTTACTCCTGTTGTCGACATCGTTGGGCGCGGCGTTGAAATGGTAACTCCACTATTTAAAAAAAATCTTTTACTTATAATTTTGACCCTTAATGTGTCATCATTTGTTACGTAATAGAAAAAGTTATTTTTCAACACATCTTTTTTAATTTTGATCTAATATTTATTTAAAAAATGTCAAAACGAGGAATTCCATTATAAATACATCTTACATTTTTATTCCGCAAAAAAAGTATTTTAACATTAAAATTGTGTTCTAACAGTAAACATATTTTTATGATACAACTTTGTCAATGTACATACGAAAATTCTAAAAAAAATTGATATATGGTAGGATTCTATAAAAAATATATCGTACGTATTAATTTCAAGACCGAAAAATGTATTTAGGTGTAAAATTTGAAAACATAAAAAATTCTGCATTGCCATTTTTCTTACACGTTTAATTGAAAAATGCAATGAAGTTTCCATTATTTATAGGTGTATATGGCAGATACAGAAGGTTATGGTTTGGTAACATGGAACGGAAGACATTTTCGGCGGCTAGAATCGAAAGAGTTCAAGTCAGATCCAAGTGCGGAACATTTTACCATCGGAGATCATTCTTTCGATCTGCCCGACGGAATATTGGGCATGGCCATTACCCCAGACGAGCGGGATTCCTCAAGGCGTCTCTTATACTTCCGACCACTCGCGTCTTTGTATATGTATAGCGTGAGACTCGGCAGTTTGTTCAAGGAAAATCAATCGAAAATTCGATATGTCCAAAAACCGAATAAAATGAGGAGTCAATCAGCAGCGCAGGCATTTTCTAGAAATGGCGTTCTTTTCTTCAGCTCGTTAACCGATAGGTCACTGGTCTGCTGGAACCGTCACAGAAGCTTCAACGAAGAAAATACCGTCAGTTGAACATTTTTTAAAATTCTATTTATTATTTTAATTTTGAATTTATTAATAATTTGCAGAATTGATTTTTTTTTACTGCAGCATGTGTTGATTCATTGAAAGACTGTTGACAAAAAATGTGCAAGTGTTGTTACTGTAGGAAAATATTTACTTAAGCTTTTTGCATGCCCATATACACGGAAAGAAAAAAGTAGTTGTCAAAACTGATTTATCGGTCCCGACAACCAATCGAAATAGTTAGCATAGCGCCAACTACTCGGTCGGTTGAAGAAACTATAACCTCGTTCGTAGAGTATCGATGGTAACAATGACCAGCTGAGATCATAACCTCAACTCACCGGTTGGTTGGCGTAACGAATCATTTCGATTGGATAGCAGTCGTGATAGTTGCAGGAACCAAGTTGTTGGTTATACGTACTATTTTTGCTACCAATCGAAAAAAGTTGACACTACGATTCCGATTTAGTTTCAGTAACTAACACGCGGCACAGCATGTGCTGGAATTGGTAGCCAGAACGACTTTTTTCTTTCTGTGTAACATGAGATATTTTTCGTATATCCATTTTAGGTCCATAAGGTGAAATAGCACATTATGGTACAAGGGCGGAAAGTGCGTGATATTCAGCGTGTTTAAGGTGAGCGAGTGAACCTCACACTCGCTGAAAATCCGCTCCGTCCGTGTGGCATACGATACTTTTTTTCCGTCTACGTTGAAAAGATCATATTTGTATGCCTGCTAGAGTGCAACGGCACAAATAATAAGTTAAAATATTTTACTCCTGACTGCGCTGAAATAACGTGACTGTGAGCAGTTCGGATGTGCAGCGGGCAAGAATACGAGCCAAAATTCCCTAGGGCATCTTGCCCCCTATTTTTGCCCACTTTGAGGTCCCCAGCGAGACCGCCGCGTACCGCGGCGCTCGCGCTGCGGTCCTCGAAGCGCGCAGAAACAGAGGCCAGGATGCCCGAGCGAGTCTTGTCTCGTACTTTGGAGCTTTGGGAAGGGGCGTAAATCAAAATAAATGATTTTCTTCTTACAGTATTCCGAAAGGAAATTTTCCGCGCTTTCCAATAAAAATATGGCTATTTTTTAATAAAACTAAACTTATGTCGTTTTTTTTTACCAAAAACCTTCAAAATGACTTTTCTCAAAAAGATAGTAATTTATTCGAACGAAACATTTTAAAGAAATGTATGAATCTATCTGAGAAGATACTCTGTAAATTTCAAGTTGGACTTCGCATTCGCCTAAAAATGGCACTATTTTTTGTATGACCCGAAATTCGCAAATACTAAACTAAAAAAAACTACATTAGATTGTCTAAAAGAAAGTTTTTTTTTTACTTGGCGCATAAACAAACTATAGTCCGGATTTTTTTAGAGGTGTCTTTTATTTTCCATTTGATTAACACGTAGAAAATCGATTCTTTCCTTTGAACGGATATAATTATTTTTTAACACAATGGTCGGTCCTATGTATAATAGCATTTATATAATAGCTTGAATAATTATTTTTAATTCCGTGCATCATAGAACATTTTAGGCCGCATATTGTCTAAGATTGTGTAAACAGATAGTGTCCAGATTGTGTAAACAGATGTTTTTTAATTTTGCTGGTGCCCATTTTTCCCCGGGAGCTCATATTGCCCCACTCTCCCCTATATAGTCTTGCCATGCAGGAATGGGCATCCGTTCAATGAAAATGTATTTAAAATACTTTTCACCAAAGATAACTATGGTTAATCATTATGCAAAACATAACATTTTCCCATTTCTGCAATAATTATGTATAATTTAGATGAATAATTCCTTTTCAATAAATGTTAATATTTAATAGGCTCAATAATCTCTTATAATTTAGTCATGAAAGTATTTAAAATACATTTTCATTGATTGAATGCCCATCCCTGTTGCCAAGTCGGATTATTAAAAAAAATGAAGACTATTAATAAACAACGTTTATTATTATTATTATTATTTTAACGAAGTTGCGATAGTTAATAAATTAAAAAATAAATATTTATCTGAAAAATAATTCAGATTTCTAATTTAATTGCATGTATTCATGCTTACGATTTTTTTTACAGGTGCAATTCGCTACCAACGAAGAAGCTCTACAGTTTCCTAGTGGCGTTAAAATAGTTCCCTACGGATATGATGACGTGTTGTTGGCTATGACAAATCGTTATCAAAGAATTGCCAACAATGATGTCGATTTCACAGATGTTAATTTCAGAATCGTTGGAGGAACTGTCAGAAATCTCATTAAGGGTACCAAGTGCGAATAATATACTGTAATATACTGTATGTATGTTTAATTAGCTAATTGACCATAATCAGATTACAGCCTTATAGAATTACAGATTTTAATGTAAATGAAAATATATATATTCTATACATGCTACGTATTTAATAACCAGTTTCAGAAGCCACTGAATCGATCGCACTTAAGCGTATATTCGCTCGGTAATAATCGCATTAACGCTGAGATCTCGTTAGTTTCGATCGATCAGCTTTTATAGTACATTAATTGAGCAATTTCGCTACATATTCATAGTGATATTCAATACATATATATTGCCATATAAATGTATTTACCGTATGGATGGAAATCACTACAAAACCCTCTTATTATTATTTTTCAGAATACTCTATTTGTCTTTTCATTAAATAAATAATTCAGTAATACTTTTATGTACGTATATCTAATTAGGTTAGTGAAATTTTGTAAAAAAATGTATTTTCTAATTCTACTAAGATCGACGTAATGCTGAAGGGCCATTACACAACCTTTTTTTTCATTTAGTAACATTTCTCAGCGAACATATTGACATTTTTAAAAATGCGATATTCATGCCATATCATACGAATTTAGTAGAATATTTGAAAAAAAATTATTCACATTCGATTATTAATGGGATAAATAAAGAAATAAGATAAATTAGAAAACCAGATTGTGGCTACAATTATGGATGAAAATTGTAGTGGAAAGTTATAGAGAGATGAGCGTACTCGAAGCGTAATTAGTCCAAAAACACATGTTTATTCAAGTTATTTAACCAACTGAAAATCTTTGTGACAATAGTAATATTTTGCATTTAAAAGTTAAGTCGGTTAATTATAATTTTTTATAAGTTTGCCGTAAATGAGTTATGGCAACTATTACCCCATGGAAAAGTAATATATATGAAATTACTAGGCCCCCCCCCCCCCCCCCGAGTAGAAATTCTGATACTGGCGCAACAAGGGCGTTATCAGGTAGGCCGTAGATGGTTATCAGGCAGTGTCAAGGCAGCCAGACCGGGCCCGCTGCCAAAACGTAACGTTGTGGTTGATATGGCCGTGACCTTGAGACTGCTAAGGCCATAATCGGGAAAATTGTTCAGGCCATGATCAGGTTACCTGTTCGAGCCGTGATGAGGCTAGAGTAAGGCTCCGACCTGGGACTGTCCAGGCAGGGACTTTATAGTTCGTCCTTTGTTTCCTCTCCAATTCATTTTTTGTTTCCCTTCCCGATCCTCTTTTGTTTTATTTTACCATTATATTTTATTTCACTTTCAGGTCGTCCTTTGTTTCCCCTCTTGTGTCTCGTTTGTTTTACCTCCCGATTGCTTTTTGTTTATCCCCTCTGCCCGCTTAGAACGCCAAACCCCCGATATTTCAAGTACTTTACTGAGGTCTCTCAATCTATTATAAAAAAATATCTCGCTGTGCCATAGCACTTGACATTACAGCAACAATAGCCATGTAATCAATTACTATGGTATCGGCCAGTGGGTCAAACAATGCTATAATAACGGTTGCTGAGAAAAAATTGCTATGACAATGGTTTCTATGGCGCCGGTTGCTATGGTGCGGGTTGCTATAGAGACGGTTGCTTTGCCGACGGTTGCGATGGCGACGTTTGCTATAGAAAAAGTTGTTGTGTATTTACGTCCCTCCCTTATCCTTCGGGAATCGTCATCACACAGGAACTACGTATCTCTCGGGAATTTCCTATTCAGAAATTCTGGGTAATCAGGGAATTCTGGGTAACCAGAGTTTTCTGGGTAATCAGAGAATTCTGGGTAATCAGGGGATTCTGGGTGATCAGAGAATTCTGGGTAATCAGGGGATTCTGCGTAATCAGGGGGTGTCCATGAGGGACTTAGAATAATTTAGGCTCGGAGGTCCTGGAGGCATTTAGAATAATTCCGGTTTGGGGGCCCATGAGGCACTATCCTATACGGCGGCGGTGGCGGGGACGGCGGCGAGATCTTTTTATAATATAGAGAGATATCTGACATATAGATCTTTCGGGCCAATAGTATAACAAAAATACATTTTAAATATATTTAAAATAAATGTACTTAATTTTTCGCTCGCAAATATTTCGTATATATCTTAAAATATATCCAATATATAGAATATTTGGGAAAGATATATATGGGTGATTTCGCCAATTATTGACAAGCGCATGAACCTCACCTCCTCGGAATCGGCTACAACTTCGCACATGTTGTGTATTAGTAAAAAACGGCTGCCTTGAATTTTTTCAGATTTTTTCGGGGCCTCGTTTACTATGATTTACGCCCATGAAGTTTTTGAGTTTCTAGAAATGTTCACTTGTAATTAGGGCTCCCACTTTAATTCGGGTAACTCACAAATCAGGATATTCGAACTATTCGAACCTCATCGATCCGAAGTTCAAGACCGGATACCTCGGGTATCCGGGTAGTTCGGGTAGTTCGGGTAGTTTGGGTAATTGCTACAATTCGGGTAGTTCGAGTAGTTCGGGTAGTTCGGGTAGTTCGGGTAGTTCGAGTAGTTCGGGTAGTTCGAGTAGTTCGGGTAATTCGGGTATCTGCGTAGTTCGGATATCCGGGTAGTTCGGGTATCCGGGTAGTTCGGGTATCCGGGTAGTTCGGGTATCCGGGTAGTTCGGGTATCCGGGTAGTTCAATACGGGTAGTTCAGGTATTTGATAGTTCGTCAATTTTTCCACGATTAATTTTTTAAAAAACGTCACAATTACGTCACAATTATCAGCATTGTATTAGAAAGTTAATAAAGTATTACACAGCGAAATTTCTTTTCGTTGATTCACGGAAATCTTTGCCCATAAAAATATATACTTGAGTTTCCATACTATCATTTTCTTTAAGTGATCTTAAACTCAATGAAAAGTAATGACATTAAATCGAGGAAATATTTCTATAAACCAATGAAACGTTTTTCATTGATTCTAAAGAAATTGTCTCCGAGATACAAAAAGCGAAAAGTAAACTATAAAATAATACGTCGCTAAAGTATTGAAAGCACACTAGAGGTTAGTTAAAAAAATGTTTTTCCATGACGTACTGACTGTAGAAACGTTACAGAAATCAGTTTATATCACTTATTGAAACCAACATTGGCACGCGGCTATTTATTTTTGTCAGTTTTTCGCTCATCTAATATATTGTTTCTTTGAATAAAGAAAACCCCTTTTTCAAATTAGAATTAAAATTTGGATGATATTGAATTTACAAATTTAATTATTTTGACCTGACTCCCGCCCCTTAACCAACATTAGTGGTGTAACCAACATTCTAACCGAATTTTTTAAAAATCAATTTTGTTTGGTGAATTCAACCGATTTTAACTGACAATTTAACCGTTCGAAAAGTTTTTAATTGGTTAAAATGTCAGTTAAAGCCGGTGAAACAGGGGGCTAATCGAGACTTATCTTTTCTCGGTTAAAAAGTCGGTTAACTTGGATTATTTTCGGTTAACACATAGGTGACACAGCTTGCCAGGGGAATTTTTTAAATAAAAAAAGTATTCACAATAACAAAAAATTTAGAATTTTTAGCATAAAAAAATATTTACAAAGAGGATAATTTTTTAGACATTTTAAAATAGAAAACAATTTACAAAAAAAAACCAAAGGTCAAGGTTTGGTATTCAATACCGAAGGTCGTATCACTTTGTTCAATTTTAAAACGGTTTCAGCCCGATAGCAAAAAATTCGTTCGAGCTCGAGCATTTATGTACTTTTTTCAAAATTTCTAAATTCTTATAAAAATGAAATGCGTTAAGCGTTTTTTGTTAAATTTATACCAATTGAAGATTAGCCAGTACTGTATATGTTGTTTAAATTTAAGCTGATTCGGTCGAATACTTTACACACACACACACACACACACACACACGCACGCACGCACAACTATTTTATTTTTCAGGCTATTTTGAACGTTCTAACATGAAAATCTCGAAAAAAAAAATTTTTGCGAAAACAAAGCTTCCTCTATAAGGAAGCAAAAACGAGATCATCAAAGAGTACCACTTTGATTTTTTATAGATAATTATCATAATCTAAACAAAGCGTAATTAAATAACATAATAGTATCGTACCTGCGTTTTGGAGCGTTTCCAATGTCTTCATTCAGCCCGGCCGTGTACCCATGAATAGACTCAAGATGTCGGTTTAACGAAGATGTTGAGCCTTTTGATTGTAAAACTTCATTGCAAAGTTTACAGGTGGCTTCGGTGCCATGTTCCGAACGCTCAAAGTGTTTCCACACCCAACTCTTTCGCCGCGGCATAATTGCAAAAATTACCGATTTTCTAAAGAATGTGAACACGTCCGCGTAAAATCGTATTCTGCATCTACTCTGATATTTCTATTGTGTCAAGTGGTCGAGATATGGGAGAAAGAGATGACTGGAGTACGGGAGGGGATAGCGTGAGTGTGAATCTTAAGTATCGTAGATAGAGGGCACGCGAAGGGCATGCTTTGTTACAAATTTTGCTGAGCCTAACTCGGTTTGAAAGATCTAGGAGTATGAGAGAGACAGGAAACGAATAATGAACAATTCATTTCAGAGCTTAGTCAATTTCGCGAAAACAGATTTTTGACGTTCTGAAAATTCGCAAAGCACATTACTGTAAAATTACAACAAGAAAAAATTTTAAATTTTGCTTTTCATTAAAAACTGATTAAAACTGATTAAAAACTGACTGACCTACTGCTTTTTTCTATCCGTTACCCGTTCCAACCATTGTAATGAATAGCATAGCATGAATATTACACCAAAAAAATGGTAAAGTAATTTAAACCAAAATAATATCAGTGCGAAGTCATTCAGTCGTATTCAGATACAGAAACCAAATATTTCATGAAAAGCTCAGAAAAAAACCCATAGTTTTGAATAATTCATTTAAAAAAAACAGAACACTCATCCCACTCCTTGATTACTCTTAAAAATATTCATATTTGCGAGGCGAATTGTTTTAGATTTTTTTGAAGATAATAAAAATGGTGCAATATTAATAAAATTTGATTTTTATGTTTATTTGTGTAAAAAAACATGATTTGGAATTGATAGATCATTTTCACAATAATCTCACATCATAGTGTACTTCGAAATAAAGAAGTTTCATATACAACATTTTTCGATATTTTCCATATGCTGAATAAATATGAGCATTCTAAAATATTTTTTTGGTTTTCTCTTTGTCAGTATAAATTTTCAAAAAATTATGGGTGCATAATAATGTACACCATTTTCTGAAAATTTATAGCGTGAATACTATAGTGAATGTTAAAAAGAAATTCGTAAATGCAATCGTCGTTAGTCAGGGTTGGAGGCTGGACAAATTGGTTTAGAATGCCTCATATGTTCATTTACATCGAGATAAATAGAGTACTCGGACTACCCGGAGTATCCGAACTATTCGGACTACCCGAGCTACCCGAACTATCCGGACTACTCGAAGTACCCGGACTACCCGAACGATCCGGACGACCTCAACTACCCGGGCTACCCGGACTACCCGAACGACCCGAACTACCCGAACCTTGATCGACTCCGGGTAGTTTCGGGTAAACCGAATATTCGAACTTGAAGTGTCAGATCCGCCAGATCCGGATTATTCGGATTTTTCGAATAACCGAGAAAGTGCTAGCTCTACTTGTAATAGCTTCATTGGAGGCTTAACAATGCCCTAAAACGAAAAAAATCATGGGTCATCTTTCATGTAAAAAAGTCTCAGCTTTCAGAAAAAGAAAATGTGAAGTTACAGGTTTATTCCTGAAAAATTGCAGGAATAAACGGAATTATTAATGGAATATTAGTAAAAATTCCTGTGGCAACCTGAATTATTAGTAATCATTTTTCTCCGTGTATGAGAGCAGTCCCCAATTATATTCTAAATTTTGATAATGGAAAAAAAACCTCCGTTCGTGAAAAAATGGACGAGTCATTCGCTTCCAAAGTGAAAAGCACTGAAAAGACATTCTTCATAATATCGATGTTAAACGTAGGAGCTACGATTGAGTAAACTTCTGCCTTGGAAGTAGTCGGAATATACGAAAAAAAATGAGTTCAGATTTTATTTTTCTTCCTACCGGCATAGATCATGGGGTTTTCGAGATCCCACTCTGGAACTCACATATTTTATGTAAAAAAAGTCTTAGCTTTTCAAAAAAAATATGAATTTTGAAATCGCGATTGAGCCCGACCTTCTAAAACTCATTTTAAATATTTTTTTGCAATTTTGAGTACGTTATCGCATAGTTATCGCAAAAAAAGTATTTTTTTCTGAAAGCTGAGACTTTTTTACATGAAAGATGACCCATGATTTTTTTCGTTTTAGGGCATTGTTAAGCCTCCAATGAAGCTATTACAAGTGAACATTTCTAGAAACTCAAAAACTTCATGGGCGTAAGTCATAGTAAACGAGGCCTCGAAAAAATCAGAAAAAATTCAAGGCAGCCATTTTTTTACTAATACACAACATGTGCGAAGTTGTAGCGGATTCCGAGGAGGTGAGGTTCATGCGCTTGTCAATAATTGGCGAAATCACCCATATTGTGTATCTAGGATGCATCTTTTATATATCTTCCATATATTATGTATATTTATTTGCATAAATATACATATTATGAATATTTATAACTAGAATTTATATATATTTATAACTAGATATTATGTATATTTATTTGCATAAATATAGATAATTTCTAGTTCCCCTAAATGAATGAATGGTTGTCACAACTCATTTATAAGAAACTCATAAAAAAGTGATTATACCAACTACTTTTTTCTTCCTGCATTATTCAAACTCAGTAACAAGAAATTATCAGTCACTCGGGCTATTATCAGTTTTAATGTTTTTCACCTTTCATCATATGAAAAAAAACGTTGCCGTTATTATCACGTGATTTGTGATAATCAGGTATTGAAATGAAACTTCCAATGGTTTCGTTACTTAGTTGACTTTTAAGTTTTATGACGACGTGGGCTAACCAAGTTGTTTTAATATTTGTCTCTATGGTTTATATTTAAAAAATTGCTTTTGGCGATTTGATAGCTATGATCAATAATTAATCATTGCTAATAGCTATCAAACAGTGAAAAGAATTCTTTTCACTGTGTCTTCGTTGCGCAGGCTCCAGAAAACCGGGTGATAAAATACATATTTTTTATAATTTGAAGTTCGTTGACTTTTTATGGGATAATATAGGATCCATTGAGATCCAAATTTTTTGACTGATTATTTAAATTCGAAAAGCGAAAATTGGAATGTTCACACTTTTCGTTATGATCCGCCATTTTTTAAAGTGATCTCACGGAGTCAAAAATTGCGGTATTGTACTGATCTTGGCGCTATTTTCTTATTCATTTTGGCGAGCGCTTTCGAACGAAAGAAGAAACTGGAAAATCGTTAAACCCAAACAATAATTACGGCCGTTTTTAAGTCCGAATTTAGGTAATATTGAAATTTCAGAAGGTTTTTAAAAGCATTCGCATCTCTCAATTGTTTATTGTGTATTTTTATTGAAAAGCTGAGAATATTTTCTACCAGCCGAATTTTCTTTGTGTATTTTTGTGTAAGATTCAGATCAAGAGTCGCGGTAGTGACTCGACGCCAAGTTAAAAAAGAAATTAATGTTGCCTTCACATTACGATTTGTCTGTCTGATATTTTGATGTGGAATGGCTTCTATATTCTACACAGCGGTGGCGACGGCGAGATACTTTTATAATATACAGAGATATATTAATATATATTATATACATGCTATGCTACTTATTTGATAACCCGTTTCAGATTTCACTGAATCGATCGCATTTAAGTGTTTATGGTGATAATTATATTATCGCTGACATCTCGTTAGTTTCGAACGAGCAGCTTTTATATTTACTAAATGGAGCGATTACGTTCCTATTGCCAGCTCGAACGGAAAGCGTCAAGAAACATTCGTATCATTTTTCATCTATTAGTTTTTATATGTAATAAATAATTTGATAATACTCTTTTTCAGTACACCTGAAAAAATGAATAAACATTTAGGGGAAAAAAATTATTAAAAAATGCCACTAAAAACCTTGTCTAGTAAATTTTCTCTAAAATATTCAACCAAAATTGACGTCATAATTTTATTTTAATAAAAATTATCATTGTCTCATATAATAATATCATTATTAAAATAAAAATTATCGACGAGAAATTGCACAAGTGAGATAAATAGTATATTACACTACAGAAAGTTTGAAATTCCTGCACTGCGCATCATGTTGCGCAGTTCCCCACATGGAAATAAAGTATATTTTAAATATATTGAAAAATATATAAAATATATTTTGTTCGAAAAATTGTATGTGTCGAATATATTTTTGAATGTACGTTGAATTATATGCAAAGTATATAAATAAATATATTCGATATCTGTAATAAGTACAGTCGGCGTGTACAACGAATATAGTTTCCATGTATTTTTAAATGTAGCTAGAAATATATTCGAAAGTATACTGCTAATTACATTCCAAATATATAACAAATACATTCTACATACATTTTGAATATGAGTTTCATGTCATCGAAGTATACCTGGTATGTATCTTAAATATATGTACTTTACATTCCGGAATATATTTCGAATATATGTTCAACTTACTAGAATATATACTCGGAATTCATGTTTCATATACTTCAGAGTACATCTGGAATATATGTTTGATATACTTCGGAGTATATCTGGAATATATGTTTGATATACTTCGGAGTGTCCCACGTGTGTCGGGTCGGAGAAATCAGTCCGAGCACACGTGGGACTCTGCGAGTGCCTCGCCTTTTACTTTAGGTTGGGGATTGAAGGCAATCGAATGTGTCACGGCTGCAAAGCCCGTTCGCAGTCTAATTTCCATCCTCCTAATTTCGTCGAGCTGTCAGATCCAATAATTGTTATTTCCCTTCAAATAGACGTACGATACGGAGGAAAATATTTCACGCTGTACATTGCCGACTTGCCTTTCTTTTTAGCAAAAACGATGAAACTGACATTCAATAAATGTTAACTCACCGTTTCCTATGTTGTCGCGTATAAAATATTGTTCCAACAGTGCCACGGTCAGCCACCCCGAGCGTTGGCGTCACTTCCCCGACTTCTCACCTCCGTGCACATAGCGAATAATAAATATAGTTTTGTATGTTAATATTAAAGCTATTTTACTTTGTATCTTTATATGGGATTTCGCAATAAATATATGCAAGTCATATAATCGGCATTTATTGTGGATATTATTTCTATATCATATCTTGTAGATCTGCCATAATATGTTTTTATTACATTCGGAATCACATGTGTCGTATACAGCGGACATACGACACATGTATCTAACTTATGTATTAATTGCATTCCGAGTTATATCTGACGTATACGATGAATATACTACATATATATCTTAAATATACAATGAATACATTCGGAACTACATCTGACGTATACATTATATATACGACACATATATCTAACTTATGTATTGAATGCATTCCGATTTACATCTGACGTATACAAAGAATATACTACATATATATCTTGAATATATAATGAATACATTCGGAACTGCATCTGACGTATACATGGAATATACTCCATATATATCTGAAACATACATTGAATACATTCGGAGCTACATCTGATGCATAGGTCGAATATCCGACATATGTATCTGAAATATACATTAAATATATTTTTCGAGTATACTTTCTGTTCGAAAACTTAGGTGTGGCGAATACATTTTGAGTATATTTCCTGTACAAGTAGTGTACAGTTCGAATATATTCGAAGTATATATACATATACCAAAAATATATTCGACATATATTTTTTATACATACAAAAATATATTTTTCAATATACTTTATTTCCATGTGGGTCAGGGCTTTCAAACTTCTGCCCGTGTGGTGTATACTATTTTTCTTTATAGCCGATCGAAAGGACGATGTACTTGTTTCAAGACGCTGCCGCGGCTCTTGATAGATTCATGTTTTGATGCCTGCCCCGACATTTGCCGGCGCGAGCGAAACGAGTGCTGTTGGTCGGGGGGAGGGGGGGGGGAGGCATCAAATAAAAGAGAATAGCAAATATAATTATAGTTTAAAAGAAATATACATTCACTTATACAATTTTCTGTCTGTATTATTAAGTCTGCCTCTGCATCGAAATCTCGTAATACTTCTTCCTCGTCCATAAATTCGTCGGTCGAGATCATTTTGATTAATATTTTCTTTAAAATACGTTTTGAGGTTATAAACTTAAACACGTATTAGTGACTAGTGACTGACGGCAGTCGGGGCAACACAATCGCGGCAGTTTCCGTATCGGAAACAATTGAAACAAATTTTTGCTCCCGCTTTGACAGAGGGCGTGCGTGTAGTTCTACCAAAGCGTAAATCTTAGACTTCCTACTTCGAAATTGATGTTGGGGATACGTACTTTCGATCGTGGTATAAAGAAAAATTATTTATGATACTGCGACGATAAAAATTAATGCTGCTACAGTTATTTTTTTTTACGTTGTCGCAATAAATATTTATAGGTCTATTACAGTTGCTTAGAAGATTACTAAAAATTGTTTCAGAATCACGGGTGGGCGCCATTATAGTGAAATGGTTATGGGTTTTATTGCGCCCATAAAATATTATTATTCATTGTTAATAAATAATTACAGTAGACTTTTTACACGTATTGCAAAAGTGTGGAAATGTTATCGCTGCTCAAAACTATATCATGATAATATCTGTCAACAATATTTTTAATGCTTTTTCAGAATAGTGCAGATTTATTATATTTATAAACATTTATTATATTATTACTAAACTATAGTCGCGAAAATAAAATTTGATATTGAAAAAGTGGTTAGATACTGTCTATTGCAGTTTAGTATCTTTCTAGCTGACGATAATTTTGAGCCATTAATTTAAAAAAATGATGCACGTTTTCTCTTCAATTTAATTATTTTTTTCGATTGTAAATAAATTTCTTAAGAATTTGTATTACAAGTTGAATGTTATTAAGATCATATTAATGGAAACGCATCTACTTCCAGTATTGATGTTGGGTCACTATTTTTTAATACGTCGGTTTATTAAGTAGGCTGATCATGAAATTTCTCTCTCATAAGATTTATTTACATAATATCACTACGGTTCGGTGGTTTGAACGTAACGGCCGTGTAACGGATCTGTACGGCCGTCGCAGGCAGTGAACCTGCCTCTCTCGATGTTCTAATTAAATTGGATGTAGCTCGAGTGCTATTAACACGAGGTTCGCGACATATATATACATAAAGACATAATTAAATAGAAACTTGCAGATTTCTACACGATGAATTATTCATTCAGCTCAGATTAACGAAACGTTTAAATAACTTAAAATCGAAAATTTTCACATCAACATAGAAAAAAAAGAAACACTGAAAAAAATATCAATACAAAGTTGCAAAGTAAAATTGTGCATATTGTTTCCTCATTAATTTTCATTTTTCACAAAGCCACCAGTGTGCGAGTGAGACAGCTGCGTATTCAGATCCCAAGCGAAGACGACCAAGACTTTTAAAAAATTAATAATTAAATAACGGTGCTGTCGATCGTCTTCCAAAGGTGCCAAACGTTAAAGCGATTATCGTTTAAACTATACATAGTTGTTTTATGTACGTGGTAGCATTTTCTTAGTTGTTATAATAACGTAAATACGGCAAAATCGCCAGAACTCGCTATAACAATAGCGCAACAGGTTGTAAAATTCGCGATTTTTTTCCTTCTAAACGGTGCTGTTCACCGTTCTAAAATTTCACCAGACTGAAGGGGATAATGAACATTCGTAAAAATTTTCATGACAGTGTTAGCATTTTGACTTGGTCCCTCAACAACCTTAACATAGCTTTATGCATAAAAAATTGTTTAGCTCGATAGCTAAAAATTTGAAGATGCCGGAGAGCGCGCGTGTAGACATTTCTCGAAAATTGCATAGTTGAATTACAATTTGAACATATTTTTGAATTTTTATGAAAATTACCACAAACAAAGGCGTCGGCATGCTTCGAAAGGTAAGTTAAATAAAAGGTGTAAGTTTGAATTTTGAGTGACGGCCAACACACACACGCAGATCCATCCATACATTTATGTATACTTACTTTCTCATCACATAAAAAGTGTGTAAGAGAGAAAGTATTGGAATCCAAAAAAACTTCGACTCTCAGATTTTGATGGATAAGGGTTTTAGATTAAAAAAAAACACATTCACTCATTTCTGTCTGTC
The DNA here is from genome assembly GCA_963970395.1 of Ephialtes manifestator. Classification (NCBI taxonomy): domain Eukaryota; kingdom Metazoa; phylum Arthropoda; class Insecta; order Hymenoptera; family Ichneumonidae; genus Ephialtes; species Ephialtes manifestator. Next base: position 24,513,606 of record OZ019974.1, on the reverse strand, counting down.
TGTTTGCCCGTCCGTCTGTCTGTCTGGCTGTCTAGCGTCTGCATGGCTGAAAACACAAATAATGAAATATTGACAAATTTTATTTATTTTTTCTAAAACTGCTCAAGATCATTGATAGTAGTTCTTTTGTTTAATGAATGTGTAACACAATGCAATTTTAATTTTATTTATTTATTTATTCTACAGTGAACGAGACACAATGACAAGTATGGCAATACACATTTTTCACAACAGACGGTTGCAGAAGTTTTATGTGAGTGATTGAAGAGACCACAAAATCTTCTATATCCTAAATCTCTTGTTGTTCACTGCTCATTTGCTGGTAATTTTGTCTGTATGTATCATACCGAAGCATAATAACTTTCATATTAGCTTGCATTAAATAAAAAAAACAACTACTATCAATGAACTTAAGCAATTTTCAATAAGAACTATACTATAAATATTCACACCAAATGTCGGATTTAAAAACTGTATAAACAAAACAGATTTGAGGTTATTCACACTCATGAAGTTGCGACTATAAACACTCATACACGCATAGTGTCACATTAGTTTTTATCGCTCGCATGGCATTGTATACGAATTCCAAGGCCGGCGGAGGCCTTATATACAACATAAGATTCAAAACTTTTGATCTACGAATAACTGTAATATTAATCCGAGTTTTCAAACAATCGCAGTGCCAACAAAAACGCCACCAAAACGAGAGTGAGACGCGAAGAGGAGGCGCTAATGTTACCTTGCGCGAAAAAAAATCATTTTCCTTTCAAAATTGCCTTGCTAAATTTTCAAAAGATTTTTAGTTTCATCACAAATATAAAAAAAATTAGAAAATTGAAAATCTGCGAAATTTTTTTTACCCCTAATCCCAGTTCTTTCCAAATTACATGTTCCAGAATTTTTATTTCTCAGAAATTATTATTGTGTCCGATCTGATATGAAATGCCTTGTAGATACCTCACATGTACAGCCCCGTGCATTTACTTCCCGAAAAGATCGTTTGCATAATCTGTGATAGACCATAGAGCAGGATCGTTGTGGTCACGCCTTTGGCGATCAAACGTCGATTTTAATAGACACGGCGTGCACTGTCTGGAAACAACAATGAGAGCTCGGAAACACGATAGTAAGACAAACGATCGCGTCCCGGGGTTTCGCGTCTCACAGAGTCTAATCGAAGGCATTAAGGAGAGCACGAATCTACTGAGAGACAGAGGGAGAGAGAGAGAGAGAAAGAGGGGGGAGAGATGAACTGGGTACGGCTTTCTCCTTAGTCCCCCCCTCAGTGGGGCACGGAAGTACGGGGGGGGCCTAGAGTTATCCGTAGCAAAATAGCTAAAACGGCCGCAGAGAGCTCAGCGCACCGACTGTGCAGTTTTACTTCCGTTCATCACCCTGTTGTTGGTCTCTCGTGATATCTTCCACCAACCTCTTTAATAGACGTCACGATTCTCTCGCGAATCGCACGAACCGACACATCGCTCACTACGAGAGAAGCACACTTTGCATCTGCGAAGAGAAATCCTCTTCTGGACTAGAGAAATTACTGCGCAATCGTTCTCTCAGCGCTCACGCCTATACAAAACACTGTGTTTTTTTAGTATTATTCTTAGTATATTTTTTTTGTTTGTTTTTCTTTATTTTGATTGCATTAAAAAACAGGATTTTTTATTTTAAGATTTTTTTTTTTAAGTTACTCGTTAAAAAGGACAAGAAAATGGGACGTTGGAATTTTACAGATTCTCAGGACACTCTTGTATGAGCATCTTATAACGTAAGACAGACTGCGTGGTTTTCATTGTGTGCTAATTATTACGTAAAGCTCGAAGTGACGAACAACACCAGAAATTTGCGGCACAAAAAGAAAATTATAATTGAATTGCGCGCGTGTGTGTGTGTAAAATGCGAGTAAAAATAGAGACTAAATAATTCCAACAAATACATCAACGTTGAAAAAAAAACAAAGTTGCTGGAAATTTTCATATACATTTTTTTGCACCATAATATTTTGGAAACTATCCATCGTTCGTAAAGATTTAAAAAACACAAAAAAAAACGAAACATTTTATTAATTCAAAACAACATTCTACTACATAATCAATAGTTTAAAAAAGCCGAAGATTCTGTCAAATTTTAAGTATCATTTTTTGCCGCAACATTTAAAAACGTTCAGAAGTGGCAGCAATTTTTTGATTATTAACCTAATTCACGTAAGACGCGAAGTTCGAAGAGGCACAAAACACCACAAATTTGGAGTGCACAAAAAAACAATTGTAATGGACAAACTCGAGTGTGCTTGTGTGAAATATGAATAAGAATTGCGATTAAATGCAACGAGATATTTGAAAAAAAGATGGAATAGTTTGCTCGAGATTCCGAACCAATTTTACTGTATTACGCGTTTTGCAATAACGAGACATTTCTCCTCGAGTTAACTGCATTGGAATGGAAATAAAGGACTGCCCAATGTAATTTAGTGCGCACCTGTTGGTAGACTTTTTTTTTAACACACTTACATATGGACCGCTCGTAACGACCGTGTCTATATACTTGGACTTGTATAGGAGTTCGGCTTGCGAGAGATTGGACGCCGAACGCTTCCAAGCGCGAGCCCCGCCAGCAGAAACAACACCACCTGCCGAGAGGCACTTTCCTGCAGACCGAAACGGGAAAAGCCACAAGAAAAGATCTTTTTTCGAGACAGTTTTGAATGCAGACTGTTGCCACTCATTGACGGTGTTCGCATTCGCTTTTATGTGATCGTTGGGCTAAGCGGTTACGTTGAAGGTGCTGCAGCAGGAGGCTTAAGACATTCCGAGGCTTCTCTCAAACAACGCGTTATTATCGTCTAAAATCGTAAAATTTGTGGTGGAATTTAAAAAAGAAAAATTTTAAAAAAAATTTTGTGGTGAAAAATAATGTTACGAGTTAAGTGGGTTTAAAAGAAACATATATATATATATATATATATATAGTGTGCTACAATTTGTATCGAAATGACGAGGAGAAAAAAGAAAGAAGCTGATTTGGATGTGGATGAAATGAAATGGATCTATGGATGGGACCCCGTAAAAATTTCGGCACCTCAAGTCATCAGTCAGTACGATTTTCGATCACATCGTGGACAGATCCCTGGATATTCGTGGAACGATCCGTTGTATCGATATCATCATAATTTTCGGCAGACACATGGGCTTCAGTCGCAAACTAGCTTGAAAAGCTACAATGAAATACGTAAGGATATTGTGAAGTATTTAATGGGTTTGAACATTTTATTAAGGGGGCGGTAGGTAGAAATCGATGATATCCAGTGATATCTCACTTATTTGATTGGTGAAGGGGTAGAAAAAAATGTGTTGTTGATCCCCTAAGCCAAGCATTTTAGGTGGTAAAATCATCTGGCTATTCTAGGTCATCAACAATTTTTTTATTTTGTTTTTACACTATGCACACTTTTATACGAAAATTGGTAATATTCGATGATATCTCATTTCTTGGCTGGTGATGTGGTAATAAAATGTGTTGTTGACCCCTTAAACAAAGAATTTTTTGGTAGGTGGCAAAATGATGTGGCTCATCAACAATTTTTTTTTGTTTTTACACTTTTCTCACTTTTAAAGGAAAATAGGTGTTATCCAATGGTATCTTACTTGTATGGCTAGATGTGTTGTTGGTCCCTTAAACAAAGAATTTTTTGTAGGTGGCAAAATTATCTGGCTATTCTAGGTCATCAACAATTTTTTTTATTTTTATTTTACGCTCTGCGTACTATTATTACAAAAATTGATGATATCCAATGATATTTCACTTGTCGGCTGTGATGTATTATAAAATGTGTTGTTGACCCCTGAAACAAAGAATTGTTTTTATAGGTGGAAAAATTATCTGGCTATTCTGGGTCATCAAAAAAAAAAATTCGTTTTCACACTCTACACACTTATAAGAAAATCGGTGGGACGAATATTCTAAAAAAATTCATCTTCCGTGAAGATAAATCCTGTCGAAATGTGTTCAACGATTTGAGATTGAATTGAAATAAAAGAGATGCTCTGGATTTGAATAGTACTTACAACAAAAAATCTGAGATTGTTAAAATTAATGAAAAAATATAAATTTATGCCAGATAGATACATTTCATGCACAATTGATAATTATGTGGGAATTTTTGGTCTACCGCCTCACGTATAAAAGTGTCATGAATGTACAAACCGTAGGTTTGTCACAAAAAGGGCTCTGGCGATAAAAAATTAAGCTCCCTTAAATTTCTTCGCCGGGGACATCTTTTTGAAAAAAGCAGTATTAAAATATTTTCAATAATATATAAGAGTGAAAGATGAAATTTCATTTTTCATTCCCCTTCAATATTTTTAAATTCTTTTTTCGAAAATTAGTAAACTACGTCGCCCTGTAGCCCAGAGCAAATGCGCACTTTTTGTCTTCCTCTTTGTCCCATTAAACTTCTACGTGATTCTTTCACGCTAATAATCGAAAGCAAACAGTTAGACGCTACGCTGCACAAGCCGTACGTCCGATGGAGACCACATTATTGTCGGTCATTTCGTCTCACTGTACATCTAACAGCAGAGGATCCGAGAAAAATAGAATGTTTTTATTAATTGGTGTCTTCCCATTGAGTAATCGAGTGAAAGTGAATAACTGCTTGTCTTACAAGTCTCGAACATTCAGTACTATAAACGCAAAGAAAATTATGTCATTAGCACTTAATTTTTTGTAAGTATAAGAAAAACATGTTATTGCCATCGGCGATGCGTACCTGTCGCTACTTTCGAATATACACAATTGTTTCGATTTATTCCATGATTAATTCATTATTAAAAAGTTTATAAAATTGTCTTGAATGGTATATAGCATCCGTAGTATAAAAAGCGTAGCCATAGCAACTGTGGTTATAGCAAGCGTAGCATAGGCAACGGTAGCTATAGAAATGTAAGTATAGATATCGTAGCCAGGGCAACTGTTGCCATGTCAACTGTAGCTACAGAAATCGTATCCATAGCAATTGTTGCTATACGCGGAGAAAAGGCTGTAATTGTAGGAACTACGGAATTGATACATGTCAACCAACAGGCATGGTAAAATATGGCATTAGCAAGTTATTGCGTGTCAGAACCAACCGATTGGTAATGTCAACTAACCTATTGATGTCAACCAACCGATTGGTAACGCCCACCAACCGATTGATGGCGCCAACCAATCGATTGGTAGTGCCAACCAACCGATTGGTAATGCCTACCAAACTACAACTAAAGCACCAAACATTTAAAGGTTAGCTGTCTCAACTAACCCGTTTTCTCCGTGTAGCAATTGCAGCCATAGCAACGGCCGCTATAGCATCTGTAATCATAGTAACTGTAGTCATAGCAACTGTGGCCATAGCATCGGTAGCCATAGTAACTGTAGCCATAATAACTGTAGCCATAGTAACTGTAGTTATAGCAACTCTAGCCATAGCAATAGTAATTGTAGCCATAGCAATAGCAATTGTAGCCATAGCAACTGCAGCCATACACTGAGAGAAAAAATTGTTGGGCACAACGAAATAGAGGTTGACTACCTCTCCGAGAGGTTATATATGGGGAATGGAACGAGGAGGTTGAGTCAAACTGACCAAATGGTTGTCGGACTTTCTTGGATTCAAATGTTTCATGTGGTTGAGACAACCACAGCGCATTTATTGTAACTCTAACATTGTTTTCGCTCAGACCGTGCGCACTTTTGCATCAATCTCTAATTGATTGATTGGAACTATTGACACAGTTGGTTCAACTACACTCACATTTAAATTAAATTGATTATATGTTTGGGCGAATCTAAAATAATAAGGAAAATTCATTTTTAAATATTTATTTGTGGTTATTTAATCGGGTATTCCTGCAGTTTTATTAGATATTACGACTTCCTCTTCATAATGGTACATATTAATCGCTGAAAAACATATTTAATTTTTTTTACATTGACGGGAATCGAACCTGGAACCCTCCGGATGGTGTTGTTGCGCTGCGCTTTAACTCACTCGGCCATTCAGATCATATAGTTCTAAAATTTCTTTTGTCTATTTAAATATGGGTAACATGATGAAGTTGCTTTTTTCGTTGTTTGCGCGAATTAGTTCGTTAGTATTTGGGTAGATGACCGTCTGACGGATGGGTTAGACGGAGACCTGGCTGCCTCTGACTGTCAGTAGTTGGATAGGTGACCACCGGGATGACTGTAAAAATCAGTACTCGTATTTTCAGAAATGGCTTCCATACAAACGGACGTGAGGTTGAGTCAACCTTATATTTTGTAGAAGCCAGTTACACCGAGATTCTTTTAAAAGCATAAAACAGTTCTTGTAACCATTCCAATCCAGTTGCTTCATAGAAATCATTTTCCTGATTGGAATAACGCCGGAGATTGTCTCAACCACTCGTGCCACGCGTATTAAGTACCGAAAAATTGTTCCCTTAACCCCTTACGGGGTTAAGTCAGACGGTCTACTATACGGAGAGAAATTCAGCGACGCTACCGGCGTCTGTGTAGTAATGATAGTTGCCTACCGAAACCGCACCGCACCCGTGCAAAAACGCGCCACAACGCCATTGACTTACGTCGAGCAGCCTTCCCTATGGAATGCTGCCGTCCCGTTTCAGGAAAGAATCGCTCCACAAGTACGACAGTAACGGCTCGGTTTCGAAGTCGGGATACTTCGTTCTCATTCGTGTCACAGAGGTGGCGCGCGGGCCAGTTACATTGCCAAATTTCTCTTCGTGTATAATAGACTTTATATTAACAGAAAAATGCAAACCCATGTATAAACAGCCAAAAAGAAAAGGGTATCAAAACGAAAGGGGTATAAAATCGATCAACTCAAACGAAAGAACTAAACCGAAATATACCGATCAACAAGTGACTTCGCAACTTAAATATAAAACATGCTATGCTATCACTCAAGTTCAAAATAGAAAACAACGCATTTTTGTCAGATGTCTTTTCTTAACAATGTTTTACTGATTTTAACTATTTATTTATTTACAAGTACAAGGTAAAAACGTATATTTTCGATTGCGTCAAAATTTAAAATTTATCGGTCGCAGTCATTTATAGAATTCACGGAAAGAAATGTTTGGTTGTGACAACTACGTTTCCAATTTGCTGTACACAATGTCTCAAAAATCAGTTGCCTCAACCATATCGAATAGTAACCTCAACTATTCACGATTAGTTCTCGCGAGATTAGTGAGGTTAACCATTCCAATCGTTGGGTCTGCCATTCGAATAGTCGGGACTACCATGTGAATCGTCGGTATTACCATTCGCATCGTTGGCACTACCATTTGAGTTGTAAGTGAAATAGAATAATCGATTAATTACGTTAACTCATTTTTTGGTTATGGCAACTAATCTTTTCTTTCAGTGTACAATATTTGTGAATAATTTTTAACTTTTTATAGAAGAAAATTATAGAAGGAAATACTTGGATTTTTAGCACCCAATCAAATATGCAAGGACCTATTTGCCGTGTTATTTGGCAATAATACTAGAGTAACTCTCAAATATCGGTTCTGAGGAGAAAAGAAAAGAAATTGTTCGACATAATAACATGCAAGTAACAATGCGTAAAAATAAACATTTTTTATTCTAGCGTCTAATTAAAGATCGGGATACCTTTATGGACGAAAAAGGAAAATTTTATGTTCCTTGAGCAATTGGACTCGTGATAAGACCCTAAAAACCGTGAAAAAACACTAAATAAGAATAAACTTTCGAATAAATATTTTTACCAAGATATGAGGATATCGATTCAATGCAGGACATCCTTAACACGAATAATTCATATTATTATCATCTTAATTTATTGAAACTAAAGTTTCGGTAGTTTATTTAATAACGAAAGACACAGCTCATTTTCTTTAAGATAACCGAGATGTATGTTATTAAAAATTAAAAAATACTAAATCCGAGCTCTATGATAAAATAACAATTCAATTGGTATTTCTACGACGAGCTACTAAAAATTATGTAATAACTAATGCTCTATAATATAAAATAAAAATATATGATCGGGGGCATGAACCGATGGCATTGCGATTTAAGCAACGGTTCACCGCTGGTTCATCCCCACCAATTTCCACTCCATCGACAGCCGTAAGCAGCACTGCTGCCAAAACAGCAAGCCGAATTTTTCATCGTCATCTTTTATTATTTTTGGGCTGGCATTACGCTGTACTCAAACGTTTCATGGCAAATAAAAAGTGGTGTCGGACACGGAGCGTCAGTACCCTGATAGCAACTGTAGGCGTAGCAATTATAGCCATAGCAGCTGTAGTCATAGCAATTGCAGCTATAAAATTCTCATATTTACACAAGGTGTGAAAATCAAAAATAAATCTCTTTAATGCATCAAATTCAGTCAAACATTTATGTTTATTTTTATTTATATAAAAAACATATTGTATTTTATATTTGGTTTGGCAGGAAAATTTTTGATCAAGAGACGCGGTCGCGTCTCGACGCAAATATTTATATTATTCTGTGAAGCTGCAAATGACCTGACATGAAAAATTTAATTAATTCCCATATACATCCTGCTTTCCAAACAAGTAAAACAATGAAAAAATTTATCGACCATAAAACATTTAATCGATAAGATGTATTACGTTCACGTTTGTGAAATAACTCTGTTTGCCTGTTACTCTATAAATTGCTGCGAGTTACCGGAGTCACGCAATGTAAAATAGAAATTCGCATAATTTTTGCGATAAGATATTAAACAAATAAAAAACCACCAGTAAATAATTGCATCAATTAACATTTCATAAAAAGAGTACCAACGACTGTCTCCTTATTAAAAATCTTACAGGATTAACATAGAAAAAGTTTAATTGCAACGTGTGTCCAGCTTTCCAAAAAGATGCGATAAAACTAAATATCTCAACCGTAAAAGTTTAAATTTAAATCCCTATCGACTTTGTTATAATTGTATTCGGTCTTCATGATATGAAGCAGTTTGCATGATAAATATGTCGTAAAATTGCATGCTTGCTCTATAATGGGAAATAAAAATTTGCATTATACTTTCCAATACGATTGGAAAGATTCCGCAACCGTGAACTCACAGTCTGAATAAAATATGAAATATTCTATTAATTTATACTTCTCGATAGCGAACCTCGGCGCTTATTGCCTTCATTTACTTTCTAACTGTGGTAGTTATACCTTATAGCTAATTAACCGCTGTCCGATTACAAGAATGACGCGCAATACCTCTTTCCGTGTCTCGCGGTAAGAAGCTCTCCTTCCTGAAGAGTTTAAGGAGGGCGAGCAGCAGAGAGAGAGTGTAACTCTTCTTCCGCATGATTCTTTGCGATCCCACGCCTCCCGCAACGTTCCCACGAACCCGGCGCCAGTGACCTACCGTATACACACTATAATTCGAGTCGCAACGATCCCATTACTTTTAAACTCATTCTGTCTGTTTGTTTATCAACGAAATATTTAAATTGAATTGAATTGAATAAAATCTTTAATTAATTAATATTGTAAATATTCGTTTAGTTGTCATGACTTATTTTTCATTACGTATTAGATAAATAAACATTTTCAATATTTATTTATTCATAAATAAATATATATTGACAATAAATATTTAAAACGATTATTTATTTCATTAGTATTTCAATATACATTTTTCTCAAATACCTTACCGTGTGAGGGAGAAAATGTTGAAATATTCAATTAAAAATAATAAAAAGTTTTTCAGAAAAATGTGTTTAACAAATGATCCAATTACTTTCAAACTCACTTTTGTTTACTTATTAATAAACGATTTAACGAAAATTAAATAAATGAATATTAAAAATATTCGTTTTGTTATCATTACTTATATTGAATAGATATTCCACAAGTGAATATTTAGAACTTTCATTTATCCCATTAGTAATTTAGGATTCATTTTTATTATATACACGTGAGTGAGAGAATCTATAAGTATTTCATTAAAAACTTTAAAAAAATATTGTTTTATAAAAATTCGCGACATATGTCAACTTTTGCATTTTTAAATGAGAATGTACAGTATAAACTCTTACACACAACTACCTTTTTATTTTTCACTTTTTAAATATCTTCCGGTATAAAGAACCAAAACTATATCAATATATTTCTTCATAGCTTAGCTTTAGCTTCGTAAAAATTGAAAAACATGGGGAAGACATCTGCATTGTTTTTTAAATTTATTTTTGTTGAATCGAATAGATACATATTTTTCTACCGACGTCTTTCTACAACAACAAAAAACTCAATATAAAATTATAAAAATTATTAGATCTTTTTGAATTTATTTCATGGTCACTGAAATTCCTTGCAGAGTAATCATTTCTACTTTTATTAAACAGACATAAAGTAGAATCTTGCAGATCGCTACATCAGTACTTTTTGAAAAATCTTCGCGGAAGGGAAAAGTTGATCAATAAATTTGCTAATAGCTTAAGGTTAGTCAAAATTTTAAAATATCCAAGAAGCTGTGTTCGAGATGCCACTTTATATTTTATTTATTTCTAATCAAACGATTACATATTTTCCTACTAATAGGACTTTCTATAAATAAATAAATAAATAAATATATATATATATATATATATATATTTATTTATTTATTTAATATAGTTAATACAAAATTATTTATGGAATAAATAAACAAATAATTTTAAAAAGTAATAATATGGTTACAACATTTAGTTTGGTAAAAATTAAAAAAATTATTATGTGTGGATAATCCGGAAGCTGTGTACAAGATGCCACTTTATATTTTATTTACTCATAATCAAACGTTTACATATTTACCCACCAAGACGACTTTCTAAAAAAATATATATATAGTTTAATACATAATTATTTGTGGAATACATGAACAAATAAATTTAAAAAATAATCATATGGTTACAACACTGCACTATATACAGTGTATACTTTACTACTCTGTGAAGCAACGTTAGATGAGAGTGAAAGACGAGTCGAAAGCGCGTGGGAGATGGAATTAAATGACTCTTAAGAGGGAGGAAGATGTAAGTACATGAGATTTCTATGGAGAAGGGATACCATGACAAACAGGTCTCTCTCGCTCCTGGGGACCACGTACGTCTCGCATAGTTCGATATCATGGACTTACCAGTCCCATAGTCGCATCTCGAACGGTCTCGACCTCGTACGTGTTCGTCCTCAACTCTTGCGAAGACACTTCGCGTTCTCGAGATTTTCTCAACGTTCTGCGAATTTCATCTCACGTTGATCTTGTGCTCACTAACCTCGACAGGTAGTTATCAATGTAGCGTAGCGAGAATTGTGAATTGCTGTAATTACCCACCAATAAAATCTGCAATTAAAGTCGAACTCGATGGTGTAATTATATTATTACTGAAATGCAGTTAAATATTTTAAAAAAGGTGTATACATGTCTGTAATGACTATATTAGACTGTGAGTAATGTTTACAAAAATTATTGTGTGTCAAACGTGTGCATAGATTGGGAGAATTATCGGCGTGGTTAAAATGCAATAAAACCTTATGAGATTTCCATTTTTCATTTTTTTTAAGGGCATATGCGTCGTATAATCGAATTTCTTCACTCATTGCTAACTAATTGAAAGCCTTATTGAGTGGTTATGCCTAGTAAAGTCAAGAGTGATCGAGATAATCGGGTCATGCGCTTGGGGCTTCTAGTAGAGCGGTTGGAGAAGGGGCAAACAAATTGTGAAATCACGGATTACGAGAATGAGCTGTCGTTGACGTTTTTAATGATTCAAACGCAACTGTCACGCACACAGGTATGACGAACGTGATGCCCTGGCTGGTGTCCATGACGTTGCTCGGTCTCCAAGAATTCGCAGCGCAGACTACCAACAGCAATGGGGGTCTCAATCAAATTTCGCAAGAACTGGAAGCACCGCTAGCGTCTTCGGCCCAAATCCCGGGTAGTGGCAACGATGGCTCCATTTTCAGCATGGTACGAGCACATTTTTTAAAATCAATTTCATTTAGAATATCTTTTCAATTTTTTTCCACTTCTTTTTTCATAATTTTTTGTTTTCGTTCATTTAATAATTTGCAGCCTTCTTCAAGTACATCGAGTGGTGGTACTTCAGACTCTCTCGAAAGAGGAGTGTCGGACAATATTCGTGATCCAGGGGGCATAAATGGGGTACAGACAAATTTTGGTGAAGATGGCATTCGTGTACCCAGCAAAACTTACGAACCACCGGAAGATATCGATTGGGGGATTAAAGACGACTTTCCTGGTCCTGCAATGGAACTGGTGAGTTTGGAAGTTAATTTGTAATTTTATTCAATGTTTTATACGTGAACATTCGGTATTCTGATTATGAAAATATCAAATTCTATCTTTGTACGGTGTGAAGAAAATTTTTTTAAATGTATGCATTTAAAAAATGTTTTTCGAAATATAAAGTTTCTTAAATTTAAAAATGGTTCGTCATAAATTATAATTTTTAGTTTACCGTTGATAATTGATTACATTGAAAAAAAGGCTTGGTTGGCCTCACTAAGATTTTGGTTAAAAATTTGGTAGCCGCAAACAAATTATTGGTTAGGCGTATTAAATACTTCGTTTTCTTACCAAATCTATGTTTATGTTAACCAATAACTTTGTTATATTTACTAATTTTTCTTGGTAAAGTTTTTAATCAAGTTTTTGATAGATCTAATCAAGTTTTTTTTGAGTATATGGACTAATTATTCATGTAATGCCACTGTTCCTCAGGTCTACGCCTGGAAGACAGTTGATTTCGAGTTCGAGAGCGACGCAGCTCGCGAGCAAGCGATCTACGAAGAAAAGTTCATCCCTGAAAACAATTTGCCCTTGGGATTGGGAATTTGGCGTGAAAAAGTCTTCGTGACGCTACCAAAATGGAAAAAAGGAATTCCAGCTACTTTGGCTACGGTGCCAAGACATTCAAAAACAAAGAGTCCGAGGCTTCGACCTTATCCCAGTTGGGGTTGGCATCACGAAGGTAATTACCATCTTAAAAAACAATCCTCATAAACCAACAAAAAATAATAACCTATTTGTCTTCAGGTACTTGCGGTGGTCTGACTTCAGTCTTCAGGATCCAAATTGACGAGTGCGATCGTCTCTGGGTCCTGGATTCCGGTACGACAAATCTCACAGGCACCGCAGTCCAGGCTTGTCCTCCAGCGCTCTTCATCTTCGACTTGCGAACAGACAGACTGCTCAGACGCTACCAGATACCGGAAGCTCAAGTGAAACAGGATTCCCTGTGGTCAAATCTTGTCGTGGACGTTAGAAACAACGAGTGCGAATCAGCGGTAGCTTATTTGTCAGACGTCTGGAGGTTCGCCATAATCGTTTACGACTTTGCCAAGGATTCTTCATACCGTATTCAGCATCATTTCTTCCTACCGGATCCACTGTCTTCAAGATACGAGCTTCACGGTCTTCAATTCCAATGGATGGACGGAATATTCGGAATAGCCCTGAGCCCAATTGACATCCACAATGACAGGACCTTATTTTTCCATCCTATGTCCAGCTTCCGAGAGTTTGCAGTCTCAACTTCAGTCTTCAAGGACAAAGAGACTGCGGACAGCAGCGCTGAAAGCTTCGTTCCAATTGGTAGGCCAAGAGCAAAGGACTTTGGACACTCTTCAGGTTCAGCCATTGATAAAAACGGCGTCATGTTTTTCAACATGGTGACCAGGGATTCCGTCTGGTGTTGGGATACCAGAAAAGAATACATTCCGCAAAATCTTGGTGTTGTTGGATCCAGCAATGTGTCACTTGTTTTTCCCAATGACCTGAGGGTCGATCAAGAAGAGGACCAAAGCTTTTGGACCATTTCCAATAAGCTTCCCATGTATCTTTATGGACCTTGGAATCCCTACAGCGTTAATTTCCGCATCTTCAGGGCCAATGTCAAGGATGCCGTCAAGAATACTGTCTGTGACCCGAATTACGTTGTGCCTGAGTCTGAACAGGGCTACGACGAGACCTGCTGAAGATGTGAAAGTAACGATACGCTGCGGTATTAAGTGAGTAAGGTTCAACGAAGATATATAGAAGCACCACTGCGAAAGTGTGAAAGTGTATACAACATATCGTACGTCGTGCAGCCGGTTCAGTTTCCATGTGAAACCATCGATGAAAGTCGCAAGTGTGAATGATAAACAGCCCAGCGAAGAAATGCTTATTAGAACGTTATTAAGTATGCAAATATGTACATTCTTGTTTTATTTTTGTCGAGGCACTCAAGGTTTGATGATTCATCGGGCTGATATTTAATAGCGCCTTGAAATATATACATATTTTTTATACGAAAATACTTACATTGACTTTTCGATGTATCGGAATTATGAGAAAGACAATAAAATTAATTTTATAGGATTATTGGCTCGGATTCAATTTTTATCTTCCGGATTTGTTCAAGATATCTGAATTGTGGTTTTATTGGCGGTTTTGGATCAATTTGGGTCCTTAGGGAACTCTTCGAATGAACTCTCAGCACCGATTGATGCGACGTTATTCGATGTCTTTGAGGTTTTTGCAAAAGCGGTCGAATACAAACTATCAAAGCTGTCTTCTTTAGAATCAAGTCTGAATGGCTCTCCGGATTTTTCAGACGATGATATTTTCTGTTCGTGAGCCTTAATTGCACCCTGAGTAGTACCGAGTATATAAAAGGTAATCGGAACTCTGTGATCTGCGTCAATTTCTTGTGGCATATTTTCTCTACCTGCGCCATCTATATCAGATTTTTTCTGTGTATTAGAAATCCCTTCACCTTCTGGCTGAGAGTTCGGAACTTTTTTTATGAAACGATATGTACTTCCTGGCGTACCGAAATAAAATTGATCTTCCCTCAGAGAAAATATGGACCGATCATCATAAACTTCATAAACTGGATCATTTGGAGAAGCATTTGCTTCTGTGTTATCTGTTAGTTGGTCAATCAAAGCATCAAGAGCATCGGAAACGTCACTTTCATTAACCTGAACAGGTCTAAAGTTGTTTGAAATCGTTGCCAACTCGTTTCCGGTTGAAGTGTTCGACAGTTCGTTATAATGGCCAGAAATAAATTCTTCGCTGCCAAAAGAACTGGGAGTGCTGACCGTGCCAGTACCAAGAAACATTCTTGACGTCATCGTTGATCTGGATACTGCAACGAAGTCACGAAAAAAATCTACCAACATCTTGATCACGCAGAATCCCGGTAATTTAGTCAAATGCTGAAACTCTTTCGTGAACTCGAAATTGTTGCGGCGATCGTTCGACGCTAGATCTTTCAATTCTTTGGCCCAATACTCCACATAGGATATTTCTTGCTCGCCCAAAAGTTCCGCCATACTTTTACCACTATTTAGACTTTGAAATTTCAATTTGTCCTGATAACTTTGCGAATCAAACTGATCTTCTGCAGTTTTTGCGTTAGGCAAATTGGTCACAATGATGGAATCTTGAGGATGGATCCTGGAGTTGATTCGTTCGCTGGAATAACTACTCCAGCACATTTCAACAGGTTCTCCTGGAATCATTTGTACATTTATCATGGATTTGACTTCTTGCATTCTGGTATCGTCAATTTTCTCTGTATCCGAATTCGAATCCGTTAATGTTTCTTCATCGCTCTCTTCAGTTGTCTCTAAAGTCGTAACTTCGAACTCTTGAAGATAGCACAACCCATAATCCACTTCATTTGTTGACTCTGTCGGAAAAGCCTCTGGATTTGGTCTTATCTTCGCAGTCTTTATGATCTCTTCAACAACGCCATCTAAAAAGTGGGACACAGAGTAAAGTTCTGTAGAACCAGGACCGAGATGAAAGCCACGTTCGGTATTTTCCGGATTTGACGCAAACGCATTCTGTAAAAGGCTTATGGTGTAGTCGGTGTTGTCGATTATGTCGTAAAGCATGTTCTCGTGATTGGTAGCGCCATTTTCCTGTTGCCTAATATACTCCAAGTGCAAGTTATGACTATTAAAACCCCAATCAATGTTTTTGATCGCTTCCTTTAGACTTGCCATCCCATGTTTATCTTGCAGCTGGACTTTGCCGTGGAATTGAACGATTTCTGGAGCGTTCGATTGGGTCTGAATGCTATCCAGAGAAGATAAGACTGTTCCTGAAAATACCTCCTGCAGTCTGTTTTGATCAAAGCTTCTAAAATCAAGATCAAGTTCTTGAGTTCTGTTTCTATACATCATGTTCTGCGTTCCGCGAGTTCTGTTTAGGTCCCGACCAGTCTGAAGACCTTCGGTTCTTGCAGTTGATTGCGAAGAGACGGCATCGACATTTCTCATTGGTTTACTGTACCTTGACAGTTGCTTCCTACCATCACGTTGTGAGTTTAGAGAAATCTGATTGGCATTGTTGATATGATGGTGTTTCATTCGATTTTTATGATCATTAGAGAAGCTTAAGGAGATGGAATTTTCAAGGGCTTGCAGGTCTAGATTAAAAGTACTCAGCTTCGAAGTTTTTTCCTGAGGTCTTGATCGAGTTTGACGTTTAGGTACTTCATGAATTTCTGCTCGAATCATTTGTTTATCGAGCCTTTGCTTTGGCTCGGCTTTCGGAACTTCCTCCACGTTGCTTGAAGCCGGATTTATCCAATTATGACTGCAAAGAAGTTTCTGAAGTCCTGTACGATTGCTAAGCGCAGAGTTTTGTTTTTTCAGTTCCATTTCACGCTTGTCTTCGAGTAGTGTTAGTCTGTTATAAGCTCTCAGAGCTTTCATCTCTCGGGCCTCGCGTTCCTTGATGTTTTCCGATCTTCTCTTTAATTTGGCGAATTTTGTGATACCTGAAAGAAACATTTTTCTTGGATTTGTTGGCTGCTCTTCACGATTTGGTTCAGAAAACGTTAGAATCTTAGATGAGCGTTGATCGAGAATAGATTCCAAGGGTCTTCTTGAATTTGTTAAGGTTTTTTTCCAAACGTCGCTGATGTTAGTTTGTGTCGATGTCGAAATTCGTGATATATTTGGAAAGAATTCGGCTTCAGCTACATCAATTGTAGATTTATCAGCGTTTTCGTCAAAATCGGTTTGGATGTGAACATCCAGAGTATTTGGAAAAATGGGAACATTTTCACAATTGTCTTGAACCTTATGAATATGCATAGATGAGCTATCTTTGATTCTGGAAAATGAATGTTGATGTGGTACCACTTTTTCGGTACCATATTTTGACTCATTTTCTGAAACATCAACATTATCATCAATCTGATTGGGCTGCTCCAAAGAAATGTCGATGGTCTTCAAGAGCTCGACGGTCACTTTCTTCAGTCTGTCTGGACTACTATCCAAACATTCTACATCCTCTTCATCAATGTCTTCAGTATCTGGGGTCTGAAAAGAGCGATTCACTTGGAAAGACGAAGAGTTACTTTTCGAATTTTCCACATCTTCATCATAGGACCTATCAGACAAATCTGCAACCTCATAAAGATCTGATCTTGGAAAGTCAACAGACCAAAATATAGAGGGACCAACATTTTTCACTTTTTTACTAACGCTTTTTTTCGATTTTTCATTCTCATAAAGATCTGATCGCGGAAAGTCAAATGACCAAAAAATGGAGGGGCCAAAGTTTCTACGTTCATCATTAGCGTTTTTTTTCAAAGATCCAGTGAGTGATATTCCAGACTGACGTAAGTCTTCATTTCTATTAAAATCATCATTATTTCCTTCATAATCTTTACTTCCACCTTCAGGAATCTTGATCATAGGATTTTCTATATTTTCTGGCATTCCAAAATTCGCTGTTATATCATTTGTCTTTTGACAACTACAACGTTTTGGGGCATTTCCATCGTTCGTTGGGTCTTTTGATGAATTTTGAATAGAAGTCAGTTCGTCGATTTGGGAAAAAGTTAGGCTTGATTGTCCTTCGTCTCCTGGTTCAGTTTTTTCTTGTGACAAATTCACTTCATTCGGGCCAGAATCATTTTGTATCGAAATTGGCAAATCTGTAGCCTGATTTTTAGTATATTGATTTCCCATCTGTCGTGCTTTGAAAGTATTTGTTGAAATGCTTTTTCCCAGTCGGACACGTATCTCGTTGACGTCATCCTGAGTCAGATTCAGTATTTTCATAGCTTTTTCAGCTGGAGTGAGCGAAGTATCCTCGATGATTGGCAGCGTCAAGAGCTCTTCAGGTTCAACAGATACTTGGCTGTCCATGGTCGTCAAAGTCGTAAGAGACTTGGTCTGCCTGTATTGTTCATGATCCCCCTCGAAATCAAACGAGGAATGGAATGACAAATCATCGAGATTTATGAGGCTCATAAATTTCTTTCGTTTAATGTCGAAATTGTCGACGAAAATGTTGTTGAAATGTGAAGCATTAGTGTCCGAGTTGACTATTAAATTGGTTCTTGTTAATTTTCTGCGCTTAATGTGGCTCAGTTCCACGAATAACTTTTTTATGCCGCACCAGTAGTAAACCGCCGGAGCTGCACCGCAAGAATCGTTCAATTATTACAAAGCACTTCAGTCGTGAATGTCCATTGCGACAGAATTAATAATACAGGGAATTTGCTCACCAAAAGTTATTATACTCTCGATAATAAACTCAGCGAATAAGATACTAGGGAAATTTCCCTCCAAATATAGCAACGACGTTATAATCAAAGGGATTAACTCGAGGAGAAAATTCTTCAAGGCACTGACAATAATCCACGGCAAAAGTACTTCAGGACGGCACCACGTAAATACCGAATATAAATTTCCCAGGTAGGTTACAAAGTACATGTGGTCGATAACTATTCGGGCGATTATCACCCAGCGTAGAACTGAAAAAAATGGGCGATAATTATTGAAAAAGCGATTCCCACGCCGAAAATAACGTGATTTCTTGGGATTTTTTTATAAAGCAAATATTATACGGAATATTATGAAAACATTAATTTGTATTGTCTAAAAGTTTAGTACAATGCCTCGAAAGTTTTATGGTGATCTGTCTAATATATTCTTTGAAAAAAATTCCCAAGAAAATTACTTTGTTTTCAGTAGTAGCGTAATACTGAAAAAATGGGTAGTAATTATTGATACGATTAAGGGGGGAGCGTCGTTTTGGGCGCTGGAAATAAAATGATTTACTAGGATTTTTTATAAAGGAAATATTATATGGATTGTCATGAAAAAAATAATTTGTATTCTCTAAAAGTTTTTTAACATCGGCCAAACATTTTCTTTTAAAAAAATCCCAAGTAAATTGCGTTGTTTCCAGTAATAATGTAGTTCTGAAAAAATGGGTGATAATTATTGATATGATTACGAGGGGAGCCTCGTTTTGGGGGCCGGAAATAAAATTATTTATTCTGTTTTTTTTTAAAGAAAATATCAGAAGAATTATTATGATAAAGTAATTTTTATTTTTTAAAAGTCTTTGAAGTTTTATGACTACCTGCCATAATTAATTTAGATAAATATCCTAAAAAGAAATACGATGATTTCAGTATTGGAAACCAGTTTCACCGTTTGGAAAAATTCGATAAAATAGTTAATCTGCTTAACGATATATTCACACATACTTGCCTAACCAAACTTTTCATAAGATTACAATTTAATTACTTCGCCATAAGAAAAAAAAACACATATACGCTACCTAAGATACCAAAACGTGTTGATTTTAAATAATACTGTCAAAAGTTATTAATGAATTTATTAAAGAAATAATTCGATAAGCTTTTAGGTAAAAGTTTCAGGAATTCCATAAAAATGTCTAGTCTTATCAAAGCAATAGTGTAAACAAATAAAAATTTTAGGTCTTTAGATTTAAATAATTCATAAATATATTCATAACGCAACTAACCAGTTTTGATTCCTTCAGAGTATTCGCTTATTAAAGGTGCTTGTTCAATTTTCTCAGCCTGGCTCTTCCAATCGAAAGGTCGCCAATTCAGCGTGCAGTTTGCCTGATCGATAAAAAACATATTTTCATGTTTAAACATTTTTCTCTTATCAATCTACATTTATCGATGAAACATGCGTTCACAGCGCTGACTCACCGGACTCACGGGGACTCACCAGACCCAGGAGAGTCATGACTAGGAGTTCCACTTGAAAAGAAGCCTCTCTTATCTGTTCGAAGATCACATGCATAAAGTAATGCAAATTTCTTGAAGCGGGCGCCCGAAGATCTGGATATTTCACTTCCGGTTGCCACGCTGTTGATTCACTTTGAATTTTGACATCTGACGTTTGCATCTCACGAAACGTGGATCTGACAACTGATCTTCTACTTTTCTGTTTTTTATCACACATGGAAAGGACATAAAATGACGAGCGGCTGTTTTGGTAAAAAAATGTTTATTATCTCGATAATAACAAATGGGAAATATCTCTTTGAAATACTATAGAGAAAACATTGTATAAATAGTCCCTTTTAAAAGAAAGCTTTTCCAAGTAAACATTTTTATGACGACATTATCATCATATCAAAAGGGTTACAGTCCGTTTGACCGGATTTTCCGGTATGTGTTATCAGTCTGGTACTAAATTTAAGCGTTGGTAATACACTTCGTTGCGGTCGCACGAACGTTGGTAGCGACATCACGTACTTTTTGAACCGCACTTTGATTGCAACTGAATGCTGAGGTCTCGGCTGCCGAGGAGGCTGAGTCTCCGGCTCTCTGCAACTCATTGGCGGTATTTTCGTAGTTCTTGACAGTGAGACTGGCATTAGGGATTTGTTGGATTATGCAGTTTTGGTAATTAAGACCACCAGCTGACAAACAGTTGATTGCAATAGCGTCAAGTTCATTTATGATACGATTGCCAACCAAGACAGTTGCGTCAACGTTGCTCTTGACAGGACTGACGACAGCACGCGCATTGTCCCTGCATTGGTCCAATTCTTTATCGGCATCAATAAAGGAAGCCTGTCTCAGTTCGAGTCTTGCAGGTTCATAACAATGTTCAGCATCCTTGCCGTTTGCTTTGGCCGCATCAATGGCAGACTAGAATCAAAAGAATATATTGACATAGCATATAAATTTATTTAAGTTTCTTTATAAGTGCATTATCCATTTTTGTAAATGGCTAATGTATCTCAAACACATTAGGCCTTTATTATTTTCAGTTTTTTTTAGAGAAAGGGCTTTATGAGAAGCATATTGATCAATGTTGGTCTCCTCATAGATGTTAGCTACTACAGTAACGGTACAAATCTTTTTACTGTGCTAACAAATGTCTTTGCTAGGCCAATAAATCTTTCTGTCCAATCCAGCACATAATATACGCTGTGACTACATTAGCAAGAATATTTGTTGGCCGAGGAAAATGATTTTGTCAGTGAGAATTGAAAGTCTTTTAAAATCGCAATGCTTTAATATATTGATGTGAACATTTTTGTCCACAACAAGACCTTTAATTGACCGTAATCTTGCGTAACTGGTAACAATTTTATAATCAACAATACTTCAAGGAAGGGAAACACAGTAATTAAAAAATTGTTTCTCAGTGATGAAACAAGAGTCTACAAATTCTTACCCGAATGCTGTCGAGAGCGGGGTTGGTAATTCCATTGAGGTTTGTCAATGCGTCGATCTTTTGGTTGCCCAGCTTTCTGTTCAAGTTATAGATCAGATTCCTACCATAACGCTCAAGAACACTGGTGGTTGACTTGGTGGTGGACTTTAGTCTTATAATCGCAGCAGTGCCAGCATTGTTTGCCGCCTCACCGGTCTGTCATTAGATAACCAATAATTGATTATTAATTTTTAAAATTAAATTAATTGAAGTAGGCAAAAACAAACAAAGATGGTTTTAAAAAATGAATAAGATAAACAAACAAATTGTTAATTTGATACATTTTTTAAATAGGGTGAACATGCCAGTGGAGAGACACCCACCAGTGAATGGACGGTCTAGCACATTACGCCGTTTATTAAGAAAGCGGTGAGTAATGTACCGACGGCAGGTTTATTTTTCGTTTCCTTGTACCTTCAGAGAGATCGCCTACTTATTAGATGACCTTTCAATGTTTACTATTTTGAAGAAAAGATACAAATTCATGCGCGTGAGCTCAGTCGTCTCGGAACAACGTACCAAACACTAAGGTACGTAGAAAATCATCGTTTTTAGAATAAGATTTTCAGAGCGAGTTTTATTCAATTCTTTTTTGAAAATTATTCGATTATATGAAATAAAGTTCAGAGAATCATTTCCGCGTCTCGGAAGTCGAGATCGGGAGACTAAAAGACTTATTATCACGCGTACACGCACTGGCATATTCATATGCCGTAAAACCTAGTGAATGGACAACTGTCCATTCATTGGTATATCCTGTATACAGCTTTTTGCCTATGAATGGACGATTTCCACAGAAATAATAGTGATTGTCTTATTGTATTGTGGGTGGTTCATATTTAACTTATATTTTTTTATTCTTTTGGGCATCTGAAAAAAGTGTGCGAAATTAAGAAAAAAAAATCCTCGTGAAATTCCCATGATGTCAAAAGATATGTAGGGGTCGCTACCTGACTTTGCCGTAATTTTATGCTATTGTTCGTAATTTTTTTTCTTTTTTTTCATCGCTCAACTTTTAATCTCAAATAAGAATATGAAGTCAACATTTTTTTTCTCAAAATTCAAAAATTAAAATAAAAAAACGTAAAGTTAAGTGTATCGCAAATCCCAAACGTGAGCTTTTTGTAAATGTTATTTTTAATGTGGAAAAAAATTCTCGAAGAGAAAAGTCAAAATCTGCGATTGTGGTTCCTTTTTTTTAAATTTTGATTTCATTTTTTTTACTTCGTGACGTCTATATTGGTTGCAAAGTCGTCGTATTTTTTTCGTCACCCATTTCATACTCAAAATATTATCAGATGTTGATTCTCCATAAATAATGGAATTTTTTATTTTTTCATGAACAATTAGAACGCTCCGAGTTTTTTTTAAATTAAAAAATTAAAAAATTATAAAAATTATCAAAAACAATCAAATTTTTGATCACCATATGTGACTAATGGTGGGACCAATAAACGAAAGATATCTTGCACTATTTGCGGAGTTAATATCTGCAATTTACGTTGTCTCCACGATTTTTGGTTTTATCCATCTAACATTTTTACTCATATAGATTTTTTGTTTTACCCATGTGTTGCTCAGCATTATTTACATTTATTATTAAGTTACATAATTTTTTAGCATATTTTACTTTCTATACCGTCTATTCATTGGCCAAAATCCCGTTCACTCACTGGCAAAAATAGCGTCCATTCACTGGGTTCAAGCCATCCGTTTACTGGCAAGAACGTCTATTTATTGGCGTTTTCTGCATTATCGAAAGAGTGAATTATAACGAATCCGATGGTCTCAAAGTCCTTTGAAATCTGGACAGATATTACAGAATTACGGATGGCTGAAGTAGCCGAATTGCTTAACCGTTCACTCACTGGTGTGTTCACCCTATTGAATTTGTAAATTGTGAATTGGTCAATTAGTAAATTGGTAAATTGGCGAATTGGTAGATCGGTAAAACGGTAAATTGTGAATTAGTAAATTAGTGAATTGATATATTCGTAAATTGATAAATTCGGGTATTGATATATTAGTAAACTGGTCATTTATGATATCGTGAAAAACTTACCCCAAAGAAGCACACCGCCGCCAGGACACAGAAAGTTGCTGCAACCTTCATGGTTAGTTTGGAGAAGAGGTGATGAGTAGTTTAGTCACGATGAGATCAGTATTAACTGTGCATACTCGATGCTGAAGCTTATATAGTAAGACGATTGCAATCCCCTCGCACTTCTCCTCCATCGTAATGATAACGGGAAAAACAGATATACAGTAGTAATAAAAGCACACACAAGCAGACACGGTTAAAAGTTGCCGGGAAGAACCGTGAGGCGTTCCTCGCACGTCTGTGCTTCACATATTATGACAGATAAACAGGCCATAATATGTGAAGCACACACGTGCGAGGAACGGCGCACGGTTCTTCCCGGAAACTTTTTAACCGTGTCTGCTTGTGTGTGCTTTTATTACCACAACGTGTGTTAACTTTTCATCGAACTTGTTCATATGTATCAATACATATAAACGGTTTTATTTGATGTCTTTTTTGCATGCAATTAATGTGTAACAAAACTAGTTCATTGCAATCAAACATTGTAAAGTTAACGGGCGACCTTCTGACCTTTTCACCTACTTGTCAAATTATTATACACTAAAATACCGTTTTGTATATTCTAATCTTTTATTTTTGGCGGAATATATTGATTATATTATTGCGAATCATTACATATTTACAATCAAATGTATATCGGTCTGTATACGATAACTTTAAAAACGATTGAACTTATTTACATGCGATTTTACCCAATGGAATCTGACATACCTCGACAATATTACAGAAAAAACGAGATTTAAAATTTAATTGTTTAAGGGGGGGGGGGGGGGGGGGGGGAGTCAGGTAAAAAATGTAAAAAAATCGAATTTTTTTTTTTCTGTAAAAATGTTCATTTTCATGTAATCTACGTGTTAGTAAAGTTATAAGCCGAAGTTCGCAAATATAGCCAAGTTTTACGGTACCATTTATATTTTACTTTATCAAAAATCGTAAAAAATTATCAGAATATTATATTTAAATTTGAAACTATTTTATTTATTTAATGTTTTTATATGCGGACATTAAGGCCGATTTTTTGTTGACACAAAATAATTAAGGGTGTTGAATTTTTTTTTAAATTTAATAATTTTCTTTTCTTTTCTCTTTCTGCAGCTTTGTTTAGTTAAGTGTGATCTCTGAATCTTCAAAATCTTAGACATAAAGTCGAAAAATTGCCGATTTCTGCAATATGCCTGTTTTTTAATGATTTTTTTCTATAGAATAAAAAAAATTAATTACGTATTTGTAAATAAATTTTTAAAAAGTATTAGTGAAACGCGATACAAACGATGCGGTGACAGTGTGATGTCTCCAATGCAACAAGTAACATTTACATCATATTTGAATTCGCGAATAACGGGGCATGCGCTATGATAGTTTGATGCGTATCGCATGCGCAGCGTTTTACTGCCGGGAAATTGACTTCTGCTACACTCGAGCGGCATAACCTCTAATTGACGTTTTTATTTTTTTTTCATACTATGTTATTAGCTTAATTTCATTGGACATTTGCTGTTTTTTTTTTAAATTAACAGTGTTTAAAATAGAATCAACAATCATCAGAAGTGTTCAAATATGTATTATTTCTTTTGAAGTGGTGATTTGATGTGTTTGCAGTACATTTCTGAATGTTTCAACACTGGACAAATTGTCAGTGATGTTGTCAATAAAAGAGATCATCCTAGTGTTATTGTCAGGGTTTTAAAAATATTATGCATTTATTTACTTATTTATTTGTTAATAAAAAAAACATTTATTTGTAAAATAATTACTAATATTTTGAAATCTGACTTGCAAATTATATTTTTATTTTGTTCATTAAAGGTACTAAGATGCCCCAAAGGTGAAAGCAAAGCAAATTTTTTTTTTTGAGTCATAAACTTTAGATGCCATTTGTCGAAACTTGGTTTTCAACCTATTTTGCGCGTGATTCAGACCAAACTGCTAGGCAGATTGGACTGGTTGACGCCTCATTTTCTTCTTCGAAAAAGATACACCGGCTAAGCGGAGCTAATGTTAATAAAAGGTAATAGTTTTTAAGTGACATAATTTATAATAAATACATTTTATGTTATTTTCTAAATCATTGATTGGATCGAAAATTTTGGAAAATATTTTTTTCCTCCTTCAAATAGTCGATGGCCCACTATGCCAGTTTTTTGGTATGCTTTTGACATATCCCTGTAACTTGTATAAAATTGGCAGTGATATTGAAGGTGTCCGAATGAGTAAAAAAAATTGTTTAACATTTTTTTTTGCTGTAAATAGCTTTTGCAAAACGAATAAAAATATGAGACATATTGCAATACAAAGTTAATTGAAAAACAACATTATTTTGTATGTATGCTTTTTTTGTCAGATTTACTCCATTGAAGTTATATGAATAACAAAAAAAATATACATTTCCTCCCGTATGGAAATAAATAGAGGTGAAATATATATACGCCGAAAATAGATAGGAAAACTATAAAATTTTTAAGTTGCATATATTCTGGATATATGCCATAAATGAAAAATATATGAAACATATATGTCCAATATGCAACATTTTGGCGCATTTCCGACATAAGGCATATATGTAAGTTGCATGTGTTATATATGCAAAAAATATAAATTAGATATATTCTTTGTACATCTTAAACTATACAAAAGATATATAATGGATATATCGCTTTTATACTTCAGGATATATCCATTATATATGAAAACCACATATAAAAAACCAATAATTATAAAATAATTAATCGCAGTAATTGAATTCGGCTTATCTTGGACTTCTAATTGGACATTCGGAGTTATTTTGTTAATTAATAAATATTAATTGCTGGAACATTTTTTTGCCGCGGATGGGAATCGAACCTGGATCGTCTGGATGTCTAATGGGTGCTTTAGCTCACTCGGCCATTGATATCTTGAAAGACTGATATTTTCATTCTGTATTTGAAGTATATTAAAAGTAAAAAGACGTCAAGACTACATTCATTTATATTATTGAGACAGAAATATTAAAAATGCAAACACCGTGGGCCGATTATCCTGAAGGATCAAAATGTAATGAGCTTTGAGGGGTACTGAAAAATTTAGTCGAGGGTCGGTCACCCATCCATGTACTGACCCTCGAGGAACTTAGAAAAATTTGGGTATGGGCGGTCACCCATCTCAGTCGTTACGCGGAAATATATGACACTGATGTTTAAAATATACTTTGCAGTCAAGTAAAATATACGGGACATACATACATCATACATTCGATATACAATGCATAGCATACATAAATTATATATTTCTTATTTTTGAAATATATTTTGTAGTCCAGCAATATATATTTTACAATATATGTTTCATATATTAATTTGCATAATACATACGAATTATATAAGATTTGGTTGTTATATATATTTTACAGTTAGGCGACATATATTGAACATATATGTACAATACATTCGTGACATATATGTGAGATATATAATAATTATACAACATTTTGGCGACATATATGCCACCCATATAAAATATATGTTGCATATATTTTTGGCATATATTCCACATACATATATTTCTATACGGGGCTAAATGGATGGATTAAAAAATCTAAAAAAAGTCACAAAGAGTGCTTTTATGTGGTACCAAAATGTGGCCAATTATGGAATAGATCTGAGAGAGTCGAAAAAAAAGTGGCTGAACTGACAGAGAATGCCTCATGTATAGTTCTTATTATTAATAACATGAAAGTTTTTTGCCGAAAAGCAAACACGTACTAATCATCAGCATTCCCAATTAGAATTCCCAAGTAAATATTTTATATTCACATTTTGTTATGCATCTTTTTAGCGAGAATATTAAAACATTAAATTCTTTAAAATAATTTTTTTAAGCATTCTATACATTTTTTATTTATAAATTTCCATTGAAGTCATTTTTAAATAAATTGAGATAGCTGGATTAATTTTCTTTTTTAACTTGGCGTCGAGTCGCTACCACGACTCTTGATAAGTAGTTCAGAATGCTATCACTTCAACTTCGGAAAATAGGAAATAGCGACTTCTCGAAGTGGCTATCAGTGATTCGGTGAATTAAGAAGAAAAACAAACCTTTCGATTATCGATTACTTATCACATCGATAATTTGTATTATGCTGCAGATTAAATGTAAAATAATTAGCGTTACAAATACGCACTGACAACAAATTCCAATTCTAACAAATTCCAGCGTATTACTTAGTACGAAAACAAAAAATTATCACACAATGTCACGAAAATTAAAGCAATGGTAAAAGTTATAGTAATATTTATAATTATTAGGCAATAATTATATAGGTATATAGTATTTATGTATGTATATGTATGGGGCATTCCATCCCGATTCGACCTGGGCCTGACACCTGGTCCTGTGGCGTGTATGGTGCTGGAATAGTCTTAGTTCAGACAAATTTGACAAATTCCTAAAAATCTGAAAAAATTCTAAAAAATCCGAGTTTAGATAAATAAATATTTGACCAATCGCCTACAGTCGATTACATTTTTTTTCAATTTTTAAATATTTTTTAAAAATCAAAAAAGCTTATAATCTATAAGAAGAAAAATTTTGCCCACTTTGGCTACAAGGTAGAAAATTTTGATATTCAACAAAGTTTTGTCAGATTTTAAAATTTTTCCATTGGATATGTCAAGAAAAATAAAATATTTTAAACAAATTTGCATAGAATAAATTAAAAAATTTAATCTGGTGCATTTGAGGGTCTAACCAAACCTACAAAAAATTACGAAACAAATCGGGGTGGTCGAGGGTCAGACCACGTATCTAGGTTATTATATTTATATATAATTATTTAGTAATGAGAAAATCCTTTATTTTTCGTTTATAGTAATTTCTAAGAAATATTATTCGGTATTTGATAAAATGTTTGAACATTTTTTTCCCAACATGATTAAATATTCTGAAAAGGACTAAAAGAGTCTGGTCGATGGTTTATCGCTCACCCATGCACAGACACACATAAAAAAACAAACCTACACATTGAAAAAAAATAAAATAAAAATTATCCAACGCCAGTAATAATTTATCGACGTGAATTATTGTTTCGTCAATATAATTAGATAATTTCACTACGTATTATTTATTACAACTATAATATTAAAATTGTTATTTCTCTCATCTGATCCGAAATCATTCATTTTGAACAACATTTTACTTGTCAATTGTTTTTCGGCATTAGTTATTACCGTAAGATTCCTTGTTTTTCGACCGTTGAGGAGGAGTTGAATGACCTAAGCTTCGATTAGAGGTTTATTTTACCAGAGATGGCGCCACCATTGACTTTCAATCAATGGATGCTACCCTAGCAGCGACCACATTAAGATGTTCAGCTGATTCGATGCAGGTTTAAAAAAATTGTCATGAATTGAGTCAGTGTGCATTGTTTTTTTTATTTTATTATTATAAAAATATTTATTACAGACGGAATTTTTTTTAACATGCACGAACACATCGTGAAATTTTATTTAAATAAAGTTTTTTCGTATTGTTGCAAAAGTTTAAACATCTTATCATCAGCACTACAGATTATAACCATGAAATAATTATTAATAGAAGTCACTTCAGCACCAATTTTTATTGAATAATGCATTAACAAAATATTTAAAAAAATAAATAATTGAGAATTCACGCCGCTGTGAATTTATGAAGAAAAAGATTTACCACATCAGTATCAGCAAGCGAAAACTAGACATTTGAAACTATCTTAATACGCATAAAAAAAATAAATTAAGAATACTGTGCTGAAAAAAAAATCACGCAGAAACTTTTGGTTAACTTCGTAGAAAATTTTTAGTCAATGTTAGTTTTATTCTTCAGGTTCGACCCATTATTTTAGTACTATTTTGTAAAACTAGAAATTACCAAAAAAAAGATTTGTCGAATTTTTAATTTGTTTTTTATTGTCTGGAAAATTGTTCTAAAAATGCATATCTCCTTGCTTTAAAAAATCGATTTTTGTTTCGTTTTGTATGCTATACATTTACCAATTTCGTGGTATTGGGTTAGCTTAAGATCAAAACTTGGGAAGAAATAAAAACAAAAAGAAGCTATGAGACAAAACCGGATGAACCGGATGGGAATCTTGTCGATTGCTTGCGACTCATTGGTGAAAAAAGTCGTTCCTTCAGTGAAACAAAAACTTTTCGTTCGCTGAATCAGCCGAGTGGTAGATTAACTTGTCCTTTTACGTACTGACCAGAATCTTTTGAAAACCAGGGTACGTGGTCGTAGCTGGTGCACTGAGGTATGGGAAGACTGATGGTTACACTGTCTCTGCAGTGCATCGTTCCTCGATTCCGTATCTGTGACCTCCGTTCTCCCTCGCTCCGTTCTCTTCTGTTTCGTTGGGTTCTTCGTCTTTGCACTCTCCTCAATTTGGTCCAACCTGCCGCATTAACTTTGTTCTTCAATCGTTCGCTCCTTCGCTTATATTGCCACAGCCACTTCTGTATTCACTTCTCCATCAAAGAGTATTACCGTAGTAAAAAATATTGCTTGGAGTCCTTATTTTTTTACATGCTGCTTGAGAGACTACGATAAAATCTATATGCCTTATAAACTTTAGAGGCCTCTTACCAAACGCTTAAAAAAAAAAAATTATAACCAAGAATGGAAAGTAGAACCTTGCATATCACTTCCTCATTATTTTTCACTTTTTACAAAATCTACTTCTATGAGGAAATATGTTCATCGATTCTGCCTTCCGCATAGAGAAAGCTTTGTTAAAACTGAAAAATAATGTGGAAGTAATATGCAAGGTTCTTTTCTGCAGTAAATTTAAATAAAAATAATTTTAGAAAAAATTAAAAACTTTTGACTGAAAAAAATGAGAGTAATTAATAAACAAATTCGCGTAATGAAAAATGGTTAAATAATAATCATTCGCATATTATAGTAGGGAGATTAATTCGTCAAGGGTGTGGTAATCTTCCGACTATCTATGAAAAAAGACACATGAACCGGTACACAGAACCTGTGTATCAAATTCTGTTTAGACATCTTTAACCGTTTTAGAAAACATTGTATTAATAGAAATAGACATATTGGCGCCATGCCAGTGAAACACATACTCCCATTTTTTTGCCCTTCTGGGCAGTCGGAAGTAATGACTGAAGTTTAGTAAAATTTTACACTGAGAAAAGCGTTCAGTCACTATAACAAAATATATTTTTGTATCGCGTGCATGGAAAGTGCCACTTTTTGTGCCGCCGGGAATGACAAAAGGTGGCGCTTTTCGAGAAGGCGTATCGAAAATACAGAAAGCGTGTCAAAAATACGGGAAGCATGTCGAAAATACGCCAAGCGGGTCGAAGATACGCGAATTGTACCGAAAATACTATGCGCGCATGTGCACATTCATTGCGCTCGCGTCGATTACATATTAGAAAACTGTTTTGTTTGCATATTATTCTGACGGCATTTCCGTCAAATGAACGATTTGCTTATGCAATTTTTTTTACATAAGTCGTTACCCTAGTAGGTTCTGTCACCGCTAAAAAACCGCAAAAGCCACCTCAGTGTTTTCTGCACTTTTTCGCACAGTAATTCACCGCAGAACCACTGAGCATGTTTTTACCTAGCATTGGTGGTTTTGCGGTTTCAACCACCGCAAAAACACCGATGTCAATTTCGAAAAATTTCGTAATATTTTGTAATTTGTATAAATCATGGTAGAAATCACGGACCGAATCACGGCAGATTTCACGTTGCCGTGAAGCCAGTTAAATGCTATTACCGTCAATATTATTAATTTTTAGTTGTATAAAATGTGTGACGTTTGAAACTCTGAAGACAAAACAACATCGTTTTTTCTCGTTCGACATTTCTAAATGGCTAGGCCATCTATGTCAAATAGTAAGGACATCTCCAAAACGTGGTCCTTCAATTATATGAGAGCACAGCAACTTGCGATAGCTACGTGTTTATATGCACGAAAAGATGAACAACCGTTTGCAAGAAACGTTTTACGTGGTTGGCCGTTCAGCGGAGCTAAGCCGGTTATTGCGCGTACACCCGAAGTTAGCCAGCTAGATGGCGAACGAGCCGAAACGTTTCTCGCAAGTGAGTGTTCGCCGTTCTGTGTATAAGTACGGGCGATCGTAAGTTATCGTCCGCCCATGTACTGACATTAATCACTTTTACTGTTGTTTATCAGTGGCAAAATGAATTCTGCGGATTACCATGGTACTGAAAATGCCGTCGAGCCGTGATTTCTACCGTTATTTATACAAATTGCAAAAACATTACGAAATTTCGAAATTTTTCGAAATTGACATCGGTGTTTTTGCGAAACAGCAAAACCACCGATGCTACAAAAAAAAACGCTCAGTCGTTTTGCGGTGAATTGCTGCGCGGAAAAGTGCAGAAAACACTGGGGTGGTTTTAGCGGTTTTTTGCGGTAATTTCAACCTGATACCACGGTGGGCGAACCCACTCGGGTAGATATTTGTTATAAATAAAGAAAGATTTGGTACAACAAGATTAAAGATAGTCAGGACAACTTCGGATTTATTAATAGTTAACAAATCATTATTTGCCGTTATGCAGATTTTATAATAGGTAGCAAACCATTATTTGCCGTGACGCAGATTTGTTAATAGTTAACAAATTTATCGTTACGCATGTTTTGTACCATTCTGAATATCCTGATATGAAAATTACGAATTTTTTTTTCCATGAAAACATAGCTTCTACCATGAGGAAGCAAAAAATTGGTTGTATACGTAGGGTCCAAGTGACAAAATTGATTGGGACAATAAGCTGATTGATTACAGAAATCAATTAGTTAGCTGAGGCGATAAACCAGTTGGATGGCCCAGCAAATTAATTGGTTGGCTACTAACGAATCGGGTGTGACAAGCAACTAGTTTGTCGGTCTAAAAAAAAAAATGATTGACCTAGTCAACTTAGTCACTTGTATCGTATTTAGCATTGCCAGTGGTTGGGGTAACCAATTATTTCTCTTCGTACAATCTCCACTGAATTATGTATCTAGTATCACTGAACATTATTTCAGTTACAAACAAAATGTGCGTTTGCTCGTTCGTGCTTTAAGAAATATTAATGCAATAATGTACATTTTTTTAAATTTCAAAACTCCATAAAATTTGAAACGTTTCACCGATTTCGGCCACATTTAATACCAAAAGACGAATCACTTCGTTCAAGTTTCACCTTGATAGCGGGAAATTCGTTCGAGTTAGAGTGATATCAGACATTTTACAAAAAATTTAAATAAAAGCAGAATATTCTTTTTTTATGTTGCATTCCCTCCGTCTGCAGGCATTACGCCTATTACAGGGTCGGCCCGGGTCAGTAGTCAGTCCCCCTCTAGGAAAACTGTGGAAAATCCATGCCGATATAGCCGGTCTCGAGACCGCTTCACGACACCGGAGCTACGTCACGTTTCGTCGCGAATGTAAACACGGACTATACACTGAAAGAAAAAATTGTTGGGCACAACGAAATAGAGGTTGACTGAACATCTCCGAGAGGTTATATATGGCGAATGGAACGAGGAGGTTGGGTCAAGCTCACCAAACGGTTGTCGGACTTCCTTCGATTCAAATGTTTCATGTGGTTGAGAAAACTACAGCGCATTTATTGCAACTCTAACATTGTTTTCTCTTAGATCATGCGCACTGTTGCATCAATCTCTAATTGATTGATTGGAACTATTGACACCGTTGGTTCAACTACACTCACATTTCAATTAAATTGATTATATGTTTCAGCGAATCTAAAATAATAAAGAAAATTAACTTTTAAATATTAATTTATGCTTATTCAATCGAGTAATCCTGCATTTTTATTAGATATTACGTCTTCCTCTTCATGGTGGTATATATTAATCGCTGAAAAAACATATTTATTTTTTTTTACATTGACGAGAATCGAACCTGGAAACTTCCGGATGGTGTTGTTGTGCTGCGCTTTAGCTCACTCGGCTATTCAGATCATATGATTCTATAATTTTTTTGTCTACTTAAATATCAGTACCATGATAAAGTTGCTTGTTTCGTTGTTTGCGCGAATTACTTCGTTAGTATTTCCGTGGATGACCGTCTGTCTGACCTGAGGGTCAGTACTAAGATGGGTCACTACCTGGCTGTCTCTGGCTGTCAGTAGTTGGATAGGTGACCACTGGGATGACTGTAAAAATCAGTACTCGTATCTTCAGAAACGGCTTCCACACAAACAGACGTGAGGTTGAGTCAACCTTATATTTCGTAGAAGCGAGTTACACCGAGATTCTTTCAACAGCATAAAACAGTTCTCGTAACCATTCCAATACAGTTGCCTCATAGAAATCATTTTCCTGATTAGAATGACACGCGAGATTGTCTCAAGCACTCGTGACACGCGTATTAAGTATCGAAAAATTGTTGCCTTAACCCCTCACAGGGTTAAGTCAACTGCACTGCCATTCGACCAACTGCATCAATGTTCAGCCAAAACATGTACAGTGGAACCTCTCATAGCGGACATAATGCGGGGACATGTACGCTAAGTGAAGAACCAATCAGGCACGCGAAACCTTTGTGCCTCTCACTCTCTCTTATGAAATCGTCCAATCACAGCGATAAGATGTGCCCCTCCATTTACCGATGTACGCTATGAGAGGTTCCAGTGTATTGACGTTCAATTACATGGGGTAGTTCTCTCAAAAAAATGCATTGTATTGGTTCGACTAATGGGTACTTGTGTCAACCTCTATTTCTTTGAGCCAAAGTAATATTTGCCAACCACCGCGTGAGGTTGTTAGAATTTCAAGTTTTCTCTCAGTGCAGTTGTATACATGTGACGTCCACAGGTGGAAATACCTGTGCGGGTCTCATGTATATATCTGGAGCTTCATCGCGCCCGTATTTATATTTTCGACGAAAATCGACAGCACCGGGATTCGAACCGTGCCATACCGATGCTCTGGACTAGAGGCCAGTACACTGACCACTAGACCACCGCGCCGGATTTTAAAAGCAGAATATTCTTTTTTCATTATTTTGAAAATTTGATAAAAAAATATTTTTCAAACAATTTTGTAAAAGTAATATAGCAATGTCTGGAAGATATACCAAAGTTAACTAAAAATTGCAAAGGGATTCAAAAATATATATTGCTAATAAGATGGAGAAACGGCAGTTAATCAATTTAAGGTTGAAGACGCTCAGAATTAAAGAAGGAAAAAATCTGAAAAACCGAAAAATAATATTGAAAGACGGCAAAAATTGTAAAAAATCTTAAAAAATCTTAAACAGGTGATAAACCTAAAGAACTTACAATATCCCATGTACACTGCTCGTCATTAATGCCTGGATTTGACAGTTCTCGAATTATTCGGGCTATTCGTGTGTGTGTGCTATTGTCACTTGTCGAAGTTCGGTGAAGTTCGTACGAGTTTCACGTCGAACTGTCATGTGAACAGCTGAGATGACATAACCCACTCAGTCGTCGCTCCGGCGATGTGACGTCAGGCGGGTTATGTTGCCACATGTTATGTTTATGCATTTTATATTTATGCCACATGGTTATGTTTCCTCTCCACTGCCTCCGCTAGAAACGATAGTTAATTAAGATACTTATCCTCAAGCACCCAAGAAAAATCCTCCAATGCAATACATTCAGCCTGTCGAGTGGAACAATGAAAAAAAAAATCCATTACACGAGTTAAAAAATGAGCACTCGGAAAATTTAGCTGAGGTAGTGGGATTCTCTGTCTGCAGCCCAAAATGTAAATGTCCTGCAGGAAAAATGTAAATGTCTTTAGGTCGCCTGATCTAAACGTTAATTTTTTTTTTCAAATGTCCTGGAGGATTTTCCTCTCCACGTCTTCCGCTAGTCCCGAGTGTTAATTAAAATTTTTTTTTTTAAATGTCCTGGAGGATTTTCTTCTCCTGAACCCCCGTCCAGTCGAACCGACCTCTGATGCAATACTTTTAGCCTGTCGAGAGGACCCATAAAAAAAAAAAATTCCATTGAATGAGCTAAAAATTCATCGCTTGGCGAATTTAGCTCAGGGAATGGATTTTTTTTTCCTTTTTTCTTTCCGAGTCAAATCTGACTCAATACTCATTCTCAAGCACCCTAGAAATATCCTCTGATTGCAATACATTCAGCAATTCGAGAGTAACCACGAAAAATAACAAAAATTCCATTACACGAGTTAAAAATCAAGCGCTTGGAATATTTAGCTCAGGCAGTGGGATTTTCTGTCTGCATGGAGTTTTTAGATTTACTGTTACTGTTATTTCTTACCGTGTAGTGATTATTTCTTTCTAAAAAAAAGCAATTCCTCTAAAAAAGCAATTCTTCATTCTAAAAAAAAAGTCAAGAGTAACACTCTTGACTTTTTATGAATTGCTTTTCTAAGCAATTAAAAAAAGTAATAAAAAGGGTAATTAGTAATAAAATAATCAGTAATAATTAGTAATTAGTAATAAGTTTAAGTAATAAAAACAAGCAATTCATAAAAAGTCAAGAGTAACACTCATTACTTTTTATGAATTGCTTTTTTAAGCAATTAAAAAAGTAATAAAAAAGTAATTAGTAATAATTAGTAATTAGT
Organism: Ephialtes manifestator; assembly: GCA_963970395.1. NCBI lineage: Eukaryota > Metazoa > Arthropoda > Insecta > Hymenoptera > Ichneumonidae > Ephialtes > Ephialtes manifestator. The sequence goes on along the minus strand of OZ019974.1, from coordinate 24,477,349 downwards.
GATAATAGTAAGTAATAAAAAAATTCATAAAAAGTCAAGAGACTCTTGACTTTTTATGAATTGCTTTTTTTTATTTCGCGCACAGAGCCAAGTGAATTTCGTTGCATACGTAAACGATCTAGCATCGAAATCACAACCTGAATACAAAAATTGTACAGGCATCATGAAATTCACTTTCTGAATGAACAGATCCAATAAAATGTCATATCTCCATACTTTTTTTTTTTTTTTTCAATTTCTACATGTTTCTAGATGAATTTATTTGCGCTCGCAATTTGTCCACTATCGGTGTGGCAATCTGTTTCAAGAAGTGGCAAACGCACTATTGAATTCACTTTCCGCATTAAAAATCCAACATTGGTTCCGAAGACTTTAACATTACAAGTTTTTTTTTAAATCTCTACATGTTTCCAGATGAATTCAGCCGCGATCGCGATTTTTTTACTATCGGGGTGGCAACCTGTTTCAGGAAGTGGCAAACGCGCTATTGAATTCACTTTTCGCATTAAAAATCCAACATTGGTTCCTAAGACTTAAACATTACAAGTTTTTTTTTAAACCTCTACATATTTCCAGATGAATTCAGCCGCGATCGCTATTTTTTCACTATCGGGGTGGCAACCTCTTTCAAGAAGTGGCAAACGCACTATTGAATTCACTTTCCGCATTAAAAATCCAAAATTGATACCTAAGACTTTAATATTACAAGTTTCTTTTTTTCAATCTCTACATGTTTCCAGATAAATTCAGCCGCGATCGTTATTTTTTCACTATCGGGGTGGCAACCTCTTTCACGAAGTGGCAAACGCACTATTGAATTCACTTTCCGCATTAAAAATCGAACATTGGTTCCTAAGACTTTAACATTACAAGTTTTTTTTTTAAATCTCTACATGTCTCCAGATGAATTCAGCCGCGATCGCTATTTTTTCACTATCGGGGTGGCAACCTCTTTCAAGAAGTGGCAAACGCACTATTGAATTCACTTTCCGCATTAAAAATCCAAAATGGACACCTAAGACTTTAATATTACAAGTTTTTTTTCAATCTTTACATGTCTCCAGATGAATTCAGCCACGATCGTTATTTTTTCACTATCGGGGTGGAAACCTCTTTCAAGAAGTGGCAAACGGACTATTGAATTCACTTTTCGCATTAAAAATCCAACATTCGTTCCTAAGACTTTAACATTACAAGTTTTTTTTTTAAATCTCTACATATTTCCAGATGAATTCAGCCCCGATCGCTATTTTTTCACTATCGGGGTGGCAACCTCTTTCAAGAAGTGACAAACGCACTATTGAATTCACTTTCCGCATTAAAAATCCAAAATTGGTACCGACGACTTTAATATTACAAGTTTTTTTTTTCAATCTCTACATGTTTCCAGATGAATTCAGCAGCGATCGCTATTTTTTCACTATCGGGGTGGCAACCTCTTTCAAGAAGTGGCAAACGGACTATTGAATTCACTTTTCGCATTAAAAATCCAACATTCGTTCCTAAGACTTTAACATTACAAGTTTTTTTTTTAAATCTCTACATATTTCCAGATGAATTCAGCCCCGATCGCTATTTTTTCACTATCGGGGTGGCAACCTCTTTCAAGAAGTGACAAACGCACTATTGAATTCACTTTCCGCATTAAAAATCCAAAATTGGTACCGACGACTTTAATATTACAAGTTTTTTTTTTCAATCTCTACATGTTTCCAGATGAATTCAGCAGCGATCGCTATTTTTTCACTATCGGGGTGGCAACCTCTTTCAAGAAGTGGCAAACGGACTATTGAATTTGGATTTTTTATGCAGAAAGTGAATTCAATAGTGCGTTTGCCACTTCTTGAAAGAGGTTGCCACCCCGATAGTGAAAAAATAGCAATCGGGGCTGAATTCATCTGGAAATATATAGAGATTTAAAAAAAAAACTTGTAATGTTAAAGTCTTAGGAACGAATGTTGGATTTTTAATGCGGAAAGTGAATTCAATAGTCCGTTTGCCACTTCTTGAAAGAGGTTGCCACCCCGGTAGTGAAAAAATAGCGATCGCGGCTGAATTCATCTGGAAATATGTAGAGATTAAAAAAAAACTTGTAATGTTAAAGTCTTAGGAACGAATGTTGGATTTTTAATGCGGAAAGTGAATTCAATAGTCCGTTTGCCACTTCTAGAAAGAGGTTGCCACCCCGATAGTGAAAAAATAGCGATCGCGGCTGAATTCGTCTAGAAACATGTAGAGATTGAAAAAAAAACTTGTAATATTAAAGTCTTACGTATCAGTTCGGGATTTTTAATGCGGAAAGTGAATTCAATAGTGCGTTTGTCACTTCTTGAAACAGGTTGCCACCCCGATAGAGAAAAAATTGTGGTCGCGGCTGAATTTATCTGAAAACATGTAGAGATTAAAAAAAAACTTGTAATGTTAAAGTCTTAGGAACGAATGTTGGATTTTTAATGCGAAAAGTGAATTCAATAGTCCGTTTGCCACTTCTTGAAAGAGGTTTCCACCCCGATAGTGAAAAAATAACGATCGTGGCTGAATTCATCTGGAGACATGTAGAGATTGAAAAAAAAACTTGTAATATTAAAGTCTTAGGTGTCCATTTTGGATTTTTAATGCGGAAATTGAATTCAATAGTGCGTTTGCCACTTCTTGAAAGAGGTTGCCACCCCGATAGTGAAAAAATAGCGATCGCGGCTGAATTCATCTGGAAATATGTAGAGGTTTAAAAAAAAACTTGTAATGTTTAAGTCTTAGGAACCAATGTTGGATTTTTAATGCGAAAAGTGAATTCAATAGCGCGTTTGCCACTTCCTGAAACAGGTTGCCACCCCGATACTAAAAAAATCGCGATCGCGGCTGAATTCATCTGGAAACATGTAGAGATTTAAAAAAAAACTTGTAATGTTAAAGTCTTCGGAACCAATGTTGGATTTTTAATGCGGAAAGTGAATTCAATAGTGCGTTTGCCACTTCTTGAAACAGATTGCCACACCGATAGTGGACAAATTGCGAGCGCAAATAAATTCATCTGGAAACATGTAGAAATTGAAAAAAAAAAAAACTTGCTACTGGCGTGATCGCAAAACGTGACTTTCTCATCACGATTGTTACTGGCGTCACGTTACTGTCGTGAAATTAGTTTGTGAAATTAGTTTGTGAAATTAGTTTGTGAAATTAGTTTGTGAAGTTAGTTCGTGAAGTTAGTTCGTAATATTCGTTTTTGTAGTTATATATGAATAAATATCTCTCTATATTATAAAAAGATCGCGCCGCCGCCTTCGCCGCCGTGTCAAGAATCGAGGGACTTATTCGGGTTAGAAGCGGTCACCCATCCAAGTACTGACCACAAAAATTCTGGGGTCTATTTTTGAAAAAATTAGCTTATTTAGGCTTATTTAAAAAAAAATTAGGTCTTTTTTTAAATTTAGGTCTATTTTTGAAAAAAAAAAAAAATTAGACCTATTTTTTTAAAATTATTTTACATACTTTGCATGTGATGAAAAAGTAAAAATTTGTTACTGGTGTAAAATTTTTATCGTGAATTTACTGGGTTATAGTGATTAATAATGTGTGAATTTCGCACATTAATTGTAATCTCCATTTTTAGCTATAATTTGTCAAGAACGCGTTTGTAAATTCGAAATTCGCGCGCGCGAGAAAGCGAGCGTGACATCGCGCGCCGGCGCGCGCCTTCACATCTCTCTTTCCCTTTGATGTTATTATCGTCGGCATTGCGATAGTTTGACAGTCGGAATTACATTTTATTTGATATTTCCAACGTTTCGCATATTATGGTGTGTATGAGCAGCATTTGGAATTGGTATAAAATGCTATACGAGTGATAAAATAAATAAAAAAACTATGATGTGATGAGTGCATGAGTGTTTATAGTCTAACATCAAGAGTGATGATAACCTCAAATGTGTTTCTCTTGTATTTTTACATTCTTTTTTTAAATTTTAATCTAACATATGGTGTAAATATTCATAGTATGTTATCATTGAAAACTGCTCAAGATCATTGCAGTTCTTTTTTTTAGTGAATGTGTAACACAATAACACAAGAAAGTAACATATTTCAAGCAATACATTTTTTACAACAGTTTAAGATGTCTTATGTGGGTGATTGAAAAAACAAAATCTTCTATATACTAAATCTCTTGTTGTTCATTTTTTATTTGCTGGTAATACTATTTGTATGTATCACATTGAAGCATAATATCTTTTATATTAACTTGCGGTACAAAAATAAATAAAATTTTTATTTTTTTTTATTTTGTATTTAAGGTAAAGTATCAGAAGCAGTGGAGATTTTGGATTGGATTTCAATACCAAAACCAGGATTTGAATGCAGAAGACAGACAAAAAATTTCATTTCAGTCCATAGATGTTTTCAAAAGTTATTGTGTTTCCGGACGGCACATACAGACGCCAGACAGACAGACAGACAGACAGACGGACGGACAGAAATGAGGTAATGTGTTTTTTGGAATCTAGGACACTCAAAACATCTATTTCCATCAAAATCTGGAAGTCGAATTTTTTTTGGATTGCAATACTTTCTCTTTATCCATACTCCGTATGTGATGAGAAAGTAAAAATAAGTATGGAGATATGACATTTTATTGGATCTGTTCATTCAGAAAGTGAATTTCATGATGCCTGTACAATTTTTGTATTCAGGTTGTGATTTCGATGCTAGATCGTTTACGTATGCAACGAAATTCACTTGGCTCTGTGCGCGAAATAAAAAAAAAGCAATTCATAAAAAGTCAAGAGTCTCTTGACTTTTTATGAATTTTTTTTATTACTTAAAATTATCACTAATTACTAATTATTACTAATTATTTTATTACTAATTACTTTTTTTATTACTTTTTTTAATTGCTTAGAAAAGCAATTCATAAAAAGTCAAGAGTGATACTCTTGACTTTTCTTTAGAATGAAGAATTGCTTTTTTAGAGGAATTGCTTTTTTTTAGAAAGAAATAATCACTACACGGTAAGAAATAACAGTAACAGTAAATCTAAAAACTCCATGCAGACAGAAAATCCCACTGCCTGAGCTAAATATTCCAAGCGCTTGATTTTTAACTCGTGTAATGGAATTTTTGTTATTTTTCGTGGTTACTCTCGAATTGCTGAATGTATTGCAATCAGAGGATATTTCTAGGGTGCTTGAGAATGAGTATTGAGTCAGATTTGACTCGGAAAGAAAAAGGAAAAAAAAATCCATTCCCTGAGCTAAATTCGCCAAGCGATGAATTTTTAGCTCATTCAATGGAATTTTTTTTTTTTTTTCATGGGTCCTCTCGACAGGCTAAAAGTATTGCATCAGAGGTCGGTTCGACTGGACGGGGGTTCAGGAGAAGAAAATCCTCCAGGACATTTAAAAAAAAATTAACGTTTAGATCAGGCGACCTAAAGACATTTACATTTTTCCTGGAGGACATTTACATTTTGGGCTGCAGACAGAGAATCCCACTACCTCAGCTAAATTTTCCGAGTGCTCATTTTTTAACTCGTGTAATGGATTTTTTTTTTCATTGTTCCACTCGACAGGCTGAATGTATTACATTGGAGGATTTTTCTTGGGTGCTTGAGGATAAGTATCTTAATTAACTATCGTTTCTAGCGGAGGCAGTGGAGAGGAAACATAACCATGTGGCATAAATATAAAATGCATAAACATAACATGTGGCAACATAACCCGCCTGACGTCACATCGCCGGAGCGACGACTGAGTGGGTTATGTCATCTCAGCTGTTCACATGACAGTTCGACGTGAAACTCGTACGAACTTCACCGAACTTCGACAAGTGACAATAGCACACACACACGAATAGCCCGAATAATTCGAGAACTGTCAAATCCAGGCATTAATGACGAGCAGTGTACATAATAGTTTTTTTCAAGGACAGGTTTTTTGCACACCTTCGTTCATTTTGTTTTAGGTTATTTCAAGCGATATTGATTTCTGGCTTTAGAATTTTTGAGGGATTCCCCTTGGGGGCCTTCTTTCACACACAGGTGATTTAATTGTATATTGTGCGAGGGCAAATAGCATTACAAAAAATCCTCTTGTGATTTCCAGCTAAAATTTCACTTCGGTGTATTTACCCAAAGACTGTAATCAGTTGCGTGCTGGGGTTTCGAGTCGATTATTTGCACAGTCAACGACTCGCTAAAGGCAAGAATACCAATATTTTTAGTAATCTAATTCTATTAATTCCAATCGTCTCAGAAATAATGATATGATTGGAATTCATTTTATGGTTAACTCGGGTAGAAGGCAAACTTATAATGTCAATATCTGATGCTGTTGATTGACAAAATCATTTATTAGAGTAAGTCAAATGTGAGCCACGCTTGATCAGGTGTGGGAAAAATATCAATATCTTAATATGCATGAGAAGAATAAATTTCAAATATATTTCAAATTAATTTCAAATATAGTCATTTCTAGTTTTACTCTTCAAGTTTGACTTATTATTTACGTATTATTCTGTAAATCTAGAAATTGATCAATTCTTAAATTTATTTTGCTTCCTCATAAAGCTTTGTTTTCATGAATTTTTTTTTTTCGACGTTTTCTTGTCGGGCCACTTAGAATGGTCCGAAACGTCAAGAAACTTAGATACCTAAAGTACGGCTTTATCAGTCGTGCTGAAATTTGGCCCACACGTGGAGCAGGTAGATCTCTTTGTGATCATTTTTAAAAAAAATTCTAACAAGATCTTTTAAAATCAAATTTTGAATTTGTAGAAAAAAGTCTGTAGCTTCCGTAAATTTGTAGCGATCGAGCTAAATAATTTTTTACAATTAAAGCCATGCTAAGGGATCATCGGTATTGAATTTGGGATGAATTTATAAATAGGTTTGGTTTTGATGGGATTTCGAATTTTTCGAAAAATTAACGTTTTGCTATAACTCACGTAAAATATCATAAAATGAATTAATATTTATGGAAATATTGAAATTATTTATAATAACTTACACAACAATTAAAAAAATCTTTGTTCACATTTTATTAAATATTGAATAAACAAAAGTCTCCACGCATTACATAATGGTGTTTCGAATTTATACGATTTGCTTGTGTTGTGTATACGTAACTACCAAAACTTTAAATGTAACAAAAAAAGTTGCAAAGTAGAACATTGCACATTGATTCCTCATTAATTTCCCTTTTTCACAAAGCTTCCTCTATGAGGAAGCCAAAAATTATAATTACGATTACTTATAGAGGTGGCTTTGGGGAAAAATGGAAATTAATGAGGAAGTAATATGCATTGTTCTATTTTGCAATTTTTTTTAACGTCTGAAGGCGAATATTGATAAATCGGTATGGTCCGGTTCTCTTGACTAACGTTGCTAAAAATAAAACTAGATCGTTAATAATTTATAAAGAAAAATTGTAATGGGTTGTGCTTTTTTTAAATTTCAATTAAATAGAATTTTTACGCATAACACAGGTTAAATATTTTATTCACGATATTTCTGAGCCTTCTAATTATGATTTATCTTTTCATTTAATATACCTATAGAAGATATTGAATTTTATGATCTTATTAGAATTAGTCGCCCTATTGAAATACCGTGGTATTCATGAAAGATCCTGAGCAGCATTCGGCTCTGGCATTTGCAGTTCCCTACACTGAGAAAAACAAAGTAGAACCTTGCACATTGCTTCCTCATTATTTTTCGCTTTTTACAAAGCTCCCTCTGTGAGGAAGCAGTATGTTATTCAATTTTGGCTTCCTCATAGAGGAAGCTTTGTAAAAAGCGAAAAATAATGAGGAAGCAATGTGCAAGGTTCTACTTTGCATCTTTTTTTTTATACCTTGTGTCTCTTTTGCAGAGGTGTTTTATGCAGCTATAAATCACCTCTGCAAACACCGTTACATCTAATTTTGATTAGATACAAATTTTTGTCGTACTTTCTCAACTTTTCCGGAAGTTATAGCGAAAATCTACATTTTTTTTTAAATGAAAAATGGTGTAAAATCCGAACGACTTTACCGATCATCACCAAATTTGGTACATGGCATTTCTGAATGTTATTTTTCGTCTGTACAAAATTTCTGTTCATTTGTTGAAATTCGACGTAATTTAGAGCAAAATGTATTTTTTTCGAAAAATTCAAAATTCTATAAAATCGGAACCGCTTTACCGATTTCGCTGAAATTCAATACCAAACGTCATTTAACGTGTCTTCATTTATAAAGAACTATTTAGCTAAATTGGCGAACTTTTACGAAAGTTAGAGCGATCACGACATTTTTTGAAAAAATTAAAAATTGCATAAAATCTGTTTACATTGATACATTTAATTAAAAATCACGTCAATAACAGAGGAGTCAATACTCTACCTGCGTGCAAAATTTTAGCTAGATCCATCGTGCCGTTCGTAAGTTATGGGCAATTGAATTTTCAGTGTCTGGATACATACACACACACACACACACACACACACACACATACACACATACAGACATATTTTCTAGACCACTTTTCTCGAATTTTTAGGTGATTCTAAGCATACTGACATGAAAATCTCGAAAAAAAAAATTTTCACGAAAACAAAGCTTCCTCTATGAGGAAGCAAAATGTAGAAATTAACTAAACCGGCGTTTGCCCTCGTTCAAACGAATTTCTCGTTTAGGACAACCAAATGTGTAGTGTCTTCAATAATTATTTGATTCAGTTGACTAAAATATATTTGCAGTAACCAAAGTATTTGTTATACCAACTACAAATTCATTTGTACGAGGGTGAACGCCGATTTCGTTCATTCTAACATATTTTTTTCTCAGTGTATCGAATCACATACTGCTTTTGATGGGATTATTTTAAACAATAGGATTTAAACTTCATAAAATGGCAAGGTTACAACATCCTCTTGATCTCCTGTTGTCTTATCCCCAATTATATTACTGTATACGTCTCGTCAAATAGATGCACGTGCTCCAAGGCACGTGCACAATTCTCGCTTCTCGCAATTCTCAGAATATTCACATAGATTCTCGTGAAATGTCAATTCCACTTGTATACTTATGTATAGTTATGTACATTTATGTATACAAGTGCATTTATCTTATGATAAATGCTACACTTAGTAATCAGTAACCAGTGATTGGTCTATTGGTCTATGTAGGGGAGGCCGGGGCAAAATGGGAACGCTAAGCTTTCTAATGCCGCTAGAACGTTTCAGCATGCGTATACAGTGACTGTTTGTCGTACAGAAACAAAATATTTGTCTTTGTTTTTGTAAGTGCGAATTCAATAATGGTCTGGGGCAGACTGGGGTTCGTTAAAATTTTCTCTAATTTTGTGAATATCGACAGTATTGCCTAAACCGACGTACATTAACTGTTTGGCAGCCAAAACGTCTGGTAGCTCAAAAGTCTTTGTCTCTTCTATCGTGATTGGAAATGAAAAAGTTATCTGGAGCAGAACGGGGTACGCGAAAATTTTATTTCATTTTTCAAACATCGACAGTATTGCCTCTAGTGGCGTAAATTCACTGCTTGACCGGCAAGGAGAAAGGTGCCGCCGGATATATCGCGGTCTAAAAAAAAAGTTGATTGAGGTAGAACCGGGTACGCTTAAGATTTTCGACAGTTTTACCCCTGCGGCGCTTTGCGTTGAATATCGATTTACGGGAATTCACGGATGTACGGTCGATACAACAATTTAACATTCCATCGGCACTCCATTATCGACACTTAAGGGGCCCCAATCACCTAAAAAAAAGTCATAAGAAAAAAAATTCTTTCAATGATACCTTTATTTTTTTTAAATGTTACATTTGTAATAGTGAAAATTAAAGAAAACAAAACTACCGACATAGATCTCGGTAGTGCGGATTAATTGCCTAGCGCGTAGCCGACGAAGTACAGAAGGACAGAAGGACCGCGTAGGAACACAGTAAGTGAGCGAGAGAACACGGGAACGACAGTTCTTTCTGAGACTCGAAAGAGTGCATAGTCCATTGTTCACATAGATTAAAAAAATAATAAACTCGATAATACAGTGTTCAATATGGAAAAAACTCCCATTTAATTCATTTTCTCGGACGCTCACACATTTGAACCTCATTAAGTACATAACGTGCATTATAATTCTGCAATTTCGTAAAAACGTACAGAACACAAGAATAGTGTGAGGTCAAACGAACAATTTTTTACTTGTCGTAGATTTCAAGCTAACCAAATCACTTGGTAAGCTAACCAAGTTACTTGGTAAGCTAACCAAGTGACTTGATTAGACCAACCAAGAAATTGGTAGCCTAACAAATAACTTGGTTGGTCTAACCAATTAATTGTCTGGCGCATATATAACCAAGGCACTTGGTTGTTCCAACCAAGCCTTTTTTTCCGTGTAGCAAAAATAGTATGTATGACCAATAACTTGGTTCCTGCAACTATCGCGGCTGCTATCCAATCCAAATGATTCGTTACGTCAAACAACCGGTGAGTTGAGGTTATGATCTCAGCTGGTCATTGTTACTATCAATACTCTACCAACGAGGTTATAGTTTCTTCAACCGACCGAGTAGTTGGCGCTATTCTAACTATTTCGATTGGTTGTCGGGACCGATAAATCAGTTTTTACAACTATTTTTTTCTTTCCGTGTACTGAATCCATAGAGAGCTGGATACAGTGCCGATTGTGCGAGAATAATTGGTCCCCACACTGAGATAACAAAATGGTAAGACCAATCGAATGTGCGTTTACGGGTGGCGAAAAAATTATTTCGTTCTGATGCCCATGGCCGTATGATCAAAGTCACCGAATAGTGACGATCAGAGCCAGCTCCAATCAAAAAAGAAGAAGAAGATTTCTTTCTGTGAATGATATAATAATTATTGTGAATTGAGGAAAATTTGATTCGACTATGCGTTAGTTCGTTTAACCAAATATATATGTCGAATTAACCAAATATTTATTTCGCCACCCGCAAACGCACATTCGTTTGGTCTTACCAGTTTGGTTTCTCAGTGCATTTTTCATGTGCCTATTCAGAGCAAAGCGTAGACCCGTGCGATTTATGAAAATCAATCGAATATTTATAGATAATAATTGTGTACCTCGTTTTGCACCGCGCATCTAATTTTTTTACCGTCCCCGTTTTGCTCCGTGTATATTATTTTTTTACCGTCCCCATTTTGCCTCGGTCTCACCTAAAAGCATTTTAATTACTTAGAGATGCTAAGAAGTCAACAATATTTTAATTGCATAAAATATAAAAAAGCATTATCTATAACTATTCCGTTCGACCAAAATATTCTGTTCTAAGACTTCAATATTGTAAAAAAATTATAATATCAATAACAAAAGTAGCTTTTAAGACGATTATGATGTCGAAATTCTGAGATACGACTTCTGGTCGAAAAAATGTAAAAAATCACACCGCGATTTTTTTTTGTACAGATACCCATTTCTGGACCTTAATTTATTTACAAACCGTTGCCTTAAAAGTGCCACTCTCTGTGCCTCTGATCTAATTTTGCAAGTGTAATAAAGCCATGAAAACGAGATGAGCCGGAATTTTCTTTGTGCTAAAAAGAACCGATTTTCTTCGTGCCTCATGCGTAAAAAATATATTTTTTAAGTGCGCAAAAAAAAGCCCTGAAAATCAGATGGGCGCATGCGCCGGTATTTTTTAACTCGCTGTGCCACAAAAACGGTTTTTTTTTTCGTCAGAAGTAAAATCGAACCTTTAACGCAGGATGAGTCACATCGACGCACCTCACTTCTCGATTCCTCAACCTCGTAAATGCATCAACATAGTTAAACACTGGCATGTAAAATCGTTACATTAATTATCAATGCAATAGTTGATCCGTTATATAGCCATAGGAGCCATAGTCACGGTAGCCAAACACACAAATGACACATTGGAACGATTTGCGACCGCGGAGTCGCCCTCTATACGCTTCATGGCCATGCGCTAATACCGGAAACGTTAATCCCGTAGTTATACAGATATATGTATACCATCAGAGTGCTTATTGGGCTTATAAGCAGGAAGATCGAAAGTTCAACACATGTATATATTTACATTGGCAAAAATCTGAAAATCATGTGTATATCCCTCTAAAACAAAAAATTTTTGTTTTTTTCGTGTAGTAAAATTTGTAATTTTAGAATAGAAATTTGTGAATTTCGGACATTAATTGTAATCTACATTTCTCGCTACACTTTGTCAAGAACACTTTTTTAAATTTGAGTTCAAACTACAAGCCGCACTCGCGAGGCGGCGCGTGCGATGTTCGCGCCGTCACTTCACATCTCTCTTTCGTTTTGGTGGTATTCCCGAGCAGAATTTTGTTTTGACTGAGGTCCGGGCCCCATCAGGTTTTCCTTAATTAGTAATCGGGCCCGGATAAGGCGGCTCTATCCAGTCTTGATATGGCACGTAACGCCATTTCTGATCTGGCCGTGATCATGCTACAAATCCGGCCGCGGTCAGGCTACTAAACAGGCCAGGATCGGGCTCCTGATCTGGTGCATAGCAAAAAATGAGAAGGTCCAATATACATAAAACGCATAACGCCCGATTAGTTATTGAAAGTTCATTTTTATACCATACATACATGGTCGTGGACGCTTTAAAAATGAAGGTGTATTGTTTTATTTTTTAGCTAACCAAATTGACATATAAAGGTTTGATAATCTCAAACAACTCACCAAATAATGGGGTTGTTTTGAATAATGGAACTATCTTGCAAATCTAAAATACATACAAAACTCAAGACGAAAACAGAATAAATATAAAAAGAACTGTGTAGAGTGTTAAAAAATCGATGTACCCATAACCATGCGACTCATCAATTTTGTAAATGTATCGCGAAAAAAAACCGCAACGTCGAAAAATATTTACGATAAAACGAATCAACCGCAAAATTATGATTTTAGATATGTGATGCAGTCGCTGAGAAAATATATGCTGTTTCATTTATACATGAATAATTGTGTGAGACACATACATAAAAATACAACTATTTGTAATCGATAGTATTATAAAGATAAACGATATTATACAGAAAACACCTCTGATCAAGAGTCGCGGTAGCGACTCAACGCCAAGTTAAAAAAGAAATTAATGTTGCCTTCACACGACGATTTGTCTATCTGATCTTGACTGGACGCCCTTCCAGTACTCTGATCATTTCATCTGAAGCGGTCTATATTTTAAGTTAACCAGAATTGAATATTCAAATATTCTGGCCAGAAGCGGGTCCGCATCTGGCTAACTCGACCAGGAGTGCCTGACCGATGCCTGATCCTGGAATGGTATGGAAAACTGTAGTCTAACCACATTTGAACGGGCTCGGGACCCCATTTAGCTAACAGGAACAGGAATGCTCGATCGGTGCCTGATCACGGTCCGATGGGGAATATTTCAGAATAGTCAGTTTCGAAATGTTATACCAATACATGATCCGGGCAGGACTAGGGCCTTATTTGGATAGCCTGAACGGGCATGCCTAACCAATGCCTCATCCGCACGGAAAAAAAAGATTAGTTGCCATAACCAAGAAATGAGTTGACACAACCAATCGATTATTCTATTTCCCTAGCAACTAAAATGGTAATACCAACGATTCGAATAGTAATACCGACGATTCGAATGATAATACCGACGATTCGAATCGTAGTCCCAACGATTGAATTAGTTAACCTAACTAATCCAATCGAGAACTAATCGTGAATAGTTGAGGTTACTATTCGATATGGTGGAGGCAACTAATTTTTTAGACATTGTGTATAGCAAATCGAAAACGTAGTTGCCACAACCAAACATTTCTTTTTGTAATACGTGCATGAACTGCGGTGCTTTTCATGGCAGTTTTGCGTGCCGAAAGTGGCTAGTTTCATAGTAGTGTTGAAACGATAGGTTGACGCATGCGCAGTTCGCGATTTCTTCACTTTCGACCCTAGGGTGGAAAGTTGGTAACCTCACTTTTCACTGTTCGTCCCGCAAAACTACCATTCAAAGCACCACTATTCATGCACTTGTTATAAAAAGTATGGTGGGCAATACGGGCCAACTTTCGGCCCTTGTTGCGCAATATACTATTCCGTGCGGACCTGATGATACTTCAGGCAATTTGAATTAATTTCTGCTCGGGTTGTTGTCGACACTGCTATAGATTGACTAGTCGGATTTACATTTCAGTTATTCACATTCCAAAAGCTTCGAATCTTATGGTGTGTATGAGGCTTCCGGGCAGTGGCTCGATCCTATATATCCCAACTAAACACAGACGGTATTGAACACGGGCAACTGCATACAAATCAACTGGACACGTTACCAGTTCGACACGGCAGAACTCGACACAATACTAACTGGACACGGTGCAACTCGACACGACAGTACTCAATACAGCACTAACTGGACACTGCGCAACTCGACACGGCAAAACTTGACACATCACCAACTGGACACAGCAAAACTCGACAAACATCAGTTCGACACCGAAAGATTGTCCAGTGGCTCAATTGAACACAGACCTTATTGGACACAGACGAGATGTTTGATAATTCAGCTTTGTTCCAATTGAACACAGACCCAAAAGAACAGATGCAATTGACGAGTGCATCCTTTTAGTGGCATCCGCAAATATTTAGCTATTGAGCTAATATTTAGCTATTGAGCTAAATATTTTTTTATGACTAAAGCTATGCTAAAGGAGAATCGGTATTGAAGTTGGAATAAATTTGTAAAAAAGTTCGGTTTCTATGGGATTTTGAATATTTTAAAAAATATTCATTTTGCTCTAACTCATGTCAAATCTCACCAAATCAAATGAAAATTCCTACAGATGATAAATAATATTCAGCGCTACTACCTACCGAATTTGGTCGTAATCGGTAGAGCGGTTTGGATTTTACGTGATTTTGAATTTTTCAGGAACTACATACTTAGGTAACAAAAAAAGTTGCAAAGTAGAACTTTGCACATTGTTTCCTCATTCATTTTCATTTTTTACAAAGCTTCCTCTATGGATAAGCAAAAATTAATAAATACGCTTCCTCATAGAGGTGGCTTTGTGGAAAATGAAAATTAATGACGGAGCGATGTGCAAGGTTCTACTTCGCATCCTTTTTTGCTTCCTCATAGAGGAAGCTTTGTTTTCGTGAAAAATTTTTTTTTCGAGATTTTCATGTCAGTACACTCAGAATGGTCCAAAACATCGAGAAAAGTGATTTAGAAAAAATGTCTGTATGTGTGTGTGTGTGTGTGTGTATGTGTGGGTGTATGTTACACAATCGAAAAATGTAAACCTTTATAACTCGGGAATGCCTTGAGATATCAAGCTGAAATTTGGACCATAGATAGAGGGATCAAGCCTCATCGTTCATACAAATTTTTGTTAAAATCCACTTCATCGTTAAATTATTACGCGTTTTTTAATTTTTTGAAAAATGTCTGTTTACGCGATAACTCTTTCAATTTTCGAGATATTGATCTAAAAATTGGTATGAATTTGAGCTTTCATATGCCGGTGATCGCTATTGAATTTGGTTAAGATCGGTTGAGCCGTTAAAATTTTATGATGTTTTGAATTTTTCAAAAAATTGACATTATCGCTCTATTGTAACTTTTGCAAAACTTAAGATAGCGAGCTCAAATTTTGTATATAAATGAAACAATATTCAGCCATTATATATGTATAATTTAGTGACGAACGGAATGAAATTTTTGATTTTATGGAATGTTGAATTATTTTTAAAAATATCCATTATCACATTCACTTCGGAAACGCTCTAATAATCACGAAATAACGCAATAACGAAATAGAAAAAGCGAATCCACAACATGTATATTTATCTAATTAAAACAAGGATGCAAAGTAGAACCTTGCACATTGCTTCCTCATTATTTTTCGCGTTTTACAAAGCTTCCTCTATGAGGAAGCCAAAAATTGAATAACATACTTCCTCATAGAGGTAGCTTTGTAAAACGCGAAAAATAATGAGGAAGCAATGTGCAAGGTTCTACTTTGCATCCTTTTCTAAAGTACTTTCCCAACATTTTTGACAAATCATAAATCGAATCACATCGCCTCGTCCCACATCACGATCCCTCAACCTCGTAAATGCATCGACATAGTTAAACTCTGAAATGTAAAACAGTTAAATTAATGATCGATGCAATAGTTGACCCACTGTATAGCAATAGTCACGGTACCCAAACACACAAATGACACATTGGTACGATCTGTGACCGTGAGAGTCGTCCTCTGTACGCTTGATCGCCATTCGCTAATACCGGAAATGTTAATCCCGTAGTTATACAGATATATACCACCAGAGTGCTTATTGGGCTTATAAGCAGGAAGATATACATATAACGGGGTAGGAAACGTGAACGTAGTCATGAAGGAAATGGAGAGCTCCTTTCCGATGAATATGCCCACGCTCAGCGCGGATCTTGTGCGTTATTAGTAGCACAGGGAGCTGAACGTTTAATGCGGTTTTGGATAATTGGCTGCGCTCTCGTGATATCACTAGAGAGAGGCAACTGGCATGGGGCGACGCTTCGGCACAGCAGCGCCACCACCGACCGAGACGTTTTCGTTGCGTATCATAACCTCTGCATTCCTGATGCCTATATAGACCTTGCGAAGTGTATTCCCGAGTGCTATTCCACTACATATATACATATATATATATATACCATACAGGTTCTCTCTCTCGGCAACTGGGCTGCTGCTACTGACGTTGGTTCACCCCAGGTATTAGTGCGCTCAAATTGGCTCGTGGAAAACGCTGATACGTGACCCACCATCGCCGCTACGTTACTGCTTTAATAAAATTAATATTTAACACGCCGTTACGATGAGCCTGAGTGTGAGAGGTGTGGTGAAAGGGGAGGAGTGAAGGGACCGGTGTGGTATAACGCTGTACGTAATATTACATAATATAGGATCCAAACTAGCTGTTGTACGGTGTATATCCGCGAAACGATGAATTCTTGGGAAAGCTGGCGCGCGTTCTCTATCCCATGGATACACATACACGCGCTAACATTCGGTTACAGTTTTTTCGTGTTAAACGTAACGGTCGCTACCGCAGGACATCATATCGCTCGTAAACATTAAGCATCGATTATCGTAATTGCGAGTACGTGGTGTTGCTCTCTGTGCTCCCGCTGTTTTCTCGACTATATACGTATTTATGGCCAGGGGGCATTCTGTGTCAGATTGAAAAAAATACTGAAATGAATTCTACAAATCGGGTTATTGAATATACCGAGATTCAATTTTGAAATATTCGTTTAGAGGGTGTTTTACATTTGTATAATTTTTTTTTACCCAAATAGTTGTATCTCGGAAACAGTTCGTTGTACCGAAATTTTTAAAAATATTAATGTATGCCGGTTTTTATGGTCTATGAGAAGACAATTTTTTTAGATTTGATTGATTAATATTGTCGTTGACTGAATAATGTCAACGTGTTAATTATTTCAAAATTTATAAAACAAAAAAATTTAATATATATATTTTTAATGGTATTTTGAATTGCTTGGTCATGAAAACATTCTTTCATTTTATAAATAAACGAAATTCGGTTTTGAAAACCAGAGCGTTTTTTTTGTCGTGTTCTGGTGGACATATCACAATTTTGAGTAAAGCCTAATTTGTGGATAACACAATCCTCGGATAGCTATAGCTAATTTGCGTAAAACGGTTATATTATAACGACTATTGAATTTCCTATGAATCGAACGCACAATACTTTGGATCGTACGCCAAATATGAGAAAAAGATTGATACCGTCAAGAGTTTAAATTTTGAAAAAGAACGCTCCAACATTTGACATTTTTGCAATTGCACTAAAATTTATTTTTCGTCAATACGCTTTATAAAAATTAAATCAGCACTGTTTTCAGATATTCTTCACTTTCCAAAAATATTATTTTGTACAATTTCGCCATCAAATGTGGTTTTAAATTACTCAATTAAATCTAAATAAATAGCCATAGTATAGTCTCCAAAAAAACCGACTAATTTGCGTTTAGCAATTTTATATGCAATTAACTAACTTGCCGAAATATCTCTGTTTTAGTGACAAAATACAAAAGAAAAATACCTGTAAAATAAACATAAAAAATCTTATATTGGTATATAGGTTGAAATTATTTAACATGATTTTTATAGATCATTTGAGCACCGCTTTTTTTTACTGGCTAAAATGATATGGAATGGTTTGTATATGGGATATTCCTGGCCAACCCAGTAAGCGTTCAACCCTGACCCCTTCCAATTCACTTCACCTTTTTGAATACTATTCTATAAGCTTGAAAAAACAATTTTTTTTTTTAGATTTTTTTTACTGAACCTTTTTGTAGGAAATTTGATATTATTCCCAAATATCCTGTATTAGATATCAAAATTTTCGAGCTATGACCCAGAGTGGAAAAACGTTTACGTCAATTTTAAAAGATATTTTTTCGAAAAAAAAGTCGATAAAAACGGAAAGAAATTAAACAATATGGCAGTTCATAGTCGGTTGTTGCGTAAACATTTCATACATAACGCAAGATTATTTTTAAATTTTGCTGAAGCTTTATTTATCGATATAAAAAAATCATGTATTGAATAATGAGTTGTTGAAATAGAAAATGAAGTGATACATTTTTATCTCTCGATTTGTAAATTTCTCAAATCCAATCATCAATCAACGATTCTTGACCATGATAAAACATTGGTTTACGGTTGAATAAGACGAAATGATCATAATTTCAACCCTGAGCTGAGTACAGGGATCGTTGGCTCTTCGGTAATTGTTCAATACCAACCATTGGTGGTTACCTACAGGTATTATTACCATAAACTAGTTTATGGTTCTGAAAAATCAACCAAAAGTCATCCATGGTTGTACACAGCTCAGTGTAGGAATTATGATAATTTTGTCTTATTCAACCGTAAACCAACATTTTAATATTTAATACATGATTTTTTTATGGCGATAAAAAAAAGCTTCAGAAAAATTCTAAAATAATCTTGCATTATGTTTAAGATGTTTACGCCACAACCGACCATGAACGCCCATCTTGTTTTATTTTTTTTTCCATTTTTAAAGATTTTTTTTTTCGGAACTACCGGGGTAGAAAATTCGTAGCGTTATATCCGGCGCCAATCAGGTCCCGTATAGTGCCATATCTGCTCTGGCAGGGCCTTAGCTGTGCCGAATATGCGCCGGATGTAACGCTACAGATTTTCTACTACACTGAGAGAAAACTTGAAATCCTGACAATTTCGCGCGGTGATTGGCAAATATTACTTTGGCTCAAATAGAGGTTGACACAAACACCCATTCGTCGAGGCAATACAATGCATTTCTTTGAGACAACTACTTGATGTAATTGAGCGTCAATATAACAATGTTTTGGCTGAACATTGATGCTATTGAGCGAATGGCAGTGCAGTTGACTTAACCCCGTGAGGGGTTAAGTACAATTTTTCGGTACTTAAAACGCGTGTAACGAGTGGTTGAGCCAATCACACGTGCCATTTCAATCAGGAAAATGACTTCTATGAAGCAACTGTATCACAATGGTTACAAGAACTGTTTTATGGTTTTGAAAGAACCTCGGTGCAACTGGTTTCTAAGAAATATAAGGTTGACTCAACCTCACGTCCGTTTGTGTGACAGCTGTTTTTGAAGATACGAGTGTTGACTTTAGAGTCATCCCGATGGTCACCTATGCAACTACTCACCGCCAGAGACAGCCAGGTAGTCACCCATCCTATTACTGACCCTCAGGTCAGTGAGACGGCCATCCACCCAAATACTAACAAACTAATTCAACGATACAATGTACTCTTTTCGATATAACCGAGTGCCGTGAAAAATAACAGAAAGTGCTTTCATTTTTACTACACCAAACGCAATCATATAAATCTATAAAGTTCTGACTGTATTATACTAATTTCATTTTATATTTCATGTTACCGATATTCAAATAGACAAAAAAAATATTAGAATCATATGATCCGAATGGCCGTGTGAGCTAAAGCGCAGCGCAACAACATTATCCGGAAGGTCGCAGGTTCGATTCTCGTGAATGTAATAAAATAATTAATATGTTTTTTCAGCGATTAATATGTACCATCCTGAAGAGAAAGACGCAATACCGAATTAATATGCAGGATTACTCGATTGAATAAGCACGATTAATAATTTTCAATTAATTTTTCTTTATTATTTTAGACTCACTAAAACACATAATGAATTTGATTGAAGTATGAGTGTATAGAGAAGCAATCGATTAGAGATTGATGCAAGAGTGCGCATGGTCTGAGAGAAAGCAATGTTAGAGTTACAATAAATGCACTGTGGTTGTCTCAACCACATGAAACATTTGAATCGAAGAAAGTCCGACAACCATTTGGTAAGTTTGACCCAACCTCCTCGTTCCATTCGCCGTATATAACCTCTCGGAGAGGTTGAGTCAATCTCTATTTCGTTGTGCCGAACAATTTCTTCTCTGAGTGTAGGGTAATAGTTTAAAAAATCGACACAAACGCTCGCCCACTCTGAGCTCATAGCTCAAAAATGTTTACATCTAATACATGATTTTTGAGAATCATTTGAAATTTTCAAATTGAGGTACAAAAGTCTTATTTTAAAAATTCATAAAAGAAAAGTTTTGGTAAAAACATAACATAAAAATTAAAAGTTTTATTTCCAGCATATTGAATAGTATAAAATATTATGGAGCGAATCTAAAGGGGTCAGGGTTGAACGTTTATTGAGTTGGCCAGGAATACCCCATATATATTCTATGTGAATATAGTTGTACAGAATATAATAGTATATTGCACAATATATAGATGGTGAGTATACGTGAGAATGGATGCTCTTATACTGTTAGTAGGACACGAGCTGACTACTGGTGGTCGCGTCGACAGCCCGGCCCGACCACACGAGCCAGTATCCCACATCGCTAGATTCACGATCGTTTCACGTTACCGGTAAATAATCCTCGTTAACGAGAGCTTCCTGTGGTGGCCTACAACGGATGTTCGGGCTTTGGTATGGAGAGGAAATGAAATGCAAACGAGAAAAAAGTTTTTTCGTTTTTGCGAGGAAACAAACAAAAAATCGCAAGAGTATTATTTTTTTAGCTCTCGTGTAAAAAAAGACCAATCGGATGGTGGAGTGATAACAGTTCTATTGATTGAGTCTGCAGAAAGGCAAATTGGGGCGGTTTTGGATTTTAACCCTTTTAGATCCTTTTACGTAGAAAAGAAATGTATTTCAATATTCGATACGTTTTGGAATCAAAATAATGGAAAAATAACACTTTTTTGCGATTCTCATTTTTTCATTTATTTATAATTGCGGTTTTATTTAATGAAATTATGTCATGAAATAAAAATGTTATTCCTTATAGAATTCAGCTATTTGTCAAATTTTTAAATTTAACGGAAACAAAATAGACTTTTGTAACAAAAATTAAAACGAGTACGATTTAAAAAAAATATTAATATAAAATTGATGTTTGGTGGTAAATTCTATAATTCTATCTAAAATCTATGATTCATAAATTATCGACTGGCAGTGTATTTTTAGTAGACGTAAAGCCACCTAAATCCAGTTTCGTTGTCGGTATTGAACATTAAAATCGTTCAAACGGACGAATTTCTGGTAAACACACTTTTATATTTATAACCAATAAACCACAACCCGATTTTTTTTTAACGAGCACTGACAACTCGTGGAACACGAGGAAGGACAAAGTAGATTTTGATAAATATTTTTTTCAAAACCACAGAATTATTTACGGCACGTGTAATATTCAGCGATGAAAATAGTTTTTTATTTAGCAATTGAAACTTTTATTCCAATTCTATACATTTTCCTCAAAAATATATCTCACACCCATTTGGTACATATTTAATTATTCATTTAGAATATCACATGTAAATTATTTTAGAGCGGATATGAACAAGATAAAAAATAAACGGTCAAAAGTTTAAAAAATTATAAATCGTACCATTTTTCGTGTCATTATTCTGTTGACGATAAAAAAAATTCAAAACAAATAAGTGTTAGAAATAAGTTGAATGACTAATTATCGAATACTAGATGATACTCTTTATTTGATCGTTATGTTTTTGTTTATTTTATCTTCTCGTCCGTCTTTTTCTTTCCTGTCAGAACCTTTGATAAATACCCAGTAAACACGGTTATGTTACAGCAATGTAACCCAATGTAACAAGTAACATCACTTGTAATTTACATGTAACTTACATATAAGTTATTATTTCCCACTCAACAATGTTACCATGTTGTGTAACATGCGATACGTAACCGTTACATTCCAATTATGCTGCCCGCACGTTGCGTAATGTAACTACTATGTTGCACAATGTAACCGCAATTTAACAGCAATGTAACCGAAAGTTACCAGCAACATCACCTGTAACTTACATGTAAGTTATTATTTCTCACTCAACAATGTTGCCATGTTATGTAACATGCGTTACATAACCGTTACAATTCAGTTATGTTGCCTCAACGGTGCGTAATGTTACTGATGCAAAGTAACGTAAAAGTTACGAAAGGTAACTTCACGTGAGGTTCTTTTGCCGACTGAAAGTCCACAAAAGTCCACGGGTTACGAAATCGCTACCCTTAGAAGGTCAAAAAAACAGCTGCTACAATTAAAAGTAGAACAAGCTATTGGCGAATAATGCCAACCAGTTAGGGCACCTCCGAAGGGTATCCCACTGTTTCTTTTGAACTGCGAAGTCGCTCAGTCTTATATACGCTAGGGTCACAAATCGCTTGCGAAAAACTTTTGAGTCATTAGCCACCTGGCGGACATAACATTCTGTATGAATATGTGACGTTCTGACAACGTATCCACGTTACATAACTGTAACATAACCGAACTATGGCCACAGTTACATTACAATTGTTACATACACGTTGCATTACAGTTACACACTTTCGTTATATAACTGTAACGTAACTACGGCATATAACAGTAACATAACGTGGATGTTTACGATGTTACATAACCACTGTAATATGCATGTTACGTAAATGTTACATTCGCTTGCAACGTTTTTGCAATGTTGCCACGTTACATGACTGTAACATGACCGGACTATAGCCGGAGTTGCATTACAAACGTTACATGTATGTTGCATTACAGTTACACATTTTTGTTACATAACTGTAACGGAACTATGGCATATAACAGTTACATAACGTACATGTTTACGATGTTACATGTCCACTATAATATGCATGTTACGTAAATGCTACATTCCCGTGCAACGTTTTTGCAATGTTGCCACGTTACATAACGGTAACATCGCCTTCTTGTCACAAAAGTGACGTCCCAATTGTTACTTGCACGTTGCGTTGTGGTTTCACAGCTTTTGTTATGCAACTGCAACGAGAATATGTCACATAACAGTAACGTTACCTGCATATAACAAATGAAACATGACACGTTACTCCTACGTTACATAGCCGCAACATAACGCAAACGTTACATAGTTACAATCACATGTAACTTCCAGGTTACATTGCTGTTCAATTATGTGTTTACTGGGTAAAGACGTTCTTTAATACTTCCATAAAATAATATTGTTTTATGAACGCAACGTAGCTGTAGGCGGCGAGATTAGAAGTTACTTCTCGGTACAGCTGGAATAAACAGTCTTCGCGAGTCACCCGAGATCTCTACAGCGGGCCCAAGCCGAGACAAGGGCCACATTCGTCACAAAGGAGATGTGACGTAATAGGGAGGCGACTGGTCCATCGATCGGAGGATCAGCGGGCAATCATCATCGACACATCATGTCGAGCACTTCGCTTATACTTTATATATCTACCTCATTGAGAATATTATACTGAACATTTTATATCTTTTCATTTCGAAATATATTCCACAAAGTTATTTCTAACAGTTTCAGAAGTGGGATCTGAACTCGGTTTTCAGATTCTTATAGTCGAGACTTTTATTTGTTATCAGACTATACGAATACGCGTTACAATACTTTTGTTGTGTTGGTGATAATTAAGTGAAATAACGTGGAAAATTATTGACGTGTGCATTTACGGATGCTAATGTGTAGTGCGTGATTTATTGGTACTGAAGTGTTAAACTACGATGGGACGTTCGCGACGAAGCCGTTGACGTAGATCTCGTTCGAGAACTCGATCTCGCGAACGATCGCACTACACCCCTGACCGACGTTCTCGTGGTAAACGACGCTACGAAAGATGAAGCTCTTCGCGAGAACTACGTCAAAATTCATTAGACGATGCGCGTACTAACGTTTGTGAGGCTAGTTTACCAGTTCACGTGCAATCTCCGAGCATTGGTGGTTCTTTAAATTGGCAAGAAGCTTTTCATAAACTTGTCGAGACGGTCACCATTGCTGTTGAGCAACCGATCTCACGTGGATCACGATTTTTGGAAGGGAAGAAATCCATGCCAGGGTTTGATCCCGACGTGAAAAATCACAACATCGAAGTGCGGATTCAGAAGGTAGAGGAACTGAAGAAGATCCATAACTGGAGCGAGACAATGGTTACCAGTTTTGCATTGGAAAATCTTCGCGGTATAGAGAAAACATGGTACGAAGGATTGCAGACAATTGACTTCACTTGGGCAGAATGGAAAGAAAAACTGATTGCAGCGTTTACCGATCACACCGAACTACCTGATCGTCTTGCAACAATGTTAGCCCGGATGAAAGCCAAAGACGTGGGTATGATGCAGTATTTTTTCGAAAAAGCCGCGCTTGTGGATTCATGTGGCATAACTGGAAGGAATGCCGCAGCATGTATCGCTCATGGCATTCCGAATTATTCGCTACGACTGACGATAAAGCGCAACAATTTCCAGTCACCGGAAGAATTGAGAATTTTTTTGAGCAAGACAGATGATTCTGCGACGCGCAACGAAAAACCCGAATTTAAGAAGGGCAACGGTCGTTTTGGTTTCCATCGGTCAAACGGTAAAACGCAAGCCACGAGAAAGGAAAACGTGAATGAAGACAAGAAGTCACCCGAAACTACTGACGGTGCTAAAAATAAGTTCGCTAAAGTTCAATGTTTCGGCTGCGATGAATTGGGGCACATAAAAACTAAGTGTCCAAACGCCAAGAAGGAACTGAAAGAAAAGAAAGTTCTGAGCATTGGTGTTACGAGGCAAGCAAAGAACACACGATTCTTTGACGCGAGCATCGACGGTACGACTCTTCGTGCGTACGTTGACGCCGGCAGCGAGTGTGTTACCCTGCGTAAAGCAGAGGCGGATACATTGCAATTGAATCTACAAAGAACGAATGACGTTATTCGAGGATACGGAGGACGCACCGTTCAACCGTTTGGTGTCGCCAAGGCCAACTTAAGGGTCGACTTAGCCGAGGGGTCGGTCGACGTCCACGTGGTCCCCGATGAGCTACAGGGCGTGCCGTTGATCATTGGTCAACCTTTCCTCGATCTGCCAGGCATCACGACGGTGCAGCGAGACGGCAGTCTACGAGTAGTCGAGAAGTCTGTGGCAACCTTGCCAGACTTGAACCGTTTACCTCCGCAGAAGCTGGGGCTCTGGGCAAAGGAAACAACAGTCCTGCCGTCAGGCCAGGTTGCGGACGTCAAGGTGGCGGTGAGACGATTATACAGGTGACTTATATGTAGAACTCAGCGTACGAGGCGGGACAGGTGGGGAACATTGTATTCCACGATGTGTGCTCAATACGGCAACAGGATTGCTTCCAATAATTAATTTATCGAACGAGCCCTTGGTGATTTCTACTAAAAAAAAATTGCTAGAGCAGAACTAGCTAGGGAAGAGAGTCTTGTTGATAAAAGGGTTCGAGCAGTTTGCGCTATGAGGAAAACAACTCAAAGAATTACCAAAGGATCAAATAAAAATCGATGCTAGTATATCTCGCGAAGAAAACGAAACATTGTTTAGCATATTAGACAAATACCGTGATTGGTTTGCTCTCGATATAACAGAATTAGGGAAAACTGAAGCTGCGAAAATTCATATCGAACTAGTGAGTAATTCTATCGTTACGTATCGTCCTTACCGACTGTCGTATTCGGAACAACAAACAGTTCGTGAGATTATTGATGATCTAATCGAGAATGATATAATCCGCGACTCAAATTCTCCGTTTTCGAGTCCGATATTGTTAGTGCGCAAGAAGAATGGCGAAACGCGAATGTGCGTGGACTACCGAGCTTTGAAAGCCATTACAAAGAAAGATAGATATTCACTACCGTTGATCGAGGATCAACTCAATAGCTTGCAGGGAAACGCATGTTTCACAAGTTTAGATTTGGCGTCCGGGTATTATCAGATAACGGTGGAAGAAGATTCGATCGAGAAAACGTCGTTTGTCACTCCCGATGGACAATACGAATTTCTTCGAATGCCTTTCGGTCTCGCGAATGCTCCAGCAGTATTTCAGCGAATGATTAATCGTATCGTTAATCCACTTAAGGGTCGAATCTCGGTGCTTGCTTATATGGACGATATACTCATTCCATCTGAGGATGTTGAATCAGGAATAAAAGCGCTAGAACTAGTTCTTCAGGAGTTGAGAAAGGCTAATTTGACTTTAAAGTTAAGCAAGTGTACATTTTTGCAAAAACACATCAATTATCTTGGGTGCGAAGTTACAGCACAAGGAGTTTGACCGGGCCTTCACAAAATCGAAGCCGTTTCGAATTTTCAAGTACCTACTAACACTCACGCTTTGAGACAGTTTGTAGGTTTAGCTAGCTATTTCCGAAAGTTCGTCGAGGGGTTTGCGACTATAATCAGGTGGCTAATACACTTAACAAAAAAAGGGGGTCGCGTGGAATTGGGGAGAAAAGCAACAGCAAGCGTTTGATGGAATAAAATAGAGATTAGTTTCGAGACCCGTGCTCGTATTATATAAACACTACGCCGACACTGAGCTACAGACATACAGACGCAAGCAAACTCGGACTAGGCGGGATATTGTTGCAAAGACAGACCGATGACTCGTTGAAGCCGATAGCTTATTTTAGTCGTCAGACTACAAAAGAGGAACAGCGATATCATTCATACGAACTTGCGACACTGGCAGTGGTCGCCAAGTCTCCAAAGGTTTAGAATTTATTTATTGGGGATCAGATTCAAAATCGTTAGTGATCGCAGCGCTTTGCGAGCGACGTTTGTCAAGCGGATTTATTGCCACGAGTGGCTCGATGGTGGATTGAGCTCCAAGAATATAATTGCTCTATCGAATATCGAGCAGGAAAGAAAATGCCGCACGTCGACGCGCTTAGCCGGAATCCAGAGCAATATGATTCGGATAATATAAATGATGTGGGTCTGCTTTATATCTAACTAAGAGACTGGTTGCTTACAGCTCAGTTGCAAGATTCGCGACTATCTTACATTCATGAAGTACTTGGTAGAGAGGCAAACGATCAAGAAGAAAAAGAAATTAAACGCGATTATATATTGAAGGACACCCGCATTTTTCGGAAAACAACCGACGGGTTAAGGTGGGCGGTACCGTGTTCTGCAAGGCGACAAATAGTCAGATTATGTCACGATGAAATAGGACGTTTCGGAATTAAAAGACCTTGAACAAGTTGCAGGAAGATTATTGGTTTCCCGCAATGAGAAATTATACGAAACGATATATCTCCGCGTGTTTGGATTGTTTATACAATAAAGAGCAAGAGGATCGACACAATTGAAGGAGAGGTCGTCAAAAACAGTTTAGTAGCGATGAAGTAGTTGTGACCAAGCGCGTTAAAGTTTACAATGAAGGTTGAAGTAAGAAGATGCTGCCGAAGTACGCTGGGCCATATAAGGTCACCACGGTATTAGATCGTGATCGATATCTCATCGAGGATATCGAGGGTGCTCAGCGCACTCAGAAGCCGTACAGCGGCGTGGTTCCCGGCGAGAAATTGAAACGCTGGTGCACGAGAGTCAGCCATACCGACTCTGATAGTAATGCGGATGAGGAACATCACGCGACGGATACACCGAGTACGCATCTGCGTAAAAGGTATAATCCTAACGAGGTCAGGTGCCGGTGACTTACTGGGAATATTGTTGTTGTCGATTGGTCAACAGTCGGGAATCGCAGGGTGCCATTCGGAGACGACTGGCGCTGAGAGCGTGTTACTGTTTGTCAGGCATGTGAGAGACCGTTACATCGTGGATTCGATAGTGCGCTATACAGCGCATGGGCTGCGGAGTAATAAACAATCGCAACTGGATATCAGTATGGCCGGTACGGGTGGTGCGACCATCAGTCTAGTCGCCAACAACGGGCATGGTAGACCAGTGACGACTGGAAATGCATGAAAAAAAGCAATGGGGGCCCCAGCTTGAAATTTTTAATGTAAGTATAAGTGTAAAAATAATTGGATCAAGCATGCAATAATAGATAATACCAGCTTAATTAATCTGCAATAATCAAAGCATGGTGAATGCAAAAGGGTGATATCTTCAAGCGTTCAATGTTGCCCTTTAATTCGCAGGAGAACATCGACGGATAACAAGGGGTATGGCAAACAAACAGGTCCACTAAGAGGGTGCAGCGCCTTCACGAGGACATGAAAACATCAGGATGGTCGACTGAACGCAACGTAGCTATAGGCGGCGAGACTAGACGTTACTTCTCGGTACAGCTCGAATAAACAGTCTTCGCGAGTCACCCGAGATCTCTACAGCGGGCCCAAGCCGAGACAAGGGCCACATTCGTCACAAAGGAGATGTGACGTAATAGGGAGGCGACTGGTCCATCGATCGGAGGACCACCGGACCAGTCAGAAGAGGACGAGAACGCTATACCGAAGCGACTCCATAGCGCGTTTATAAGAAAAGGTGGAGCGCTGCACCCTACAACGAACCACGCTACAGCGAGGGCACTTCGTAGCGTGTGTAAGAAGAGGATGAAGCGCCACAGCAAGCCACGAACCACGCTACAGCGAGGGCACTCTATAGCGCGTGCGTAAGAAGAGGATTGAGAACAAGGAAACT
Organism: Ephialtes manifestator; assembly: GCA_963970395.1. Classification (NCBI taxonomy): domain Eukaryota; kingdom Metazoa; phylum Arthropoda; class Insecta; order Hymenoptera; family Ichneumonidae; genus Ephialtes; species Ephialtes manifestator. The sequence goes on along the minus strand of OZ019974.1, from coordinate 24,448,310 downwards.
ATGTATGCAATCCGGGAGCGCAAGGAGGACAGCACCATAGGCCTACAGTCAGCAGAGAGAAGGCGACGGAATTATAGCTAACCCTCCTTCTCCGCTTGTGGACAACCCGACTTCCCCTTGATGACTCTTGCGCTTTAGGAACAATACGATCTATATAACAATTATTTAAAATATATATATCACCATATAATTATGTATATCCATATTATAGTTAATTGGTAAATTTAAGAATTATTCAATTAGTTTCAGGATATTGTTAATTAATTATTTAAATTATTTCAAAGATCAAGATTTTTCTAAATTGATAAACTAAGTTCGTTACAAGAAGTTTGTTAATTTACAAAATTAAATTCACATGTGTAAGTTTCTCAAGATCGAAATCTTTATGTATGGAAATTCAGGAGATTCATGCAAATGAGATTGGCATAATATATATAGTAGATTTATATGTTTAACTGGTTCATAATCCTTTGTCATTGATAATTGTTAATTACCAATATTGAGGCCATAGTGTTAATAAGCTAGTTCGAAGACAACGGCACGTTGGGAACGACTGAATGAACTCTAGTGTGTACCCCCTCCTAAGGGTCACCGTATATCTTCGACTGTCTTTATAAGATGCAGCCTTTTAGGCTTTGGGTTAGTTCAAGAGAGTTCGAGAGTTCAAGTTAATTCGAGAGTTCCGTAGTCCTGGTCTTGAGTTTTTTCGTGCATAAGCTTTAATTTGCTATGCAGTCACACTGGTTACCTGAACCATCAGCCCACCTCGTTTCTACCAACCCATCAGCTTTACAGCAGCGCCGGTAAGGCTAGTTTTTTTAAATTATTAATTATTAAAGTCGAAGAAACACCCTTAGGCCTTTTCCCAAGCTTTTGCCCGAAAGGGTAGGCTCTAAACAAAGCCACAACACCCATCCGCCCTTTTGAATTCACCTATAATCTAGTGTAACAGGGAGTGCCTCACTCTCCTTTGCCTAGAGTGAATTAATGGGAAAAAACGGATCTGTGCCATAACACACAACTGCAAAATATGGTCTACACCACACTCTACAATTAATGCGAGATTTTTTCAACATTAAAATGAAAACGGATGAAAATATGAAAGATTATCTCGGACGTATCCCATGTAGGAGTCTCCAATTGGGCCAGTACTGGGCATGAGTTAGTGGCCAGTCTCTCAATAATGGTGCGTCAATGGAAACCAGCACTGGCTTATTGTTGGATAACTACTGGATGATAACTTGGGCCCAGTACTGGTAGCTGTGCACGGCCGCATACTGGGGGCCAATGCGGCCCAGGAATGTCAACAAACACGGCGAATATCGGGCAAGTAACGGCGGGAAATGTTCGGTATAATCAATTTAGTAATTAATTATTAATTTAAAAAGATATATTTCCAAACCGACTGGCTCCACTAATTTTGATAATGTTATTCTATTATCATTAAAAAAAAGAACGGAAATCGTCCACGGATACAATTTCTTCGATAGCTTTCGAGAAAGTGATGTTGGCGGGATTTGATCCTACGACCTATACGACCTACCTAAACTACGTAACTACCTAACCAGCACGCTAACCACTAGACCAAACTGACTACGTGGGTTTCTTATTCTTTAAGTCCATAATAGTTGCATCTAGGATAACAATCACAGGGTCACCAGATGGATTTGGATAAAATTTGGTACGCGAATGTTTTTGAAACCATTGATTACAGAACTCAAATCTGAATTCAGAAATTCAAAATGGAGGATCCAATATGGCCGTCCAAATGACAATAAATTATATAATTTGTATGAAACACCAAACAGAGCGCCTTTCTGAATCCAATATGGCGGCTAATATACAAAAAGTGACTTCATTTTCATAAAAATGAGTACTCAGGCTTCTTAAAATAATCGATTACCAATCTAAACTCGAAAATAAAGGATAAAAAATGGCCGATCCAAAAAATTCCAAGTGCAAAGTCTTATTTAAATCGTAGGAAAGGAAATATGTTTTTTTTTGCTGGTCGTCGCTAACGTGCCGACGGTGCGCGATACTGAGTTTATGTTAATCATTGGCATAAGTGTAATGGCCCATGTCGGCCCACGACTGGCTGACATGCGTGAGAAACCTCTGGGAACTAAGACAATGGTCACCAATACTGGCACACTTATGATAGTCTTTACTCGGCCAGTGAATATTGGCCTATGTTGGGAGCCAGCACTGGTTCGGAGTTTAACCAAGACTGGCAGCCAACGGCTCGTAGCCATTACTCGACCAATGGTGGGAGTCAGTACTGGTTCGGAATTTAACCAATACTGGCAACCAACGATTGGTAGCCATTACTCGGCGGACCATTGGGCCTATTGTCACTGTTAGCGTTTCCTATATGGGATAATAGATCTACATCGTAAACGAGACGAGCGAGAAAAAGATGAGATCAAGATTAAGTCTTGGAATTTGAGAGCTTGATTGTAATTTTAATTGGGGTTTATCGACATAGCAAGATTTTTCTCTCGTTTTCGTCTTGAATATCGCTCGAAATCTCGTCTTGACTCGTTTTTCTTTCTTTCCTTATTAAGTTCGGTATTTTAAAATTACTTCCGAGTATATTAATGTTTCAGAAAATGGATAACGCAGAGAAGAATAGAGTAAATAGAATAGAGTAAAAGACTCAGACATCTACATCATAAGGTAGTAAAACGGATTGAAAATTGTGCTACGTGCAAAATAGGTAAAATTAAGCGAAAGAGCTTCCCAAAAGCAAATGCAAATAAAGCAGAAACACCGTTAGAGCTAATTCATTCGGACGTAGTCGGAATGATAACCCCAACGTCGAAAGGAAGTTCAAATTATTTTGTGACCTTCATAGATGATTACTCTCGATATACGATGGTATATCCCATAAAGGTAAAAGTAAAGTAAAGTAAAAGTGATGTTCTGAACAATTGTTCAGAACATGACTTTTACTTTTCTTTAAATTCTCTTGCTCCGCGAAGTAAGCGAATTTATTTCTATACCCCAAACGATACACATGGATAATCAAGGCGCAATTACTTTACCGAAAAATCAAACGACATCGGAACGAAACAAGTGTATCGATTTACGATATTTCTTTCTTCGTGAGAAAATCGACGAAAATCGGTTGATATTCGATTACATTCCAACAAACAAGAATCTCGCCGATATGTTTACAAAAATTTTGAGTGTCCTGCACACTTGTGTTGGGTACACGAGTCCGAATACGTAATATGCTATTATCAGCATAAAAAATCTCACGCTCACGCTTTTTGCACGGATCCCGTGCAGAAAAATAGTTGGGGCTCCTACTTGGCCCTTTCTAGCTTGCCCGAATCTAAGTACAGTCCTACTAGGCTGGTCACGCTTCAAATTACGGGGCCTTTATAGATTTCCCTGTTAGGGCCTGTAAAGGCTGCCCTATTAAGCCCCTACTAAAATAATAAAGAAAATTGATTGAAAAATATTCATTTTTGCTTATTAAATCGAGTAATCCTGCATTTTAAGTAGATATTACATGATGGTACATATTAATCACTGAAAAAACATATAAAATTTTTTTGACATTGACGGGAATCGAACCTAAGATCCTCCGGATGATGTTGTTGCAATGCGCTTCAGCTCACTCGGCCATTCATATCATATGATTATACAATTTTTTTTGTCTATTTGAATATCGGTAATATGAAATATAAAATGAAATTCGTGTAATATCGTTCGAACTTTATAGATTTATATGATTGCGCCTGCTGTGGTAATAACAGAAGCACATTCAGTTATTTTTCACGGCAATCGGTTATATAAAAAATGATACATTGTATCGTTTTTGTCATTTATAAACATATTCGACGAAGTTGCTTATTTCATTGTTTGCGCGCATTAGTTCGTTAGTATTTGGGTGGACGATCGTCTGACTGACCTGAGGGTTATTACTAGGGTGACCGCGTGGCTGACGACTGATGGTCAATACATAGATGGGTGACCGCTTAGCTGACACTGACCTTCAATAGTTAGATGGGTGATCACCTGGTTAACTCCGACGGGTTTCAGTAAGGGAATAACTTGTCATACCTATTGCAGAATACGTATCGGAAATATAAAAAAATCAAATTATAAAGGGCCTATAAAGTTGCCTATACAGTGCCTATACAGTGCCTATACAGTTGTCTGTAAAGGGTACCTTTGTAGGCAACGAAGAGGCTCAATATGGGTGACCCTAGTGAGGGTTCCACATTTGAGCCTGATTAGGCCCCGAAGTGGACATTTTTTACTATATATTTTGCCGTGGCAACCTCTGTTGAGCCTAGTAGGGTTCTAGAGTGGATTCCCTATTGTGGATGCCACGTTTATACCTAAGAAGGCCCCTTATTTAATCGCGGCTGCCCGAACTAATTTATGCACTGGATAGTGCAGTCTTCGATGCTTACGGAGATGGTTGCTTCGTTGTTATACAGTGAGTGACCTGAAAAAATGATTAAACTTCGAATTACATTGGGAAGAAAAGATTTTTTTATTATAATTTTTATTTATTAATAAGAATTGTTAATTTGATTAAAATTAATAATTTTTATTATTATTCATTTTATTAAATTAATTATATTTTATATACTATTATTTAACAAGGTAATAATAAATAATAATAATAATAAATTAATAATTTTGTTTTCGAAACACTTAGTAGCGCATTTCGCTACTGGATGTCGACTTTTTCCTAAATCTGCAGTCTCACGCTGTTTCTATTTTCGCGTAATAACTGAGTCTCGAAAACCGGAGGACTGCTTTCGTTGCCCTTATCAGCGCAACGCCAGCCATCCCACGGCGATTAAGAGGGCATCACAAACCTGTGAGATGTGCGATACCCTGCATTTTTCGTATTTCTATATTAATGCGCTGCGCCTTTAGCAATACTTTCAATTTCTCATATCGTCAGTCATGTACTGTGACGTGATTTTTTGGAAATCACGATCACAAGGGCTTGTGTTATCGTTACTTGCTATTTTTCAGCATTTTCGAGCTGCTTTCTCTCAAATTTACGTTCTCGGTTTAGCTAAGAATTGTAATTCTTAGGTTTTGTTATTTTTGTTGTAAAGTTTCGGTAGATCGGTGCACTCAAATCTGTCGCGAGGATGAGAGCTCAAAGAAACGAGCAGCCCGCAGACAAGAGTCACCGAACGAGTCTTGCAATTAGTTGTAGACCGGTGTAAATCCGGCGCCCTATTGAGAAAATGTATTGCGCTAGAGAACGGGTGGAGTTTTGTTGGTTGTTTGCAAAGGATGGAGCATCCTGTTGCAGTATAGTGCATAGGTGTGCTGAGAAGGGCCGTTTTCGCGCGAAGCATTAAGGGAGGCATTTGTATAGATTTCGAAAATGTTACCGGCATGATTTGCGTTCCCGATATAGTTACGAGGTGATTCGAGGGAGAGGGCAGTAGTTCTCGAGTAAGGGATTTTGGGAGGGATTAATAATTATTATGACGAGATTTCGATGATTGTTGGAGACAATCAGTCTGGCTCGGGACACCGCCGAGGTGCCTCGAGTCTAACTAAGCGCTCCCGTGTTGACAGTTTTTCTGTCGTTCGCGCGCGCGTCTTTCGCGTAGTTCTCGCGCTCTGTGGCCAGCGTACATCGTACGCTATACGCTCTCGTTTTCGTGAGTTTTATTCGATTGAATAAAACTAAAGTTCCCGTACTTTATTCAGTGCCGTGAGTGCACTGTGTTCTCGTAATTCCTCTGGGATTTTGTTATCGTTCCCCGGAATTAGCAGCAATAATTTTGGGTGAGTTGTTCTCGCATTTTAATTAATTTAATCGAATATTTTCGATTAAAGATCTCGTTCCAAGAAAGCTATTTACTGGGTCATACCTCGACCCTCTCTACCACAACCTAGCAGTCTGAGCGGCCGTGCATTTCCGCAACCGTTCGTTCTCGCAAGCGCATCCAGTTGCGTTTGTTAATTTTACGCGACCCCAAAAATTAACTAAGCTACCGTCTTCTTTGATTTTGTTCTCGATCGTGAGTTTTTGCTCCGAACTTTCGATCTGATTGGAGTCGAGCCTGATCAACTCGATTCCTCGGGCATACCGGTTAGTTAATACCGGTGAAACAAAAATTAACGGGCGCCCACCGGGTTTGCGGATGCGCGAACGAGAGTGGACGGCCGAAGGTGACAGTATCGTGATGTAGTTACCGAATAAAATTTGATTTTATTGGTTACCGATTATGCTCACGAAAAATACGTCACAAATGGCGCCCAACGTGGGGCCACGCCAGTAAATAGCTTGTTACCGTGCGTTTCGTTTATTTTATGTTTTGTTTGTTCGTTTTTGTGTCTTTTGTTTGATTATTTTTGTGTCTTATCGCGTTCTCGTTACGTTGAATTTTGATTAACTCAACGGATCCCTTTCGAACATTTTATTTTTCGAAAGTTCTCGCTCTCGTCTGACTTGTGAATTCTCGGACATTTTATGTCTCGAAAATTCTTGTTTTCGATTAATTTTGTGAATTTTCGAATAGTTTATTTTTTTTGAAAATTCCACGATCCCGGATAAAATTTTCGAATATTTTATTTTTCGAAAATTTTTCGTTCTCGCACTAATTTTGTGCATTTTCGAATATTTTATTTTTCGAAAATTCTACGATCTCGGATTAAAATTTTCCAATATTTTATTATTCGAAAATTTTCTGTTCTCGAAATAAGCTGGTGAATTTTCGAATGCTTTATTTTTCGAAAATTCTCGTTCTCGATTAACTTATGAATTTTCGAATATTTTAATTTTCGGAAAGTTCTGGCTCCCGACTTCCCTCCCCGCGACGCTCATGAAGCGGTCACGGTCGAGCGATGATACCGTTAATCCCTCTATTGTTTCGGCTTCGGCAGTTACGATGAGTGATCCCGATTTTCGACAACCAATTTTTTTTTGTACGGTTCACGGAAAGCTCATGTGGTCTCTCGCTCTCGATATCCGAAATCAACGATTTCGGGGAGACTTCGTCTTGGACCTTCGCCGTGAACGGTCGAAGCAGTCCCGATACGATTTCGCTGCGATCTCGATTGTGAAATACTTTTCACATGTTCCCGTAAATAATACTTTGTTCTCGTCATAAATTATCAGAATTTTACATTTACTTCACAGTTAACTCAGCGATTAAATTTCCATTCTTTTAATTTTGATTTCGGAATTGATTTTCAATTTCAATGGAATTTTTGACTTTGGAATCGCTTCTTGTTCTCGATTGAAATTTAGCTCTCGATTTAGTCTAACATGACTGATCTCGAATTATTTCTCGTTCTCGATAAAATTTGGATTCCAACTTCCTTTTGATCTCGATTGATTTTCGCATTCGAATTTTAAATTTTATTTTCGCTCTCGATTAATTCACGATTCCGAATCGTCTCAGCTCTCGAAATACCGACGAATGTCGCCTCAGTTCTCCGAATACTGACAAAGATTGTTTTTTTTTTGTATTTATTTAATACATATTTTTTATTATGCTCTCTTTGGTCATTGGTTCTCGTGTGTTGCGGTTCGGGAAAATTTTGGGCCTGGCGATCTTGCAGGGATACGTCGGATTCCCTGCTACCCGAGAGTACCAACTCTGTACAGACCCGATAGATTCTCGATTTTGGAGATTTATTCTCCATAAGCTAACGTGAGTACTTGTTCTCGAATTTTTCCGTTTTCAATGGATTCTGATCTCGCATTAATTCCCGAGTTTCGAATTAATTCTCGATTTCGAACTGGAATTAATCTTCAAGTTTCGAATTGATTTCGATATAAAGAAAAATTGGGTTGTAATTAATCCAAGATCCCGATTCGAAGTTAACTTTACGATCTCGAGTTTCTGCTATGTAAGTGGAACTGTCTCTCGTGCAATTCGTTCGCGGGTTTTCGACGCAAATGACTTGCAGAGTTCTCGACGAATTATCAGCTGGAGCACTGATTAATTCGATAAATTAATTTAAGATTTTTGTTTGCGTCGTTCTTGTGTTGTCCATTTTTTTGTTTGTTTTGTTCTTGTATTGTCTATTTTTTCGTTTTTTTTTCGATCTTGTTTTGTCCTTTTTGTTTTTTTTTTATTTTACTATCGTTATTGTATTGTCTCGTGTTGTGCTTGACGATTTCAGTCGCACATCCCTTCTCGTAACGCGATGGCTGTCTTTTCTCGTGCCGAGATAGCAGGCCTCTCGCGTGTTCTCGACTCACTCGCGAATCTTTATGAATCCGTTCAAGCTACCGAATGCAACCAGCGAGTGAGGTATTAGTTACCGTAATGAGGTCGTGAGACCTAGCTCCTGTACAGAGGTTTCGAGCCTTAGTTACCGAAAATGGGTCGCAAGACCCAGCTCCCACAACAAGGAACCTCAGGTCCCAGCTCCCGATAAGATGGGCTCCAGGCCACAGCTCTCGGTGTCGGGTCAATAGACCCAGCTCCCGCCAATGGATGGACATGGATCAGCTCGCGTAAACCCCAGGGAAATCTGCCGGGATGGCGGACCTGGAAAGAATCGCTCCCGACATGGACGACCCTCGGAAGGATCCTCACGCCTCCGTCGGTATCGTTATGCTCTCTTTATACCATTCTCTTTGTTGTCCGTCCATAAAAATGAATATCAAACAGAAAGAGAATTTGAATTATCTTCTCGTATCGCTAGAGTACGCTCGCGTTGATCCCGAATTATCCCCGACCATTATTAGCTACCGACCGTAACCAGTGGGTAATGTCAAACAAGCTACCGATATACATTTTGGTTTGTTGTTCACGAAAAACAGTAATGTTGATTACGATACTTGTTCCCTAATCCGTGAAATTTCAACGGAAACCGAAACCTACGATGCCGTTCTGAACTGTGGTTACGTTTGGTTTTGTGAAGCTACCGTTCCCAATCCCTAATCCGTAACCACCCTTAAGGGGTGGGGAGTTGTGACGTCATTTTTTGGAAATCACGATCACAAGGGCTTGTGTTATCGTTACTTGCTATTTTTCAGCGTTTTCGAGCTGCTTTCTCTCAAATTTACGTTCTCGGTTTAGCTAAGAATTGTAATTCTTAGGTTTTGTTATTTTTGTTGTAAAGTTTCAGTAGATCGGTGCACTCAAATCTGTCGCGAGGATGAGAGCTCAAAGAAACGAGCAGCCCGGCAGACAAGAGTCACCGAACGAGTCTTGCGATTAGTTGTAGACCGGTGTAAATCCGGCGCCCTATTGAGCAAATGTATTGCGCTAGAGAACGGGTGGAGTTTTGTTGGTTGTTTGCAAAGGATGGAGCATCCTGTTGCAGTATAGTGCATAGGTGTGGTGAGAAGGCCCGTTTTCGCGCGAAGCATTAAGGGAGGCATTTGTATAGATTTCGAAAATGTTACCGGCATGATTTGCGTTCCCGATATAGTTACGAGGTGATTCGAGGGAGAGGGCAGTAGTTCTCGAGTAAGGGATTTTGGGAGGGATTAATAATTATTATGACGAGATTTCGATGATTGTTGGAGACAATCAGTCTGGCTCGGGACACCGCCGAGGTGCCTCGAGTCTAACTAAGCGCTCCCGTGTTGACAGTTTTTCTGTCGTTCGCGCGCGCGTCTTTCGCGTAGTTCTCGCGCTCTGTGGCCAGCGTACATCGTACGCTATACGCTCTCGTTTTCGTGAGTTTTATTCGATTGAATAAAACTAAAGTTCCCGTACTTTAGCGCATCCAGTTGCGTTTGTTAATTTTATTGATGTTGGAGAGTTTCGGCCAGTTGCGTTTGTTAATTTTACGCGACCCCAAAAATTAACTAAGCTACCGTCTTCTTTGATTTTGTTCTCGATCGTGAGTTTTTGCTCCGAACTTTCGATCTGGTTGGAGTCGAGCCTGATCAACTCGATTCCTCGGGCATACCGGTTAGTTAATACCGGTGAAACAAAAATTAACTGGCGCCCACCGGGTTTGCGGATGCGCGAACGAGAGTGGACGGCCGAAGGTGACAGTATCGTGATGTAGTTACCGAATAAAATTTGATTTTATTGGTTACCGATTATGCTCACGAAAAATACGTCACAGTACTTATATATTTCCAAAATTTATAAGTTCAACTCCAGGAACCGAACCCGACGGTCGGCCCTCATAATTACCAGTCGCAAAAATATATTTAAAGAGAAATCTGTTTTTACCTATTTTAAATACATCGTGTTTTATCGTGTTTAATCTGTGTTTTAATAAAATTATATTGTTATTGTGTTTTAAATTGTAGTGTTGCAAATTTTATATATTTATTTGTAAAAAAAATCATGAGAAATTACCAGACACCTGCTTCGAACCCTGGCCAGCGCATTCTGGCCTAAAACGAAGAAAATCACCTTAACTTCGTTGCGTTTATTGGAAAATAATAAAATCTATGACGTAACAGTGTGTCTTTTTATGGTAGTTTATGCATTTTAAAAAAGTGTTTTACCTTGAACGATCAATATAGAATACGATCCAGGCGGTGCCAACAACTCACGATCGTGAGTCGTTGGCACCGCCAACATACAACGGAGAATCGATTCTCCATTGTATGCTGAAAAGTTAAGACACAAATAACGATAGAAGAGCAATGAAGTATTGCTATCTGTAAAACACAATTGTACTCACTGAAACTAGTCTTCACAATTCATCCGGCGTCTCCTGAAAATAGTTGGCCAAGAGCGGAAACATGACAGCAATGGCCGGCGTGACACAGCGCACTGCGGTCATCGATCATTGAAATTCGGATATTAAATCCAGTCCCTTCATTGCCACGATATCCAACGTAGTTGGCCCTTTTTCTGCCTTGCACACTACCGTGTGCAATCAAGTAGCGGCCGTCAGTAAAGCACGGATAATCTTCGAAGAACTTGGCGAGGTTGCGTTGTTGGCGTTAATGACCAGCCTTTGAGACGCATCAGTGATGCTAATCCAGAGTTGTGATGCTAAGCTCCAGCATTGCAATGACGTCTCTATTTCAAGAATTATATAAGGCTCGAAGGGACGGACGTTTCTCTCCTTGGCTTTGGGTTGATTCGTTCTCTGGTAGCAATGGCTGGTACTTAAGGCATCCATATTCCTTGTGTTTCTGGGAGATATCAAGCTGTACGGTAGGCTGACCGACGTTTTCATCGTCCGGTACCCCGGTCTTTGATTTTTGATAGTTTACAGCGTTGTACAACTGCGCGCCGAAAGATTCGGAACCAGCCCTTATGACATGACCAATTATCTGATCTCCAAATGTTTCCGGGTACCCGAGTAGAAATTCTGATACTGGCGCAACAAGGGCATTATCAGGTAGACCGTAGTTCGTTATCAGGCAGTGTCAAAGCAACCGGACCGGGCCCGCTGCCAAAACGTAACGTTGGGGTTGACACGGCCATGATCAGGGAGACTGTTAAGGCCATGATCCGGGAACTGTTCAGGCCATAACCGGTGAAATTGCTCAGGCCATGATCAGGATACCTGTTCGAGCCGTGACCAGACTCGAGTAAGGCCCCTATCTGAAATTGTCTAGACAGGAAATTCATAAATAAATTAAAACGCGTCTTATATTTTGGTTTTTTTTTTTAAATTACTTTAAGCTTTTCAACTTAAAAAACTTTCATATTCACTGCATATTATTTTGCGAGAAACACAAAAAGTTGAGTTAAAGTGTGCCAAAATTGATCGGACTTCTCGATTGTAATGTTACCTTAAAAAAAACTCGCGAAATGAATAATAAACACTCGAAACATACATCTAGTAAGGGTCGAGTACGGTTTCCTGATCAAAATTGGTGCACAAAATGACGCTGGGGTTAACGGAATGATAATACGTATTGTAACGTGGTATTTTCTGCGCACCTCGTTACTGCTGCTTTAATAATTAAAAAGACCACAAATTGCACGCTGTCTGCTGTCGAACCCTTTCAGAGGCAAAAATTAGCTTTAAAATAGGTTAAGTTATCGTTAATTGTAATATTAATTATAACTATTTGAATAAGATTCTGTGTTCCTTGTAATTTCGACTCCTCACTGGTCCCTTCAAGAACGCAACTACCGAGGGAGTGATTTAAGGAGACGTCGTTTTCTTCGTTTCGCTGTCGGGATACTGTCCAGTCCCCGGGACGAGTATCGTAGCCCTGAGAAATTGAGGAACCCGAAGGGAGGTGACCAGTAGACGTAGCCTCACCTTTATGAGGAGGGAATGCCGAGTGGAGGTTGGATTTCCCGACGAGATCATTCCCCTCGTCGACGAAATCCAAAAGCTAAGACAGAGAGTCGCGGGCGCCCGAGCAGTTACGGCAGTTCTGTTCTCTCCAAAAATAGGGCAAAGAACCTCATAAGCAATTGGAGGGATCTCTCGTTTGTTGGATGACAATAAATGTCCCGGAGCAGCCCCTGGATCCAGCTAGGAGCGAGAACTCCAGGCATGCCACCAACCAACGAGTGGACGAGCGGATCCATGAACGCCCAAAGAGCCACTGCCAGAGATCTATCCTCGGAGTATCTGTGCCGAGATGCGGCACATTTGTCGAACCAGGATGCCCACGGGATCTGCAGGACGGCAGCGTTGGCCGGTCCACGGTAGTTACCGTCACCGCAGGCTGTTGTCACGACGAGCAAAAATTTCCTATCATCTTTAAGGGAACATCAAAGTTCACGGGCTAAGAGGAGCTCGTATACGTTACCACGCAAATTCTCGCTGTCGGATGTGGAACGTTTCGATGACACATTTTTCGTTAGTATTAGTAAGAGTGGGGCAGCGTAACGAGGAGCAACGACGATGAGGGCTAGCAACGAGAGAGGGACGATCGGCACGCGCCGTCAATTTTCGGCGATCGAGATCAATAAGTGGGGATTAGTCGCTCCAGATTTCGGAATGAGAAGAATCATTAGTACCTCTTCGCGATTAGCAGTGATCGACGACAGACGTGCGGAAGTGCTAGTCAAGTTTCAGTAAAATCGGTCCATGCCAGATCTTCGTTGAGCTGCCATACCTCTCGGAAAAGGATTTTGGAAGATCTACACGAGGACCAGTGCCAGCGAGGGCCGTAGTACCCGTATCCCGGGATTATGTTGTCGTGTTCAGATTGTGAGTAATTTTGAAAGATAATTATAATAGTAAAAATAATAAATTATTGTCGAGTGAGTTGCTCGAGTCGAGTAAGGCCCTGGAAGGGTAATTGCTGTCGCGAGAGGTCTACTCGTTCATAGTTTATAGTTAACTAGTATTTTGTTGTTGAAAAATTTATTGCGAATTATTTTCTTTTCAATAGTGAAATTTTATATTAAGGTTTTATTCCGTCAAACCACTCCGTTCCCTTTGCGAATCCTGTCTCGTAATTCGTCATTGATTAATTTAAAAGAAAAACGTAAATTATCGTCTTTGTAATTTATAATTTCGTATTTGTATTATTTTGGGTGTGGCGAGCGAGCTTTGATACTGTGATAATTGGTGTCAGAAATAATTCAGCATATGTAGTGTTAATTTATTAAATCGCTCAATTCAGTCAGACAGTAGTTAGTTAGCTCTCTAAACTTCGTGCTGTCGTACCGGCCTCAGTCTCCGAAAGAGAATCCCGGTAAATTTAGTCTTGCCATCTTAAGCCGAGTTCCTGAGGAGAATAATTCCCATTTTGAGAAATCTTTAAGTGAGTGATCGCAAATCGTGTTGTATCGGGAGATTAATCCCGCGTGAACAAAACGACTGTAATTGTGATAATCAACCGAATCTGTAGAAAAGAGATTGCGATTAGGGAATTATTTAGTGGATAGGAAAGTAGTTAGTGAGCGTAATTTATTTCTGTAGGCTAGTTAGAATTATTAAACTTTATTTGAGCATGATTTTAGTTATTAATAAGAGTGTCCGCAAACCACGAATAACCAACGCGGTATAGAGGTTGTCGATCTGAGCCGGAGAAATATCATGCGGAGATATTTCTTGGGCAATACGGTATTAATTTCTGTTTTGTTCCTTACGATTTATTGTAATTACTGTTTTGAATTTTGGCATTTCTAATTTTCTATTTTTTTCTACAATTCTAATTTTCTAATTTTTACATTTGAAATTTATTTGATATTTTTAATATTTTTCTGAATATATCATTAATTACTTTTGTTCATTTAATCCTGAGATCTAAGCTACTGGTGTATGAGCCGTCCCGTTTTTCTCGTTGTCGAATCAGCTAGTAGCCAAGTCAAATCGGCGTTCTTATTGTTTTATTAGGGTCGTCTTTTGGCGGCTGGCGCCCATGGGAGGCAGCTGAGGAAACGTGGACGAAGGTGCCGGAGAAAGTATTTTTTCGGTTACAGTATCTAATCAGGACCTTGTACGGCTTCCTGACTAAAGTTGACTCGCGAGATGGCGCTGGGATTAATACGGCATGAGAATTTATATCTAATCAGGGCCGCGTACGGCTTCCTGACCAAGGTATGCACACCAGATGGCGATTGGGTATTATCAGGCACCTCTCTCCGCACAAAATCAGGTCCCTGTAATGCATTCCACAGAAAGGCAAGCCTTAAGATTTCCCGATCGCGGCCTGATTTGTCCTCATGCACCCGTGATAGAATTTCTACTCGGGTACTTCCTAACCCCGTGCTTGGCGATGCGGTATGCCGTTTTTCTCAGGCTGTCTTTCAACACGTCGATCATCTTGAGTGTGAATCATCTTGATTGAACGTCTGTCAAAAGCAATTGCACGTTTACCATCTTCACAGCTCTTTAAGAGCCTTCGGGGAAAACGGCTCCAGACATTAACGCCAAGACAATCTATATGGTACATAACAAAGTCATACACAATATTTTATGTGTTTGATGCACAATATTAAATTCAAATGAAATGTTTACGATATATGTTAACAAATAGAATAATAAAATTACGTACTTTATAAGGTGCATCAGGCAGCGCCAATTTCTGCTTTTCTTTGTCCATCACGTCTTTCATAGTGGCGCCTGCTACCAAAAGCTTCTGCGCCCTGTTGTGTGCAACGATTTTGAACAGAGGCATGGTACTGTTATCTGTCTGATCACTGAATATTCGGCAAAACGTTTTGCAATGAGAAAGAGAAAATATACGTTAAGAACGTTATCTACGAAATGAAGGCTTATCAATACAGCATAATTACTCTATAAGAAGGAAAAAAATTACTATTATTTTTGATAAACGCAGAGTTATCATAGCGGATGCTGAATGAATCCGTAGTGTGGCTTAACGTAAAGAACGTCCTTAATTTTATATATGTTGAGCGCTGCTGTGCTCGGTAATGCATTTAGGTCCATGCAAAAGTGTCTTCAATACTTCGATGAGGATAAATACGACTTCTCGATCAGCCAATATCAAACAGATGCACCCAACCTCGATGTTGAATTGATATCCGGAATGGTGAACAATGCGGGCATCCCCCTTGTTGTAGAGATCTCTTTTATCATTATTTCTACGCATTCTTGAGCTTTCTCCGGTACATTCACTTTCTTAACAGCATTTTGAAGTTCATTGCTGTATAAACTGCTTACAAAATTGGAATTTCCTTTCATTTCTAAAACGGATTTTATATCGCCACCAAAACGAAGATAACGTTTGAAGAGCTCGTGCTTATCAGTCAGCGTCTTGGTTAGGTTAATGCAATTTTGACAAAATCTTGCAATCCTTTTGAAATACGTATGCTTGCTTTCGAAGCGCATGGTACATACTTTCATTAATGGCCCGAATAGCAATATCAGTTTAGGATAATGACTTACAAATTGGTGTTTCGGTCTGAGTTTTTCCGGAAGTTGCATCCTGAGGGAAAGAGATTTACTTATCACCTCCTCGAGATACGAGGGATAGGATTTGTGGATCGCCGGTGCACAGACGATTTCAACGATTTCGGTGAGTAATAGGATAGTATTCCAAGCTTCGTTGTAAATATCTTTCACTTTGTCTTCAATCAAGAGGGGAACAAGTCAAAGAAAACCCCATATATGCCAGGCGCCACCGATGCAAATTTCTTTTTTGGTGAAACGGGGCAAGGCTTATCTCTTCGGTCTGCACAAGAATACGGGAATTTTTCGATGCGCTTATTCAGTGTTGTGTAAGAAAACCAACGTTCTCTAACCTACTTATCGAGGAATAACTTTAAGTCAAATGTTACAATTCCTTCCATCAAATCGTGTGCAAGGCAGGGAGGGAGTCCTGGCCCACAAACGTGAAAATATACTCCAACGCGTTGAAAGCAGAATTAAATTTTACTCCCTTAAAATTGTTGTCCTCGCCACCTTTACTGAGGGCTTCTTCATACGATGCTATCGACCTTGCCTCATATTTTTGCAATATGCCACGTTTGTTAGACAATTGGTCTCGAGTAGTCATGCAATATCGACAGATATATGATGAGCTGCTAAAGTTTTCGACGAATCCTCCGAATTTATGGCTACCGAGATTGTAACCCGTTATGCAAACAATGGCACCTTTGATCAGTAATCCAGTTCCCAATTTTATTCCATTCGTTTCAATATTTTTCAAATCCTTGACAATTCAGTTGTATACCTTCGTGTGATCGAATTTAATGATTAAACGAACTTACCTGTAAGTGAAGTTCTATCATAATTGTATGGAGCGCCTCTTCCGATAGATCAAACATGTAGTACCCCCTACTCTATACCGATGATTCACAAGTCCAAAGCTAAATTAAAAGTTTTTCCGCCGTCTGCGCCACCGTCGTTGGCAACGCTCGTTATTCTCTTTAAAGTACTGCCGTAATCTGTAATCGGGTCTTCTAATGAGATTAGAAGAAGAAGGGTAGTAATTACTATTATTCGGGTGGGAAAGATCTATCGGAAGAGGCGCTCCATACAATTATGATAGAACTTCACTTACAGGTAAGTTCGTTTAATCATTAAATTGTATTCCGCGCCTCTTCTGATAGATCAAACATGTAGATGTTTAAAGCTTATTATTACGGCAGCAACGTTTTATATTAACGTATCAATAGAACAAATTTAATTATAGTTACAGAACTGAAATATAAACGTTCTTATATAACAACAAAGGGCAAGAGTTTGTTACGTTTCTCAAATTGCCGTGGCGAAGTCAGTTCTGTCACGAGTGAGTTCACGGTCATAAAAACGTGCAAAAGTGGCGGAATTTTCCGTCCATCCCGCAGTCTTGCGTATTAAATCTACGCTAATGCCCTTCCTTTTGGCCGCTCACGTCGCGGCATGTCTCGTACGGTACGCAGAAAATCTATCCGTGTCTATCCCACTGGTTTTCAGGACACTTTTCAACCAACGGCTCAATGTCTGCATAGAAGGCTTTTTATACGGTTTCCGAAAAGAAAGAAATAATGTCTCGGTCGTACCGCGAAGAACTTTCGTTCTCAAAATGTACGACTCCAGTGTAGCCGCTGGACAAACCGAAGGATCTCGCTCGTAAAAGGGAATTACTAACAATGGTTGATTTCTACCAATACCGCTTGTCTTTATCCTATCAGGTATCTTAATTTCAATAGCCTTATCGATTTTGTGTATGTTAACCACCTTAATAAGACTCAACGTTTGGATTCCTTGCCCAGTGACCAAGCGAGAAGGGCATCTAGCTTCAGGCTAAGTTTTTCCAACGAGATTTTCTCATTAGGATACCACTGAGCTATAAAATTGAGTACTAATTTTGGGTCCCAGGTGACATCATATTTTGGTTGCGGCGGTCTTTTTTTTTATAACACCTTTGAAAAACCGTTTTGGTCTATCGTCTTGGCCAATCTCAGGACCAAGCAACAACGATATTGCCGATCGAAATGAGTTAAGGGTCCCATAGGACGCACCTCGTTTCAATTGTTCCGTAAGAAACCTAAGTATATCTTTAATACTTGTCACCAAAGGATCCACGCAGTTCGATCTTCTATATTGCCATCATTTTTTCCACGCTACATTGTATTGCTTCTGCGATGAATCGCTGAGAGATGACATCATTACTTCTATTGTTTCTTCGGGAACAACAATTATACCCATCGATCCTTCGGATTTGATCTTCTGTAACACACGCAAAACCAAGGCGAATGGAGGGAATGCGCAAAAGAATGATTTCCATTCAATTGTAAATGCGTCTATAGCGAAAGAATCCGGATCCCTCTGCCACGAGACGTACCACCCGCACTTCGCATTTTCTCGCGTGGCAAAAAGATCAACCTCGGGCCTACCTAACTTCTCTACGATTTCTTGAAAAGCCTCATTCGACAGTTTTCTCGATTCTGTGTCCGCCTCTACATTATCTTTTGACGAAATATATGATGCGAAGATTTCGAGCCTCGCACCACGTCCATATCTCTTTTGCTAGACCACTCAATTTCGGAAAACGAATGCTACCCATGCGATTGATGTACAACTCCCGTCATCGATGCCTGGTTTACCCCTTCCGTTGTCATTCCGAGATGAGTAGTCAGGTTTCCAATCTAACTCGAAAGTACAACGATTGTTACTTCGTGGCGCTGCGAGCACACGAAACGATGGATTTGGACCGAATGTCACGTGGGAACTGTCAAAGTTATGAACTGTTAATTTGTTCAAACATATGTTTTTGGTGATAGTATAGTGTATAATAATGTGCATCGTGATTTGCATCGTAGCAAAAGATTCATTACTTATACAATTCTTTCGCAGATTTGACAAGTGAGAAAAATCGTTTATGGAATTTTGTTGTGATCGATTTTCGCATAGTGCGACATCGGAAATCGATAATTTTGCCTGAAAAATAATTCCACGCAATAGCAGTTGACATTATTCCACAGAACTTTATTAATATGAAATGAATTATATTAGCATCCGGTATTTCATTATTATATTTCTCAGCATTATCCCCATGTACGAATCTCAAACCGGCTGGGTCTTGGCGCAGTACCGTTGCCAACGTTGACGGTACTGGCGAGTAATACTGGGGAGGTATTGTAACATTACAGACTCAACGCTGGCGCAACGTTGGGATGATCATACCGGTCCTATGTTTGCCCCTTGGTATTGGCATGGTACTGGCTAGCGGTACTGGTGAAGTACGTTGGGCCAGTACTGGACCAGAGTTGAACCGTAGTCCCGAGGAGAATCTTCAGTCTGTACAGTGCCAGTAAGGTTTTTCTAACGATGCCGGTGCTGGCAACTAATTCTGGTAAGGTACAACCGATACTGAAGAGGTATTGACTGAACGATGGCACAACTCCGGGATGATCATACCGGTCCAACGCTTACCTCACGGTATTGCGCCGACACTGAGTGTGAGCCGTTGGGCCGAGGTCCAGTTTCAGAAGCGAGCCAGTACCGAACCAGAACCGAATATTAATATTCATATTATTATTAAATTTATATATTACATAATAAAAATATGTTATGATATTAATTATATTGGTAATATTATTTTAGTAACATTAAAAAAAGAAAAAAGTGATTCCTTTACAATTACAATTTTTCCGTGATGCTCCCTGAGAAGTGATGTGTGGGGATTTGAACCTAAGACCTATCGACCTACCTAACTACCTATCTACCTAAGAACGTACACGCTAACCACTAGACCAAACCGACTATATGGATTTCTGATACTAGACTTTCATAAAGGTTGCTTCGAGTATAACAATCACAGAAATATAGACGGATTTGAGTAAAAATATGCCACCCGGTATTTTCGAGGTCGCTGATTACGAATCTGATCTCAAAATTGAGAGATTCAAAATGGCGGAGCCAATATGGCGGACCGAAAATGCTAAAAGTAACGTGGTGTGAATAAGACTCCGTACCCGAAAGCTATTTATGTCGTTGACTACGAACCTTAACTGCACATTAGGAAATTCGAAATGGCGAATCCAATATGGCGGACCAGATATTAAAAACCGTTTCGATTTAGATGAAACTCAACACCCATAGGTTTTCGCAGTCCCTGATAACGAATCTGAATACGAAATTCACGAATTAAGTCACGGGTCCAAGATGGCGTATCGAAATGCAGAATTTCAAAATGGCAGACCAAAATGTAAACCGTAACTAAATTTCAATCAGAGACTGGATACGTAAAGGATTTCGATGTTACTTTATACGAATATGAATACAATTTTCGGCCAGCGTTGGGACAGTGTAACTCCAGTACTCTAACGAGTCTTAGATATCCGTCGACAATATTATAAAGTCTGTATAAAACATAAATTTCGGTGCAGTATAATGCCAGTACTTAGTTGTATGTCAGGCTGATACTAGCAAAGTTTGCTCTATAACAATAAAATAAGTTTCGGCCTAGTCCGGGCCCAGCACTCGGACAGCTCTCGGCGGTGTTCCGGCAATATATTCAACCAGTACAACGCACACCTGTTGGGACAGTATTACCCCAGTACTCAGTCGAATGCCAGGTTAGTATTGGCAAAATTTGCTTGCCGACAAAAAGACGAGTTTCGGCGAAGTGGGCTCCCAGTACTTGGACGACTTTCGCCGGTGGTCTGGAAATATATTCAGCCAGTACGAAGGACAACTGTCGGAACAGTATTATTTCAGTACTCAGTCGCATGTCAGGGTGGTACTGGCAAAGTTTGCTCGCTGACAATAAGATGAGTTTCGGCCTAGTCCGGGTCCAGCACTCGGACAGCTCTCGGCGGTGTTCCGGCAATATATTCAGCCAGTACAACGCACAACTGTTGGGACAGTATTACCCCAGTACTCCGTCGAATGCGAGGCTAGTATTGGCAAAGTTTGCTTGCCGACAAAAAAACAAGCTTCGGCGAAGTCCGCTCCCAGTACTTGGACGACTTTCGCCGGCGGTCTGGAAATATATTCAGTCAGTACGAAGGACAACTGTCGAAACAGTATTATTCCAGTACTCAGTCGTATGTCAGGGTGGTACTGGCAAAGTTTGCTCGACGACAATAAGATGAGTTTCGGCCTAGTCCGGGTCCAGCACTCGGACGGCTCTCGGCGGTGTTCCGGCAATATTTTCAGCCAGTACAACGCACAACTGTTGGGATAGCATTACCCCAGTATTCTGTCGAATGCCAGGCTAGTATTGGCAAAGTTTGCTTGCCGACGTTAAGACGAATTTCGTTGAAGCCCACGCCCAGTACTTGGACGAACCCCGGCTGAGTGCCGTCCATGTTATCATGGACGTACTGGCCACAAGTACTGACGCAGCATGGTGCCAATTGTTAATCGGTGATGTGACAACACTGTCCAACGCCACTTGGCGGCCAATTCCGTTTTAGTACTGGACCGTATTGGCAACTCTGGCAGTATATCAGAATTCGTACATGGGCAAAATAGAATGTTTATCGAGGGACAGGTTTTAACAAAAAAACGGAATGCTTTTATCGAACCAATGCCTTCCTCTGAAATAGGCATTTTCAAAATCGCGCTGCCTACTGGCTTAGGCATTATATTCGCATTAATGCTATTTCTGAAAAGTGCATGATATTGCCAATTCGTAACCGTACATACGTTATCAGCCTTTTGCATATGTAAGCATTGCTGATGGATAGAAAGAAGCGAGACGATTTATGTATCAGTAGAGCAAAAAAAAACGAATAATATTAATGAAAAAAGTTGTCAAGCGAAAAATACATTTTTTTTGTATTATGAAAATAAAATACGTTTACAAACCAGAAGATTCCAATTTCTTTCTTGAGCTAATACTTAAAAGTAATCTTGAGGCATGCGACGGAAAGACTATAATATTCTAGTATCCCATTAAAGGAAATCCCATACAAATAACCCAAAACCCACACCTTACTTTGACTTCAGATTCGTAATTAGTTCAAGATTCAAAACCATCCAGCAATGCAGTTATGCGATACGTGTAACACGTATCGCACCAGTATGGTCACATTGCTGGACGACATGTCTGGCGACAGCTATAATAATTTACTCGGCAACTATATGACAGCTTTCTTACAAGCCATGGCCAGTACTGATTCGACTGGTAGGCCGAGTGTTGGTGATATTTTTTAGCCAGTAAGAACAATAAGTGTTGGGGCGTTATGACCCCAATACTGAGTCACAAGCCAGGCTGGTACTGGCAAAGTTTGCTCACCGACAATAAGACGAATTTTGTCCTAGTCCGCGCCCAGTACTCAGACGACTATCGGCAGTGTTCTTGCAATATTTTTAGTCAGGACAAAGCACAACTGTCGAGACAGTATTATTCCCGTACTCAGTCGCATGTCAAGCTAGTACTGGCAAAGTTTGTTCGCCGACAATAAGACGAGTTTTGGTCAAGTCCGTGCCCCGTACTTGGACGGCATTCGTCGGTGGTCCGGCAATTTTTTCAGCCAGTGCAAAGCACAACTGTCGGGACAGTACTGCCCCAGTACTCAGACGCATGCCAGGCTAGTATTGGCAAAGTTTGCTCACCGACAATAAGACGAGATTTGGCCAAGTCCGCGCCCAGTACTCCGACGACTTTCACCGGTGCTCCGGCAACATTTTCAGCCAGCACAAAGGACAACTGTTGGGACAGAATTACCCCAATATTGAGTCCTAAGCCAGACTGGTACTGGCAAAATTTGCTCACCGACAATAAGATGAGTTTTGTCCTAGTCCGCGCCCAGTACTCAGACGACTATCGGCGATGTGCCGGCAATATTGTCAGCCAGCACAAAGCACAACTGTCGGGACAGTACTGCCCCAGTACTCAGACGCATGCCAGGCTAGTATTGGCAAAGTTTGCTCACCGACAATAAGACGAGTTTTGGCCAAGTCCGCGCCCAGTACTGCGACGACTTTCACCGGTGCTCCGGCAACATTTTCAGCCAGCACAAAGGACAACTGCTGGGATAGTATTACCCCAATATTGAGTCGTAAGCCAGACTGGTACTGGCAAAATTTGCTCACCGACAATAAGACGAGTTTTGTCCTAATCCGCGCCCAGTACTCAGACGACTATCGGCGATGTGCCGGCAATATTGTCAGCCAGCACAAAGCACAACTGTCGGGACAGTACTGCCCCAGTACTCAGACGCATGCCAGGCTAGTATTGGCAAAGTTTGCTCACCGACAATAAGACGAGTTTTGGGGAAGTCCGCGCCCAGTACTCCGACGACTTTCACCAGTGCTCCGGCAACATTTTCAGCCAGCACAAAGGACAACTGTTGGGACAGTATTACCCCAATATTGAGTTGCCAGCCAGACTGGTACTGGCAAAATTTGCTCACCGACAATAAGACGAGTTTTGTCCCAGTCCGCGCCCAGTACTCAGACGACTATCGGCGGTGTCCCGGCAATATTGTCAGCCAGTACAAAGCACAACTGTCGGGACAGTACTGCCCCAGTACTCAGACGCATACCAGGTTAGTACTGGCGCAGTTTGCTTGCCAACAATAAGACGAGTTTCGTCCAAGTCCGTGCCCAGTACTTGGACGACCGCTGGCTGAGTGCCGTATATTTTGTCTTGGAAGTACTGGCCACCACTACTGGCGCGGTACGGAGCCAGAGGTTGATCAGTACTGTAACAGCACTGCTCAACGACACTTGGCGGCCGATCCCGTTCCAGTACTGGACCGTATTGGTAACTCTGGCAGTATACCTGAATTCGTACATGGGTCGTTGTCGATGGGTTCATCTATATTTACTTTAATAAACTGAACAATAATCCATTTGATTGAACTTAATACACTTAATTGAATAGCAGCTTTGAATTTTTACTTTCGCTGGAAGTTGTTTGTTGTCGATTTGACAATAAACAATTGCTGCGAAACGGAGAATAATTTTTTTTTTTAACCAAAAACCATCATCGGATAAACATGCACCGGTAACAATCGGTAGTTTCAAACATAGACCGGTGGTCGAGTGGAAAGTCTGCGGCTTGATATCCAGAGGGTTTAAGGTTCAAAACCAAATAATTCTGTTTTTATTTTTTTCTCTCTCCCTCGAAGAATTTGGAACCAAGTTCAGAGCAACGTGGGAGCAAAGGGAATGTAAGGTGAGAACAATGTGAGAGCAAGGGAGGAGGAAGGTGAGAACAAGGCGAGAGCAACGTGAGAGCAAGGGAGGAGGAAGGTGAGAACAAGGCGAGAGCAACGTGAGAGCAAAGGGAATGTAAGGTGAGAACAACGTGAGAGCAAGGGAGGAGGAAGGTGAGAACAAGGTAAGAGTAAATTTAAAGCACAGTGAAAGCTCGAAACGGATTAGTCTAAGAATTGTCGTCCACCGTCATACTTTTCTTTTCACGAATAATATTTGATCATAAAAATGTATAAAATTGCAGAGTTAACTCGAAAACTTTATGTAAATGTTACCTCGTAAGATGAAACGAAATGTTGAAGTATGAAGAGGATTTGATCGCCATTGACTTCCTGTAGTTTCTTTATTTTTTTAAATATTCCATTACGGTGTTTTTGTGTATGAAGCAGCCGCCCTTTATTCTCCCTTTCGCAGGATTTTGTTTGTAGACGATTTCACAACAAATAGATGCTTCGGAAGGGAGAATATATTTTTTTTTACCAAAAACAATCATCGAATAAACATGCACAGGTAACAATCAGTAGTTCCGAACGTAGACCGGTAGCCGAATCGAAAGTCCACGGCCTGAGTCATAGAATTTGAACCACTCGTACGGTGTGTGTCAAATTCGTACCTGGCCTATGCGTCGTGTCAATTCGTGAGTGAATGAGATTTAAACTGGGTATCACGAATTATGCGAAAGCCAACACGCCAAAGAAAGTTTTCTTCCGCCTCCCTTGCTCTCACATTGTTCTCACCTTACGTTCCCCTTACTCTCACATTGTTCTCACCTTACGTTTCCCTTACTCTCACATTGTGCTCACCTTCCTCCTCCCTTGCTCTTACATTGTTCTCACCTTACGTTTCCCTTACTCTCACATTGTGCTCACCTTCCTCCTCCCTTGCAATTACATTGTTCTCACCTTACGTTCCCTTTACTCTCACGTTGCTCTGACCTTAGTTACAAATTGCTCGAACTTTGCTCTAACCTGGCTCTAACCTTACGTGTATCTTGCACTGAATTTTCGTACTCCCGAGGTGTTACCACGTAACATAGAAAATTAACAACCAACTTTGAGTATTGAAACTTGTGCTCCACGATCGTGAATTGGCCGTCATTTCTCACAACCACCAATCGACTTTGCATTGTGACGACAATACTCCTGTTGTTGTGCTCCAAAGTTGGGAACAAAAATGAATATCTTTGTTCGCAGGGACTTTTTCGTCGTCAAGTCTACAAGGGAAAAGTGCTTGCGAGAAAAAAAAAAAAATTATTTGGTTTTGAACCCTAAACCTTCCGGATATCAGGTCGCAGACTTTCCACTCAACTACCAGTCCATGTTTAAAACTACCGATAATTACCGGTGGATGTTTATTCGATGATGATTTTTGGTAAAAAAAAAAATGAATCTCCCTTTCGCAGCAATTGCTTATTGTCAAATCGACAATAAACAACTTTCCGAGAAAGTAAAAATGAAAAGCTGCTACTTTTCAATTAAGTGGATTAAGTTCAATCAAGTGGATTAGTGATCAGTTTATTAAAGTAAATATAGATTAACCCGTCAAGGACGACAACGAAAATGCTGAGAAATATAATGATGAGATACCGGATGCTAATATAATTCATTTCATATTAAGAAAAGTCTGCGTAATGATGTCAATTGCTACTGCGTGGAATCATTTTTCAGGCAAAATTATCGATTTCCGATGTCGCACTGTGCGAAAATCGATCACAACGAAATTCCATACACGATTTTTCTCACTTGTGAAATTTGCGAAGGAATTGTAAGGGTGATAAATCTTCCGCTACGATGCGAGTCATAATGCATATTATTATACACTATACTATGACCAAAAACATATGTTTAAACGAAATGACACTTTAAAACTTTGACAGTTCCCGCGTGTCATTCAGTCCAAATCCATCGTTTCGTGTGCTCGCAGCGCCACATCCTGATTTTACCAAAACTAGTGGATTTGTTTAGATGGGAAACGTCATGAACGGAAAGTGTCAACCAGGCATCGATGACGGGAATTGTACGAAATCGCTGTTGTATTATCTATCCTTAAGAGGATGTCACAATCTTTGGCATCGTCAGCGAAACACTTTAAAGCGAAAAACGCGGCTAATAATTCTTAAAAAAAATTATGTGGTACTGTCTCTCCTCAGCTGTCCAATGACCGTTCGCTTTTTTACCCTCGCAACAAGCCCCCCAACCTGTTCGCGATGCGTCTGACGAAATTTCTCGAGTATAACGCTTGCTTCTAATAGACATATTCTTGTAATAGATATTCGTCTTCCACCATTTAAACTCGCCTTTCAATTTCGCTGGGATATTCATAAATGCCTCGTAATTATCAGAATTCTCGGTAAGAGCAAGATATTTCTCTCTCTCGAAATCCTTTACATGCGCCCAACCGTACTTGACGGCTCCGCAATAAAAACCGAGAGTACCTATAAAGGCTGCGAATTCCCTTATCTTACATCTTGTCGTTTTACTGAACTTCTCGATCTGTGATCTAAGTTTTTCCGTCTTTTCTCCCGGAAGCTCGACCGTCATCTTTTTTGAGTAAAAAACAAGACCTAAAAATGTACATTTTCGAGATGGAATCAGTTGGTTTTTTGCAACGTTCACATTAAAACCTAATTCCTCTAGTAGCGCGCAAGTCTGCTTGACGTTCTCTGAGCACTCAGCATATGAGTCACCTAGTAATAAAAAATCGTCGAGATATATTACAGAAAAGTGTCCTCGTGACCTCAAACTTGTTGCTACAGGTCGCATCATTTTTGTAAACACATATGGAGCAGAACTGAGACTGAATGGCAAACAAACGAATTCAACCTTTCTGTCAAAACGAAAAAAACGTAAATATTTTCTATCAGCCTCTCTGATTGATATTGCATAATACGCGTCCTTGAGGTCAACTTTTGCTAAAAAACAGTTATGGTTTATCAGCCGTTTTGCCGTGTTACCATCCTCCAATTTGAAGTGCTCGGTTCTCACGAATGTATTCAAATTTTTTAATTTAGGATTAATCTGTGAGAACCGTCGGGCTTAGGTACTAGGAAGATAGAAGAAATGAATTGGCCTTTGGCCTCGTGAGACTCCCGAATGACACCTTTTTCCAATAATTCTTCTATCTTTCCTGCGACAAGGGACTTCTCACTGCTTGACCACGATGACTCATTTGGGGGAAAAGATTGAACCACTTGAGATTCAAACTCTATTTTGTACCCTTTGACCCAATCGAGAATAATTTGATTCGCGGTGATACGTTCCCATTTTCTCATATGGAACCTGAGTCTCGCTGCTGTCGTACTTACTTCTAACAGATTTACTTCTTCGATGGTCCGCGGGCTTGTTCATCCTCTAAATCGCTCGTTTTTTAGATTTCTTTCCCATTTTTACTTTTAATTCGACGGCGATACGTGTGGATATCCCGGCACAAAGAAGAAGAATGACGAGCGTGGCCAACGACGGTAGCGCAGACGGCGGAAAAAGTTTTAATTTAGCTTTGGAATTGTGGATCATCGGTATAGAGTAGGGGGTATTACATGTTTGATCTATCGGAAGAGGCGCGGAATACAACTCTTTTTCTTTGCACAACGCGACAAGTTTTATCGCGTTGATGTGAAAACGCGTTTCTGCCGAAAGATTTTCAATCCAACGCCGAGATACACCGCTAGAATTTTATGCTTCCGCACTGCTGAACCTATGGGATTCACAACCTCGAAGCTGTCTTGGTACAGCATTGTGGTATGTAGTGGAAAAAGGTACGACTGTCCTTATCTGATTTGATGCAAATTTCAACAGGTCGAACGTATGAGAAATGTTTATGATACAAGTTTTTCCATTTGTAGTTGGTTTTCAAACGGTCATTCGACTTAGAAAACTGGTCATTCTCGAAAATATCGTCTATAATACTGTTTGTTTTTTCGCATGGTATTCCCGCCTGCAGTAAACGTACGTTTTTCTTTACCACATGTTGGCTTTGCTCGTGTAAGTTTGACATTTCCGATACGAGCTGAATAGTCAAGGTAGGTACTAACAATTGACATTCCAATTTTAAGTGCAAGTGTGCTACATTTAAGGGCGGGAGTAAGGCACAAAAAAATGATTTTGAAATTTCAATATCATCCAAATCCTATTACATATGAAAATGATCACGCACTATTATCGTTCGTACTCGATGAAAGAATTTTTACTGCCGTCTGACTTGCATGTGATTTTCAATATTATCTTAAGAAAAGTGCTTGGGTTTTCCATTGGAATGGTTGACGTCTTATTTTGTTCTTCATCAAAAGATACACCGCACGGAGAGAAATTTCTGTATCGTGACAACATAAAACGGTGACAGCAAAAATCGTTTTGTTAGGCTAATAAAAAGATTGATCAGCCCAGCAAAAAGATTTATCAGCCGAACAAAAGATTTGTCAGTATCGCAAATCTGATTTGTCAGGCGAACAAAAGGTTTGCCAGCCTAACGTAACGATTTTTGTTGTCCTCGTTTTATGTTGTCACAACACAGGAATTTCTCTTCGTGCGACTAAATGAAGCAAACTTTTTTTTTTCATTCTGAAAGAAAAGTTAATTACTGATTTAGAAAATAGCATAAAATTTATTTTTTAATCATTATGTCACTTGACCGGTCCGGTGGTCCAGTGGTTTGTGCACTGGCCTCTGGTCCAGAGCATCGGTAGGTTGCGGGTTTGAATTCCGGTGCCGTCGATTTTCGTCGAGATCATAAATACGGGCGCGATGAAGCTCCAGATGTATACGTGAGACCCAGGTATTTCTACCTGTAGAGGTCACATGTATACAGCTGTAGTCCGTGTTTACGTTCTCGACGAAACGTAGCTGCGGTGTCGTGAGGCGAACTCGAGACCGGCTATATCGGCATAGGTTTTCCGCAGGTTTTCTATGCCCATAACAGAAATGATATGGCGAATGCGATATACAGGGGGAAGTCGGATGCGTTCGCATTGGGGCCTGGTTATTAATCCGGACCAGACCCCCAAATGGCACTGGCCGACCTTGTGACAGGCGTAATGTGACAGACGCCCTCCCATTGTAGGCATTACGCCTATGTTGCATCCCCTCCCCCGGGGGGGAAATGCGACATAATTATGTCACTTATAAAATATTACCTTTTATTAATATTTTCTCCATTCAGCCGTTGTATCTGTTCATGAAGAAAAAAATAAGATGTCATCAATTCCAATCTGCCTAGCAGTTTGGTCTGAATCCCGCGCAGAATAGGTTATAAACCAAGTTTCGGCAAATGGCATCTAAAGATTATCACTCCAAATAAATTTATTGCACAGCACCTTTGGGACCTCTCAGTACCTTGAATGAAAAAAATAAAAATATTATTTGCAAATCAGTTTACAGAATATTAGTAATAGTTTTATCAATAAATGTGTTTTTTTGTAACAAATAAATAAGTAAATAAAAGCATAACTTTTTTTAAATCTGGAAATAACACTTTGATGTTCACTCTTATTGACAACATCACTGACAATTTCTTTGGTTTTGACAGATAAATCACCACTTTATAACAAATAATACATATCTGATTACTTATGATGATTGTTGATTCTGTTTGAAACACTATTAATTTGAAAAGAAAAACAGTAAATGGTCAACGTAAGTAAGCCAATAACATAATATCAGCGAAAAATAAAAACGTCATTTCGACAATAAACTGCCTGTTAACAAATAGGGAATTGCGAGCATTAGCGACCGCGTCTGCGCATACATTCTCAATATACGCCGGTAAGTCCGTGCCCTATAATAGTAGCCGATAAGTCTCTGTTTACTGAAGAGCCATTATTTGAATATACGAGAATCGGGCGAAAAAAAATTGCAATATGTGATAAAGACAAAAAAAAGTGACACACTCTTAGTCAACGACACCAGAATCAAGGTAAATATCTCATCAATTGTCAGTAGTAATACCCCAAGAGCTTCAAAATTATCGGGGATTTCCCGATAACTTCGTTGCATACAAACAAGAGTGTCAAGTGTTACAGGTTAAAAAATCCCGAGTGCTTGCGCGAGGGAATTTTCTGCAAAGTTGACACGATTGTTTGTATGCAGGGAAGTATGAGGGAAATACACGATTAATTTTGAAGCTCGAGGGGTATTTGTCGGATTATTTTTACCGTCGGAATTTCGGCTCATTCTTCAGATCACGTTCCAGTTCTCGTTAGAAGTTTGACAGATGTGAAGAATTCTCAGGTTAAAAGTAGTTCAGAAATTGTTTTTATTGCTTAGCAACTTGTTAGGAAATATCCGAAAAATATCCGAAATAAAATCGCCTAGGTTCCCCCACATGAGCCCAAATGCGTCGTTTCTATTGGCCGAAATTCCGATGGGGAAAATAATCATCGATATTACTTCTTGTGAAAAATATTTACTTCAAATTCTAAAGTGTTGACATTTATTAATTTTTGTAAATTATGGAATAAAATTAAATAAAAAACTAAATAAAACGAAGTTATAAGTAATGTAATAATAAATTTAAATAATTAAAATGTTTCAGGTGTCGCCGTCCAATGGAAACCGCGGGAAGGTGGTGTTTCTTCTTCCACCAGGAGGTGAAGGATTAAAGGATACACTGTCAAAAATATTTAGTGTAATTTTCCATTACGAATAAAGGAAGATTTTGTACAAAAACTGGTATATTAAATTTGATATGGAAGTGAAATGTAAAATCACAGTATTTTTTTACTAAATTCTATGAAAATTAGGGAATTAATATTAAAAAATTGTAATTTTACTGATTGAATACACGTTTACTCAATTTTATAAATCAGCTGTTGATTAAAATTTCCGGTAATAGAAATGTGCAAACATTTTTAATAGTTTGCACATTTCCCTCCCCCCACCGTACATTTATTTCACCCTGCCAAATATCCTAGTATTTGGCAGGGTGAAATGAATGTAAGGTGGGGATTTATAATGAAATAATGAGTAAATATTTATACTTACCGGACCTGAAATAGTATATTACACACCTAGGGCAGTAAAGTAAGAAATGTCTCAGATCACATGTAATTGTCGGCCGAGGCGAAGCCGAGGTCGACTAACATGTGATCTGAGGCTTTCTTATTTACTGCCCGAGGAGTGTATACGATTTTTCTCATCGACGGAGCCGAAAACCGGGAACTTCGTTCCGCGCAGCGGAACGAAAGATGTCGCTTTCGGCCCGGAGGTGAGAAAAATAAATTATTAAAAACTACGTGGAGAGTACGTACTTTCCTGTTCCTGTTTAGCCTGCTCTATCCTTAGCCTTATTATCGCAGTACGCGCCGCTTTTGTGTCTGCTTCTGCTCTTATCTGCGCTTTCTGAATGCGTTTAATATCCTTCTGTTTGGTGAAAACAATGGCGCCCTGGGAGTGTACCAAACTGTTTCATAACGTCCGAAATTCCTGCGCTACCAGCGTTGAAGGTAATGGTAGCAAGGTTTGCTCCAATTTGCAAAACCTGACGTGAAACAAAAACTGGTTTCGGACAGTATTTCCAGATGACGCTGTATAGAGATTTATTAACGTTTTGAGTTCTCCCTCCGATGCAGCGCTGCAGAAATTCCTGCAATGTTAGGCTCTCGAATACTGGTTTGATGGCTTCCATGACCGGTGCTGGCAGATTTTTTGTGTGTTTGTACATCCCAAGTTTTCCTTCAGCATCAGCTTTTTGGTATTTGCACCAAGAATCCTTTCCAGGTGGACAAAATTGGTGTTGAGGATGGTCGTCCGTTGAGATTTTCTGAAATCAGATAGTTCATACTGCCTTCGTCATGGCTTCAACTGATGGTGTATTACCACGTATGGCATACATAGTGTGACTGCATTTCATTGATGACCGCATCCGTCAGTCTTCCTTTCCCACTGAGCACATTTCCATCGCTTAATTTTTTCCTCTGTACGATGCTTTCAACTTGCGCAGTCTTGACCAAAATCTCTTTTGTACGTGACCCACGCATTCGATTTTCGTAATTGGCTCTTGTGGTCCGTAAGGCTCAGCATCTCGGACTTTAACGTAGCTCTTCGTATCTCCATCTCCAATGTATCCGATATACTTAACGTTATGTTTTTCTACTGATCTTTTAAATATCCGCAGAATCCCTTCAACTTCCATTCCTCCAGCGGAACCAGTGAAGTTCTTGGAGCATTGATGTCAGAGTTGTAAATCCCGTATGGAAATATATGTATGTGGAATATATGCCAAAAATATATGCAACATATATTTTATATGGGTGGCATATATGTCGCCAAAATGTTGTATAATTATTATATATCTCGCATATGTGTCACGAATGTATTGTACACATATTCAATACATATGTTCAATATATGTCGCCTAACTGTAAAATGTATGTAACAACCAAATCTTATATAATTCGTATGTATTATGCAAATATTTCGTTAATATATAAAACATATATTGTAAAATATATATTGCTGGACTACAAAATATATTTCAAAAATATGAAATATATAATTTATGTATGCTATGCATTGTATATCGACTATATGATGTATGTATGTTCCGTATATCTAACTTGACTGCAAAGTATATTTTAAACATCAGTATCATATATTTCCGAGTAACGACTGAGATCGGCGACCGCCCATACCCAAATTTTTCTAAGTTCCTCGAGGGTCAGTACATAGATGGGTGACCGACCCTCGACTAAATTTTTCAGTATCCCTCAAAGCTCATTACATTTTGATCCTTCAGGATAATCGGCCCACGGTGTTTGCATTTTGAATATTTCTGTCTCAATAATATAAATGAATATAGTCTTGACGTTTTTTTACTTTTAATATACTTCAAATACACAATGAAAAAATCAGTCTTTCAAGATATCAATAGCCGAGTGACCTAAAGCACCCATGAGACACCCAGACGATCCAGGTTCGATTCCCATCCACGGCAAAAAAAATTTACAGCGATTAATATTTACTCATTAACAAAATAACTCCGAATGTCCAATTGGAAGTCCAAGATAAGCCGAATTCAATTACTGCAATTAACTATTTCATAATTATTGGTTTTTTATATGTGGTTTCCATATATAATGGATATATCCTGAAGTATAAAAGCGATATATCCATTATATATCTTTTGTATAGTTTAAGATGTACAAAGAATATATCTAATTTATATTTTTTGCATATATAACACATGCAACTTACATATATGCCTTATGTCGGAAATGCGCCAAAATGTTGCATACTGGACATATATGTTTCATATATTTTTCATTTATGGCATATATCTAGAATATATGCAACTTATAAATTTTATAGTTTTCCTATCTATTTTCGGCGTATATTTCACCCTTATTTATTTCCATACGGGATGCCTAATACTTATAGAAATAATGATGATGATACGATCAGCTCTATAATTATGATTTTATAATAATAACATGTAGCGATTGTAATACGATGATTAAACTTTGGAATGGCTGCAAAAATTATTATTTTTCAATAAAAATTCACTTTAGTCATTCTGAAAAAATTGAAAAAAATAAGTAATACATTAAGAAAGTAATGCATTACTTTTTACTTTTTATTTTTTTATTTTTATTTTCCTTTCTTTCCATAGTATGGCTTCAATCGCCTTTTACCGACCTTCCCACCCTTACTCCTATCACTCCCTACCCGCACTTCACTAAGCTAACCTAACTTTCCAATACGTCCGTAGCCGACTTTAGCTACACTGTACCGCATTTGTCATGGGCACGGAAAACTGCGGAAAACCCGTACCGGTACAGACGGCCGAATATTCTTCTGATTTCTCGGTGTATTCACGAAAGTAACTTACTTAAGTTTAAACACCGAGATCTCAGAAATACTGACCTCCCGCTCACTGATTGATGTGCCAGCCGGTGCATGGCTAAACGGTCACCCATCCAAGTTATGACCGCAAACAATGCTGCTTAACTCGGGGGACCGCCAGAGGCGCACACCGACCGCACAACCACCAGTGTCGGTGGTAATGCATTACTTATTTCTACCATTTTTTCCACTATTTCTTGCAATATTAAAGTGAAAATTAGTATATTTTTCAACTATTTAAATGTTTACACTCCATTTTATAATTACTACATATATTATTGTGAAATCATAATTACAAAACAAATTGTACTGTGAACTATATCTCATGAATTAATGGGTATTTACAACTCCGATTGATGTTCGTGGCTCCCTCTATAGTTTTTCCACTCTTCTAGGATTGGCTTCCTCGATCAGACTCTCAGTTGCGGCATATTTGACAAAAGGACGATATAACTTCCTGATCGAGTACCTTTCCGGTTTCTGTGCCTATAGCCGTGAAGACTGCGTTTAAAGAGCTAAAGCCTCGTCGCTGCCATGTCCCGTCATACTGAACAGTGACAAAATAAATGATAGAGACTGATACAGATCGATAAAATTTGAATAGAATTCAATCGTATCTTATCATCTCTATCTATTCAAACTTTGATCGATTTATACAAATTGAATCGTTGTTATTAGTTTCGTTTAGTTTTTGTTTTCTATGAGTTAAATAAGATCGATACGTTATCGGTATGTATGGAGCACTGAGGGACTTATAATATTTTATATTATAAGATTCTCCCACAATTACATAAAGTATATCGGAATAAATCGTATAAGTTTAGACTGAAGGAATTATCATGAAACTCTGATATAAATGAAACAGTTTTTTATCATTTATACAATAATATCATGCTGATAAATTCGTTTCTCTTCTTATCGTTTCACAGCTATAGGAAACCTATCATAATGAATCTCGAATATGATATATATTTGAATCCATGCATCTGTGGCTGAAGAAACTTTTTTAATGAAAAATGTAATATTATTAATATTAATCCTACGTTCGTATATTTTTATTATTAAATTTAATATTAAAATTATATGATTTATAATAATATTATGGGATATGGAAGAAACATACAGGGCTTCCATCGTAAATTTGTAATAAATTTACTATTTTTTGTTTTATTGTAGAAAATATTAAGATTACTTCGTTGGTAGAGGAGATTTAATATGAATAATCGTTTCAAAGCTAATACAATGTCGAACATATGTATAAAAAGTTGCAATGATGAATATACAAACCAATAAATTAAGTTGTATATTTATTATTAAAACTGGCATTATAATTATTATGTAAAATCATTGAATAAAGAAATAACACTTTTTTCTTTTTATCTACTGAGAAAAATGCACATCAATATATTAATTTATTCTCCCATATAATATCAAATACAAATATAATAATTATCTTCCTCTTTCTAATCACATATATATAACATACTTATTACGTTTTTTATGGTTTTACAAAATTTCATGTAATATTTCTTATTAAAACATCTTTGATATTAAATTATTTATACCTTACAAGGGAGAAACTGTCATTCGTCTACATATACATTATCAAATTTCAATTAAATAATTAATTTATGATGTTTTCTTAATTACCCTCTCTTTACTTTTTTTAATATTATTCAAAAACCATTTTCTGTGTATGTCATTGGCTCACGGATAGAATATAAATATTAGGCAATACGTCGTTTCTACAGAACTCGATTCTACACATCACCGACTCAACACCACCGACTCTACACAACGGCAATTTGACACATGCCTCGATTGAACACAACAGCAACTGTACACATCATCAACTCGACACATGCCTCAATTCGACACAACCCCAATTCTACACAGCCCCGATTCTACACAGTCACAACTGTCACGAGCCAAATGCACAACGGCAATACTCTACACAGCCTCGATTCTACACAGGCACAAATGTCACGAGCTAAATTCACAACGGCAATACTCTACACAGCCTCGATTCTACACAGGCACAACTGTCACGAGCTAAGTTCACTAAAGTCTCGATTCAATACATCACCGATTCTACACCGTCACCAACTCACATCCAATCAACGTATGTCGTCCGAGTATTCCAACTCATCGGCGAACTATGATTGGATGTGAGTTGGTGACGGTGTAGAATCGGTGATGTGTTGAATCGGGACTTTGGTGAATTTAGCTCGTGACAGTTGTGCCTGTGTAGAATCGGGGCTGTGTAGAATATTGCCGTTGTGCCTTTGGCTCGTGATAGTTGTGACTGTGTAGAATCGGGGATGTGTAGAATTGTTGTTGTGTCGAATTGAGGCATGTGTCGAGTTGATCCTGTGTCGAGTTGGTGATGTTTACAGTTGCTGTTGTGTTCAATCGAGGCGTGTGTCGAATTGCCGTTGTGTAGAGTCGGTGTTGTTGAGTCGGTGATGTGTAGAATCGGGTTCTGTAGAAACGACGTATTGCCAAAATGCGGTAACTTATCTTATAAATATTGATGGTGAGGATTAATTATAAATCCTGTATTATTTCCGTTTAGAAAGAGACCATGTTGATGAAGATGTAAAAATTATCTTGGAGCCCATAGGAAAATGTAGATGTTCACTTGCCGAACAATTGAAGAGAAGAGAGAGAGCCTGGTTTCTATTGAAGCGCGGATACTAAATTTCTCCCACATGAGGTATGTAATGTCGCAAAAGATCGAGAGCGCTCTCTATATATTCCGCGGCAATATCGTTAGATTTAAATTTGAAATTATATATTACAAATTTAAGATAGTACTTCATAAATTCGCGTACCAAAGTCCGTATTCGGAACGACAACATTATTTAAAATCATATACTATCATTTATTTTTACCAGGGCATCTAGTTGTTCAGTGGCCAAAATTTCTTCTTAGATAGCTTTCTTTGTAGATTCTGTAGCCACGGTTGATGTTGCCTCGAGAAGTTTTTTTTATTGATTCTTCTCGCTGATGAGAGTTGTACGGGGGTGGAAGATCCATAATCCCACAGAATGTTTGAGTACCGCCATTGCCGATGCCCACGGTACACTGAGAAAAGAGTTTATTTGTGGGTACAAGAATTTGTTAAGTATTAACAAATCATAATGTTAAATATGGCGAAATGAATATTTTGGTATAATT
The DNA here is from genome assembly GCA_963970395.1 of Ephialtes manifestator. Taxonomy (NCBI): domain Eukaryota; kingdom Metazoa; phylum Arthropoda; class Insecta; order Hymenoptera; family Ichneumonidae; genus Ephialtes; species Ephialtes manifestator. The sequence goes on along the minus strand of OZ019974.1, from coordinate 24,411,381 downwards.
AACAAATCGCTTATTTGACCCTTTCAATTGCCACAAATAGTGATTCATTAACAGTTAATAAACGTATATTTGAACTCGTAAATTGGCCAATAATGATTTCTTAATAGTTAATAAATTTATATTTGAATCAATATTTCCTTTATTGGTGTCCACAGAACATTAAGTTGACTCAATATTGGCTTTTAATTGAAACAATACTTATTAACAGCTACCATTATAATAATTTGAATCAATTAATGCATAGCTTGACAGAACGGCACATTTAGGTAGATGTACTGTCCGATCGGGTTGGTTCAAGTGAAGGTAAAACTACAAATAAATGAACGTATATTTTGTGACGTATTTTTCGTGAGCATAATCGGTACCAAATAAAATCAAATTTTATTCGGGAACTGCATCACGATACGGTCACCTTCGGCCGTCCACTCTCGTTCGCGCGTCCGCAAACCCGGTGGGCGCCAGTCAATTTTTGTTTCACCGGTATTAACTAACCGGTATGCCCGAGGAATCGAGTTGATCAGGCTCGATTCCAATAAAATCGAAAGCCCGGAGCAAAAGCTAACGATCGAGAACAAATTCAGAAGAAGCAGTAGCTTAGTTAATTTTTGGGCTCGCGTAAAATTAACAAACGCAACTGGATGCGCTTGCGAGAGCGAACGGTTGCGGAAATGCACGGCCGCTCAGACTGCTAGGTCGTGGTAGAGAGGGTCGAGGTTTGGCCCAGTAAATAGCTTTGTAATTTTTTTTTTCGAGATCTCAAATAACGAGAACAAATTTAAATATTCTTTAAAGGAAAGTTCGAGAGCTAATACAATAAATTGTATTATTTAATTAATGCGAGAGCCAGCGTGAAGCATCGAAATCGTTAACGGTAACAGAGTTGCAACGCAACGCGCTCGTATCCACAACTCAACGGTAACTGCACGAATATTCGATGTCACGAGAACTTTAATCGTAGCGATCGGCGCATTCGATTAAATAATTAATTAAACGAAAACGACTCACCAGAATTATTCCAAATAAATCCGAGGTCCGGTATCAAGCATCCAATAGGAAACTCGAAAAACCAGGAGTGCGCTATTGCACTACACTGAACGGGAACTTTGGTTTTATTCACTTGAATAAAACTCACGAGAACGAGAACATACGCGATACACTATACACTAAGTATTATCCGAAGTACGAGAACAGCGCGAAAACGCGCGCGCGAGCGACAGAAGAACTGTCAACACGGGAGCTCGGTTTAGGCCTCAAGGCACCTCGGCGGTGGCCCGAGGAAGACTGATTGTCTCCAGCAATCATCGAAATCTCGTCATAATAATTATGAATCCTTCCCAAAATCCCTTACTCGAGAACTACTGCCCTCTCCCTCGAATCACCTCGTAACTATATCGGGAACGCAAATCATGCCGGTAACATTTTCGAAATCTATACAATCGCCTCCCTTAATGCTTCACGCGAGAACGGGCCTACTCAGCACACTTATGCACTACACTGCAACAGGATGCTCCATCCTTTGCAAACAACCAACAAAACTCCACCCGTTCTCTAGCGCAATACATTATCTCAAAAGGGCGCCGAATTTACCCCGGTCTACAACTAATCGCAAGACTCGTTGGTGACTCTTGGGTGCCGGGCTGCTCGTTTCTTTGAGCTCTCATCCTCGCGACAGATTTGAGTGCACCGATCTACCAAAACTTTACAACAACAATAACAAAACCTAAGAATTATAATTCTTAGCTAAACCGAGAACGTAAATTCGAGGAAAAGTAGCTCGAAAATGCTGAAAAATAGCAAGTAACCATAACACAAGCCCTTGTGATCGTGATTTCCAAAAAATCACGTCACAATTTAATGAGAAATATATTTATTATACATTTTAAATGGTTATTATACCCTATATTTATACATTTCTTATAAATAAATAAATATTTTTGCGATTCCGTTATAACAAAATAAATGCTGGTTATAATTACATTAACAGGGTCATTCCTATCATTATTGTTTCTTATGTAAAGATTACATTTTGGTTTATGCGTAGTACCGTTTACTCGAAGCCCGATGTTAGTTCGAAGCTTGGGGAGTCAATAACAGGAAAATTGACGTACTCGACGTTTTCGGTTAGTAGTTCTCCGATGATACGTCCGACATCGATTGAATCGACAATGCCCTCATCTCGCTCAAAAGACGATATGTAAGTTGCAATTGTAACGTGGCAACGTTAAATTTCCTTACTTATATGTGCTCGTAACCTATTTATTAGTACATTATTTCTGCATTTACGTTCGAAGGCTTTTTCCAATTCGTCGTGCAAGCCCCACAAAATGAGGGGGTCCTCTTATGCACTGTCTCGCTCGCACTGTCAAACTACGACTGTGGCGTGATTGCGTCGAGAACGAACTCATCCTCTGAGGATCGACGGTTGTAAACAAACATAACAGCTACCCCAAACAGACGGTACTTGACTCAAATATAGATTTGTTAACTATTAACAAATCTGCGGAATGACAAATAATGATTCGTTAACTATTAACAAATCCGAAGTTGTCCACTCTATCTTTAATCTTGTTGTCATAAATTGTTCTTTATTTACAACAAATATCGAACGACTTATGTCAAAAAAATTGCATAAGCAAATCATTCATTTCACGGAAATGCCGTCAGAATAAGACTTTGTTGTGAGAACACTCATATTTATTTGCTGTTAATAAATGTTGTAACTGTTAACAAATATTTTAAGAAACAGCTCAACTAAATATATTTTGTTGTAGTGAATGAACTCTTTTCTCAGTGCATATACTCGATTGGTAAATTTTATACGTGTCGACCCGCGTAGAAAAAAATAATCTTGTGAAGAATCTTTTAAAGAATCTTAAAAAAAGTCTTGAAAGAATCTTGAAAAGAATCACGTATAGGATCCACAGCAAGATTCTTTTCAAGATTCTTTCTATCCGAAAGCGCTTTGAAAATCTTTCAAAGAATCTTCGAAAGAATCTTGAAAAGTGTCTTTAAGAGAATCGTGAAAAGATTCCGTCCATTAAACAGAAAAATGGTTGAAAGAATCTTAATGAAATTCTTCAGAGGAATCGAGCAAAACCTGCTGTTGCTTTCCCTTAGTGTCGAGACAGTACATTTCGGTACGTCAACGAAGGGTAAACCCCTCGTGTATAGTCGAACTCAGAACAGCTTTGCAGTCTTATATACGTTCAGGCTTCAAGTCACTTGCGAGAAACGCTTCGACCGCTCGCCATCTAGTGGCATCGTATGAAACATTGATATTCAATACTCCGCTAGATGGCGAGCGGTCGAAGCGTTTATCGCAAGTGACTTGAAGCCTGAACGTATATAAGACTGCAAAGCTGTCCTGAGTTCGACTATACACGAGGGGTTTACCCTTCGTTGACGTACCGAAGTGTCTCGACACCATGGGAAAGCAACAGCAGATTTCGCTCGATTCCTCTGAAGAATTTCATTAAGATTTTTTCAACGATTTTTCTGTTTAATGGACGGAATCTTTTCACGATTCTCTTAAAGACGCTTTTCAAGATTCTTTCGAAGATTCTTTGAAAGGTTCTCAGAACGCTTTCGGATAGAAAGAATCCTGCTCCGGATCCTATACGTGATTCTTTTCAAGATTCCTTTAAAGATTCTTCACAAGATTCGTTTTTTCTACGCGGGGATGTACTAAATTTACGAACTTCTTTTATAGTGTAAAAGTCTGAAATAAAGCTATACGTTTGTAAAAACAATGATGGCCACAACTTGTACATGGAATAAGCATGTTGCCCCAGATATGCCCATGATAATGTAATCATTAATTTTTCGTTAATTATTACACAATCCATTCATATATTCATAAAGAAGAACAAAAATGAAAACAAAGACACGCTAAAAAATATAGTCAAAGAAACGTATAGAAAGAAAAAGTAAAAATGGTGAAATACCCTTTATGCTGGAGATTCCTATCATTATGTAATGCCAAAATCTACTTTCGGAAAAAGCTCTGATAAAAAGAAAAATAAAACTGGTTGTTTTCGTAAGAATACGATTTTTAATGACTGAACACGCCTTTAAAAATGTGTCAAGCGCAATGATCAATTATTGAGGTATTCAATTTTCAAGCATGGCCAAAACTGGTGAAATGATAATGCTTCTACGTTTTTCTATTGTCCAGGGTTTTCTCGACACGTAAGAAGATTTTAATGCTAGAAGTCTGAAAGCATATTCATCGCAAATAGGAAAAGTACAGGTTCAAAACCGTCTTATGATATTTGGTCCGGATCATCAGCACTTGAAAATGGGAAAATTCTTAAAATGGCCACAACCGGTACTTCTACCCTATATCAGCCGACGAACAAAACGTTTTCGATCGTGTACGCACACGCACACATACATACATACAAAAACATTTCTAAACCATTATCTCAACGTTTTTGACAATTCTGAGTATCTAAGAATTCTAAATATCTCACTGAGAGAAAAGCATATCGTTGATTTAACGATTTCACATGATAAAACGAATATAGGGAGACTTGCAATGGTTCATGGTTGAAGCGATGACAATATAGTTCAATAAATGATACTTGCAAAGTTATTGGAAACAAACTTGGCAAGTTGAAAATGTATATGCAACGAAACGGCATATAAGAAACTATTATCATTTTGACGATTGCTACTATAATTATTTTTACTATAACCATAAAATAGAGACGTCCCACCTAAGAATTATATGTATGGCTTATCCAATTATTTTTTTATTTTTTGGTATAACCATAAAATAGAGACATTCCTACTGGGGATAATAGTTTATAGTTAGATTATTGTCGGTCTAACTATATTTTTCTTTTAAATTACTTTATTTTTCTCTGAGCGCTGAGACATAAAAACCCCGATTTTTTTTCATGAAAACGGCTTTCTCTATGAGGAATCAAAAATAGAGCGTATTTTTCTTTTTAAACGCTTAACTAGGACATCAGTATTATGCTGCCAAAAAAAGAAAATTATTAAGGGGACGAATGGAAGATTGAAAAATTCAACAATTTCATGCACCCAGAAAATAATTTAACGTGGATGCATTGAATAGCTCGTTGCGACCACACGGTGAGCCGATTTCCTGCTGATGTGCTGCCAGCACTCTTAACAATATTTTTACGAGTAAGGAGGTAGAGCTCCGCATAGGTATAGGTGATGCAGGGTACATGAGTGTTAAATTTAATGTACGGTGAACCGAACGGTGAACGCGCGGTGGTCTAATATACATACCATGAGAAAAAGGAAAGGATAGAAATGGGGTTGAAGGAACGTAGGAAGGCGAGTGGAATAGATTTGAGAGCTGTGCTGGTTGGTGGTCCGGAACAGTTCGAAAGGGTTGCCGGTGGTACGAGGGAGAACGTTTTGCTATCGGGCGTCACCGCACGGATTATTGGAAATGTAATTTCGCCTAGAGTATATATGTATTACGTTACAATATAGGAGGTGGTAGGATTCCGTACGTAGAGGTCTCGGGGACAAACAGAGAGAGTGTACGATTCGTAATTACGTGTGCGGTTACTACGAGTATTTATGTGCCGACGTGAACACCTATATTCACATATCCTCTGGTAGTGAAATACAAAGTGACATATCACGATTTTTATTTTTAGTAAAAAGTAGAAAAATAATTTGTACAGGTGACATGTTCAGTGATATTAATATCATAAATGAAAATAATACGTCCAAAGGTATTACAACGTCAGAATAACAAAATCCACGAAAATATGTAAACGCGATGAAAACAAAACCTATGCAAAAAGTGACCAGAGAACAATATTTCCCCGAGAAAAAAGTCCCTAGAAAATAAAATTTCGCGAAAAAATCTCCAGGAGAAAAAAGTCTCTGTGGGACTTTCGATGGGGAATTCATGGGAAAAAGTCTCCGGAAAAATATTTGCTTAGAAAATAAGTTCCCAGAAAATGAAGGTTCTTTAGAAAAAAAGTTCCAAGAAAAAAAAATCCGCAGAAAAAGTTTTTTCTCCCCAGGGAGAAAAGCAGATTTCTAAAACAGGACTTTAAAAACTTATAATACAGCGTTAATTGCATTCATATGTTAAATATTATTTGTAGATCCAAAGACTATTCACTATTATATGCAACTGATTTTTGTTTAGCAGAAATGTGTCATACGTTGCATTGCGTCCCATAGATCACTTATGTCGCTACGGTAGACACAACTGATATTGTATGTAGTTCTCCGACGTGCCGTAAGTGATGCGATTACGGGAACCCGTTGAACTGTCGCTAACACGTCACTTCCACGACAATTACGTCCCATTCGCGATTGGAAATGTGACATTTTGATCATATTGCTGGATAGTCAGACATTTTAGGGTGGTCAGGGGGAGGTAATGATGATTTATACAAAATATTCTGCAAAATGTCGAAATTATTTGACAAATTTTTTATTCTATAGATATTCCGAGTAAATAAACGAGATATCGAATGCCAGAGAAATCTAGATAAAAAAGATGCAAAGTAGAACCTTGCACATTGCTTCCTCATTATTTTTCGCTTTTTACAAAGCTCCCTCTGTGGGGAAGCAGTATGTTATTCAATTTTGGCTTCCTCATAGAGGAAGCTTTGTAAAAAGCGAAAAATAATGAGGAAGCAATGTGCAAGGTTCTTTGGTCTACTTTGCATCTTTTTTTTTTATACCTTGTGTCTCTTTTGCAGAGGTGTTTTATACAGCTATAAATCACCTCTGCAAACACCGTTACATCTAATTTTGATTAGATACAAATTTTTGTCGTACTTTCTCAACTTTTCCGGAAGTTATAGCGAAAATCTACATTTTTTTTTTAATGAAAAATGGTGTAAAATCCGAACGACTTTACCGATCATCACCAAATTTGGTACATGGCATTTCTGAATGTTATTTTTCGTCTGTACAAAATTTCTGTTCATTTGTTGAAATTCGACGTAATTTAGATCAAAATCTATTTTTTTCGAAAAATTCAAAATTCTATAAAATCCGAACCGCTTTACCGATTTCTTCGAAATTCAATACCATACAACATTGAACGTATCTTCAGTTATGAAGAACTATTTAGCCAAATCGGCGAACTTTTACGAAAGTTAGAGCGACCACGCCCTTTTTTCAACAAATTAAAATCAACATAAAATCTTAATGACTTCACATATTTTGGCAAAAATCACAACATTCAAAGAGGGGCAGCTACTCTACTTGCGTGCCAAATTTGAGCCGGATCGCTCGAACGGTTACCGAGTGAGAGGAGATTGAATTTTCGAAGCCCAGCACACACACACACACACACACACACACACATACATACATACGGACATTTTTTCTAAACCACTTTTCTCGACGTTTTAGGTGATTCTAAGCATACTGACATGAAAATCTCGAAAAAAAAAAATTTCATGAAAACAAAGCTTCCTCTATGAGGAAGCAAAATATTGAAAACTTTGTGAAGTGGTCTAATTTTATTTTTCAAATAAATTGAGAGAAAAATATTCTCTATAGGATCATAAATACCATACGTATAGTTTATTACGATGCAAGAGCGAAAAAACTTTTTTTTCCAGTGTGTGTTACGTCTGGGCTTATTTTTGATTATTGAACATTTTACAAACAATGAATAAATATATTGACTAATTTTTCAAAATTATTATTGTTTTTTTATTAAGCAAAAACGAAAAAAGTTGCCCAGTAATAGTTTTCATTTTTCACAAAAATGAATGAGTAAGCTAATTTATTAATTTTGGCTTGCTCATAGAGAAAGTTTTGTAAGAAATGAAATTTAACGAGGAAACAATGTGCAAAGTTCTACTTTGGAACCTTTTTCGTTACCTATATAGTCTTTGAAAAATTCACAATCACGTAAAATCTACATCGTTTGAACCGATCACGACTAAATTTGGTAATTCGCAGAGCCGAGTGTTATTTTTTAACTGTAGAAAATTTCAGTTGATTTCGTGAGATTTGACTGAGTTAAAGCGAAACGAATGTTTAAAAAAAAATTCAAAATCCCATAAAAACTGATCGTTTTTACAGATTCATTCCGAATTCTGTACCGATCATCCTTTAACATAGCTTTTTCATAAAAAATTATTTAGCTCAATAGCTAAAAATTTGCGGATGCTGAGAGCATACAGCCATTTTTCGAAAATTTTCTTGAAAATTGAAAATTACCACAAATAAAGGCGTCGACCTGCACCGAGAGAAAAATATAATTAAGACATCTAAAATAGTTTGGTAAAAAAACCCAGACAAACATAGTAAATGTGATCAATCTTGGAAGTTTGGAAATGTTTACTTATACCGCGAATAGAAACGCGATGCACCCCGAGTAAAAAAAACAAGTGCATCCCGGATCCATGCGGGATCCGCGAGATGTACGTGAAAAAGTCCCGCCAATGAGACAATCCTTGACTTTTCGCGTACTTCGAGTTTCACGCGAAAAGTACGTGAAAAGTTCGTGAGAAGTCCATCTTTGAAATGTTTGCGTATAAAGTTCGGGTCGAGAAGTACCGGATATGTACGTGAAAAGTCCATATTTGAAATTTTCGCGTATAAAGTCCGTGCCGAAAAGTACAGGATATGTACGTGAAAAGTCCATATTTGACATTTTTCCGTAGAAAGTCCGTATCGAAAAGTTCAGGAGATGTACGTGAAAAGTCCGTATTGAAAATTTTCGCGTATAAAGTCCGTGCCGAAAAGTACAGGAGATGTACGTGAAAAGTCCATATTTGCCTCTTTTCCATACAAAGTCCGTGCTCAAAAGTACAGGATATGTACGTGAAAAGTCCACATTTGACATTTTTCCGTACAAAGTCCGTGCCGAAAAGTACAGGATATGTACGTGAAAAGTCCACATTTGACATTTTTCCGTACAAAGTCCGTGCCGAAAAGTACAGGAGATGTACGTGAAAAATCCATATTTGCCTTTTTTCCGTACAAAATCCGTGACGAAAAGTACAGGAGATGTACATGAAAAGTCCACATTTGACATTTTTCCGTACAAAGTCCGTGCCGAAAAGTACAGGAGATGTACGTGAAAAGTCCATATTTGCCTTTTTTCCGTACAAAATCCGTGCCAAAAAGTACAGGAGATGTACGTGAAAAGTCCATATTTGCCTCTTTTCACGTACATTTTCTGAACTTGTCGGTACGGACTTTGTAGGCAAAAATATACAATATGAACTTTTCACGTACATTTTCTGTACTTGTCGGCACGAACTTTGTAGGCAAAAATATACAATATGGACTTTTCACGTACATTTCCTGTACTTGTCGGCATGGACGTTGTACGCAAAAATATAAAATATTGACTTTTCACGTACATCTCCTGTACTTGTCGGCACGGACTTTGTACGCAAAAATGTCAAATATGGACATTTCACGTACGTATCCTGTACTTTTCATCACGGACTTTGAACGATAAAAAGGCAAATATGGACTTTTCACGTACATCTCCTGTACTTTTCGGCACGGATTTTGTACGGAAAAAAGTCAAATATGGACTTTTCACGTACATCTCCTGTAGTTTTCGGCACGGACTTTGTACGGAAAAATGTCAAATGTGGACTTTTCACGTACATATCCTGTACTTTTCGTCACGGACTTTATACCCAAAAATGTTCAATACGGACTTTTCACGTACATCTCCTGGACTTTTGAGCACGGACTTTGTACGGAAAAGACGCAAATATGGACTTTTCACGTACATTTCCTGTACTTTTCGTCACGGACTTTGTACGGAAAAAAGACAAATATGGACTTTTCACGTACATCTCCTGAACTTTTCGATACGGACTTTCTACGGAAAAATGTCAAATATGGACTTTTCACGTACATATCCTGTACTTTTCGGCACGGACTTTATACGCGAAAATTTCAAATATGGACTTTTCACGTACATATCCGGTACTTCTCGACCCGAACTTTATACGCAAACATTTCAAAGATGGACTTCTAACGAACTTTTCACGTACTTTTCGCGTGAAACTCGAAGTACGCGAAAAGTCAAGGATTGTCTCATTGGCGGGACTTTTTCACGTACATCTCGCGAATCCCGCATGGATCCGGGATGCACTTGTTTTTTTTACTCGGGACGCGGCGGGGCGCTCGCGAAATGTCTGGACATCTTTGAGGTTATGACGGCAAACGTTGAACGATCGACGCTACACGGGAGCTGTACCTATATCTTTTGTAAATCTCATGTCGCACTAAACTACAGACATTTTGCAGGCTGTCAATAGATTTTGCGTTAGTTTTCGTAACGTGAATTGCTTTAACCTGTATGCGTATGAAGATTATTGCGAACATTTGTGGGCGCAAAATATAGAGAAGTATGAGATACGTTGTATAGCGTTGTGCAGCAGCGTAAATAGTACAGCGGGCGACGCCTGGTAAATCTTTGTATGTGTCTGGAAAAAAATGCCACTTTTCCACTTTGGTTCCTGATTACTATACGAATCTGGGAATATACTATGCTTTTTTCTCGGTGTGCTTCACATGTTTGCTAAATTTCAGTCCGATTGTTAATGCAGTTCTTGAGATATGTAAGTTTGAATTTCGAGCCACGGCCACACACACACCTATCTATGTATTTTTTCTGAACCACTTTTCTCGACGTTTTAGACCATCTTGAGTGTACTTACATTAAAAAAAAACCGAAAAAAATGTTTGCGCGAAAAGAAAGCTTCCTTTGTGAGGAAGTAAAATGAAGTATGATAATAATAATAAACTAATATTTTTATTTTTTTCATTACCGCTACACGCTTCTGGATGCGAACTTTTTGCATCAATCAGCAGTTTCACACTCAGAATAGTACATTGTGTGACAAGTGCGCGAAGTACTGCTCGTGTGATTGCCACCCTCGCTTCGCTCGGGCGGCAAACTTCCCACTCGTCGTGAATCACCTACGCGCACGCGTCCCACATACTATTTTTTGAAAAACGTGCGTATAAAAACTGGCGCCGGTGGGGTCCAGGGTCGAAGCCCCGGTGGGGTCCACTATATTGTATTTCAATAAATACATTTTACTACTACTACTATAATAACGAAAATGATTAATATATTTGGATTTTTGTAACAAGCATATTTTTTATAATATTTATTTTCTGTTATATCCGTTTGTCGGGTATCTGAATTGTCACAGAACAGTTATTAGATTGAAACGAAATAGCTTCGTTTCCCTTGAAATAACTCGACGATGTTGATGTGGATGGATGAACATCCTCTTCGTGAGTCTGTTTCAATCGTTTTGGTGCTGGTGTTGCTGATTCGATTTGTCCCGGTGAAGTTGATACATGCAGAGACATTGAGTTTGTTATTTGTTCACCGATTTTCATCTTGTTCTTCAACGAATCCTCGATATAGTCTTCAGCTACAGTATTGGATTTCCATCCAGCATGACGCTTCAGTGTGGTGATGTCCGCTCCAGCATCAACGATTAGAGTTGCTGAAGTTCGACGAAAACTGTGACCAGTGTATAGTTCTGGAGTTGGCAAATTAAAAAAGTGGCGATTTCTTTTGGCATGTCGCCAAATTTGTTTATGCCGCCTGCTATGTACACTTTCCGTTTTGAAACTTCAGAAAAAAACATTGGTTGTGGAATTCTTAGGTCGCAGCTCCATGTACTTTTTGCAAATTTTCTAAAATTCTCCAACCACCGTAAATGACCGTTGGATGCCGGTTTTCGTTTTCGGAATTTTTATTAACAGCATGGTGTTATGGTTCGTTCTATGTTATTTGTCGTTAAGTTACAAAGCTCTTCTCGTCTGCACACACCAGTGATTCCAATGACCAAAGCAACCTGAAAAAATATATGAATGCAGTTAAATCCAAAATAGTAATACTTTTTGTTGGTATCAATATTCATATGCAATTGTATTTACCTTTATTCCCAAAAACTTGTCATCCGGAGCTTCATTGCTATACTTGGACACGTCAGCTGGTGTAAAAACTTTGGAATTTTTCGCCTTGTGACTAGAAGATTGTTTCTTTAAAAAAGCTGCCAATCTTCCGTACAAGGTGATTATTAATATCATTGTAGGTCTTGATAGTAGCTCTCAACATCGAGTGTCGGGCCCATTAGAGTCGATGGCTGTAGTTGTCGCGAGAGTTGATTGAATGAGACGAGAGGAACTTCTTCGGAGAACGAAGTTGTTTTTCTTTGCTACACGCCATTTCGTGAACTCGTCATAAGTTCCGGTATAGGCCTCAGGCGTATCTCGCTCTAGCGGCCGCTGAGTGCGTAACATGATGATCACGTGTTCTTAGTTCGACGCACATTGGTCCGATTTTCCAAGCTCCGCCCTGTCCGCCATATATTCTTGGAGCTTGGAAAATGGGACCAATGTGCGGACAAACTAAGAACAGCTGATCATCATGTTACGCACTCAGCGGCCGCTAGAGCGAGATACACCTGAGGCCTATATTGCCTTTTCGATTTTTCTGGAAGTAAATTTAGGGATACGTCTCTTGCCGCTTCGAGGATTTCCGGCGATACATCATTTTCACAGTCACTGTTCATTTTCGTCACGTATTTAAAACTTGTTTAAAAATATGAGCGTGCGAAGTTCGTCTTCTCCCTGTCAGGGTGTTATTCGTTGTCAGCGATGAAGTTAGTTAAACAAGTGAATGCCCAACCTGAATGAATGTGTCCTTCAGTCGTATGCGAAATCTGCTTAGATCTTATTCGCACATGGCTAGATCTTATTCGCGCACGGCTAGATCCGCGCAAAAAAAATAGTCCGGGACGGAGTCCAGGATAATGTCCAGAATGGAGTTCCGGATGGAATCTGGGCAGTCCGGGATGGAGCCCAGATGGACTCTCATATGGACTTCGGCTTTTAATCCGATCCCGAATTCTATCCTGAAGTCCATCACTCCATCCGGTACTCCCGAAAGGACTCAATCTGGATTCCATCCTGGACTCAAAAAACTTTCCCGGACTCCATCCGGGACTCCATTTGGGATGCGAAATACTCTCCTGGACTCCACCCTAGACGATCAGCGAATCTGGGCGAATCAATCGCAGAGTCCATCCTGGTGTCCATTTTGGATTCTCGCCTGGAATGTTGTGGTATCCATCCTGGACTCTACCCTGGAATCCATCCTGGTCCATGACGGTCCATTTTGGACCGTCACCGAAGGGTAGACACCTCGTGTGTAGTCGAACTCAGGAGAATATAGCACAGTCTTATATACGCTAGCGCTTCAAAACACTTGCGAGAAGCGCTCCGTCCATTCGCCATCTAGTGGCATGATATGAAACACAGATGCACAATGTTCTGCTAGATGGCGAGCGGTCGAATTGTTTCTCGCAAGTGACTTGAAACCTCAGCGTATACATATAAGACTGCAAAGCTGTCCTGAGTTCATCTACACACGAGGGGCCTACCGTTCGTTGACGATCCAAAATCGACCGTCGGGACACCAAGGTGTCCAAGGTCGATACCGTTTGATCCTGGTGTCCACCAGGATGGACTCTGTCCAGGATGGAGTCCAGGGTAGAGTCTGGGATGGAGACCAAAACAGTCCAGGCGAGAATCCAAAATGGACACCAGGATGGACTCTGCGATTGATTCGCCGAGATTCGCTGATCGTCCAGGAGAGTATTTGGCATCCCAGATGGAGTCCGGGAAAGCTTTCGAGTCCAGGATGGAATCCAGATTGAGTCCTTGCGGGAATCCCGGATGGAGTGATGGACTTCAGGATGGACTTCGGGATCGGATTAAAAGCCGAAGTCCATATGAGAGTCCATCTGGACTCCGTCCGGGACTGCTCAGATTCCATCCGGGACTCCATTCTGGACATCATTTTGGACTCCATACTGGACTATTTTTTTCTACGCGGGAGATCTTATTCGCGCACGGTTCGGTGTGTGCGAATAAATTCTCCCACAACATGTGAGAATCGAGCACTTCGCGCACGCTACGCAGATACGAGAAAACGAATTTCGCACGCAGATGCTCAAAAAAAATAATTCTCGTGCAGTAGTTGCGCCTCAAAGGTTGAGGACTGCTTTCGCCGCTCTTATCCGCGCAGCATCAGCTTTTTGACGCCGAATAGCAGTGCATCGCACACCTATAAGATGCGCGATGTCGTGTATCTGTAATTTTTGTATTAATGCGCTGTGTGCTCAGCACCACTTTTAATTTCTTATATAGTTAGTTCTATGCCGGGAGCCGAACCCGACAGTTGGCCCTCGAAATTAACAGTTGCCAATTACATTTCGACTTCGGATTTCTGACATTTTTCATTATACATTTTAAAAATGATATCAACTAGTTTCTTCTGTATTTTGTGATTCCCTTTGTTAAAATTAAAACGTTTATGGTATTTTAATAACCAGTGCTTGATAAAATATTATTTTTATTGGTAAAAAAAAACTCCAAACACTCACTTCGATTCCTGGACGGTGCATTCTGGCCTAAAACAAGGCAAATCAATTTAGCTTCGTTGGGTTTATGCGAAATAACAAAATCCATGACATAACAGTGAGTTTGATGCATCACCCGAAGGCGAGTGTTGCAATCGCATGAGTTAAGAAAATAATTTTCTAACGAGTAGTGTACAAAGTTTTACTTCATAAGATATGAAAATGGGTTTTTATGGACGCGACGCGGGCGCACGGAGACAAATTTCTGTGTTGTGACAACGTAAAACGAGGACAACAAAAACCGTTCCGTTAGCCTGACAAATCAGTTTTGCTACGTTGAAAAATCTTTTGTTCGACTGATAAATTTTTTTTCTGGGTTGACCAATCTTTTTGTTAGTTTAACAAAACGATTTTTGTTGTCACCGTTTTATGTTGTTACGACAAGGAAATTCCTCTCCGTGCGTAAAACATTTATTATCGTACTGAGTGAAGTAAAGCATTTTTTACCATTAGGTGTACCCAGCTCTAGGATACTTCTTACTCCCCTGAACTATTCGACCTTGTTTTCTTTTATGTACACAAATGCATAAACACATAACAGATTATATGTTCAGCGTGCTTGCGATGTAGTACATTCAAGTTGTGTTGTGCAGTACATTCAAAACCAAACCGTTGATCCAATGACGAGGTGTTGGGTTTTCTGTGGGAAACAAGGAAATTCTGTTAAAATTGATAGCGTCTGTGCACTGCTATAGTATCCATGCATAATAGAGCCACATCTGTGGAAAGGAAGTCTATGCCGATACGTGAACTAACTTACCTATAGGTCAGCGAGTTAACTTCCTCTCGTCGTCTTTCTGCTAACTAGTACGTGCCAGGTCGTTACACTATAAAGTAGTGTACGCTCGAACTGCCTTTATAATTTTATTTTCTCACAGTTATGTTATTTAAACGTCTGTGGTCACACTTCCATTTCGATTACGGTGGTAATACTGGGTCGATTCTACCAAGTCAGTCTTCAAAAAGGTATCGTGATCAAGCTATCCGTCCAAAGTGGTTAAAAAAAATTGTGGAACATGCTTTGAACATTGTAGATGATGTACGAAAAATTTATTTATAAGAAATAAAATGACGACATGTGAAAAAAAAGTCATAAAGAGGTGGAAAGAAACTTTTTCGCTAAAAAAATCATAGTTCCGTGGATTTTCAATATTTTTACCTAAAATTTGGACGTGATACTCCTTTTAGAGAATATCACGTCCTTTCCAGATATACTACTTTTGGGGGAAAAAAATAGTAGCATAGTGCGCATTCCAAAAAAGGTATTTATTCCTACATGAGATCGATTTTGGAGTAGGAAAAAATGTTAAATTATGCAAAAACATGGTAAAAAAGGGATACTTGATTATACTTCAAACTCCAGGTACATGGCGAATATATTCCCATTTGAAGCCGGGAACTATTATATATCTACGCCGAAAGTTGATCGACGGGTCGATTCTACCCAGAGTGACTACAAAGGGTTAAATGTCCGGTTAATCAATTTTCCCCTTGGCGCAAAATCTTCCGCTCATAACATTTTTTACCATTAGAATTTTCAACCTGATGACAAATTTGTAAATATTCAAATCTGTCGCCTGACGTGAAATCTTTCAGTATTTAAATATTCAGCCTGATGCAAAATTATTCATTACAAAATTTTCTTGACGCTAAATGTTCTACCTGACACGAAATTTTTCGTCGCCCACAAAATTTTCCAATTACATGAAATTTTCCAATGACATGAAACTTTCCGATGACACGAAATTTTCCGTTATGCGAAAAATGTCATGTTATTGTAGAATACCTGATACGGAATTATCTGTAAAACTTTTCAATTTGATGCGGAATTATATGTAAAACTTTTCAATTTGATGCGATATTCTTTGTTGTTAACATTTTCCACTCGGCGTGGAACTATCTCTCAAACACGAAAGATATTCGTCAAGTACAACATTTTCGTTTGTTAATATTATCCGTCTGAGGTAAAATTACTTATCTGCGGAACGATTTTTGCGTTGTACAAATTTCCCTATGGATTACAGAGACACATCCGTGGAAACGAAGTCTATACTGGAAAGTGAACTAACCTACCTACAGGTCAGTGAGTTAAGGCACTTTTTCTCATCCCCTTCAGCTAACTAGCACGCGCCAGGTCGTTACACCATGAAGCAGAGTGTGCTCGAACTCCCTTTGTTTTTTTTTGTTCTCACCGCGCTGTTGAAATGTTCGGCGTACCATGCAGTACCTACATACCATTGAGCTATACCTTCCGGCTACGTTTCGTCTCTATCGACCCGGAATGGACGTGGGCTTCCGTGGTAATGACACATTCGCGCACTGTTAGTACCTATACCTTGCAGTGCCCGCCACCGTAATGCGATTTGTCTCAAGCACCAGTGGAGCGTAAGCAAAGAGCTCGAGCTTGCAGCGCTCCATGGGTATTAGTACACTAAAAAATGCATTTCAATTGTTTTTCAAGAGAACAAAACGATTGATAGACCGACAAATCAGTGACAGATTTGAAAACCCTTTAATAACTGGCAACGTCGCATATTCGTCTGCATTTAGCAGATTTTATCAATTGAAAAATGACTTAAGTAATGTTTTTATATTATCAGTAAAAAATTCACAAGCAGCAGAATTTAATTCGAAATGCATCGTATGTTTTAATTTTATGAAAGGAAAACGCAGTTGCATGTAATAATTTAAGAAGTGAATTTTTCAAAAGTCCAATTTATTATTTTTTTTATATGTTAAAGGGTTTGTACAATTTATGGTGGTTGAGTTTATGATAAATAAATAATTAGACATAGGAATTAATATACAAATTGTATTTAAAATATTCGCAAACATACGAGATAAATATTAAGCACGTACGTTGGTTCATCTTGCTAATGACCGCACAATTATCCCTCAACAAGGCTGTAAAAGTAGCACACGATGGCTTCGTCGTGTCGACATAAAATCTGGAGATGTGAAATAGTTCCTCGGAGATAGGAATACGTGTAAGATTGTTAACCGAGATTCCGAACATCTGCATATGAGTAAGAGACTCAAGAGTCACCGCGACGTAAGAATGTATAACTATAGGGCATGTATGTATGTGTATATATATATATATATATATATATATATACCAAAGGACCATAAGGTTCTCCAAGATTTAATTTATGCAGTATGCAAAATACGCGAATCCGAGAGAATACGCGCGAGGATTTGAGAAGCTGGGGTGGCGAGCGCCAACGACCAAGCTTTACCAAACGAATTAAGCGGTGGATAACTTTGGCAAACACGGTGCAAATCCCAATACGGTGTGCTCTGGGGATGCTTGGGTTTATAGTAACGTCGACACTCAGTAGCAAGGTGTCTCGGCTCACACTCCAGTCCTCAGTACGCCATTTCTGTTAACCCCTTCTGTAATTCCCTAGTCGAAGATCGCAAGGTCTATCGGAACAAACGAAACGCGGGAATTATCCAACCGTTTATACTGCATATGTGGTCACGGTATTTAATTATTATAAATATTTAGTTTAACTTAATTTCTAGCATTGTGGTGCGTTTAAGTAAAAGTACACGGGAAGAAATGTTTGGTTGTGACAGCTACGTTTCCAATTTGGTGTACACAATGTGTTAAAAATTAGTTGCCTCAAACATATTAAATACTAACCGCAACTATTCACGATTAGTTCTCGCGAGATTAGTGAGATTAACCAATCCAATCGTTGGGACTACCCCTCGAATAGTTCGGACTACCATTCGAATCGTCGGTATTACCATTCGAATGGTATTACCATTCGCACTACCATTTAAGTTGTAAGGGAAATAAAATAATCGATTGGTTGTGTCAACTTATTTTTCGGTTATGGGAACTAATCTTTTCTTTCCGTGCACCGAAATATTCCTTAAATCTCAATAATATAGCATTGACACTCTTCACCTTACAGATTTTTCGCCTAACGCAAAATTTATTGTTGCAATTATTGGTTGGTGATTTCTTTTTGTCTTTTCTCAGCTGCCACAATATTTTTTGCTGAAATTTTTTACCTGGCGCTAAATTCCCCTACCATCGGAATAAACTAAACGCGGGAATTATCCAACCATTTATAGTGCACATATGGTTGTCTTTAATTTAATTTAATTATTATAAATATTTGATTTAATTTAATTTCCAACATTTTGGTGCGTTTAAGCAAAAGTACTAACATGTTCCTTAAATCGCAATACCATTCTTCACCTGACAGGATGTTCCAAATAAAATTTCACCCAACACGAAATTTATTGTTGTAATTATTTGGTTGTCGGAAAAATTTTTGTCCTAATTATTTGGTTGACGGAAATTTTGTTGTCCTAATTATTCGGTTGACATAAAATTTTCTATTATTTTTCACACGCCGCAAAATTTTTCTATAATATTTTTCGTCCAGAAAATTGTCTGATGATGACAAAATTTTCAGCCTGACGCAGAATATTCCAAACTAAATTTCGCTTGACGCAAAACTTGATGTTCTAATTTATCGATTGATGCAAACGATTCTGTTGTAATCTTTTTCCTGACGCAACATTTTTTCTTGTAATTTTTTTATCTGGCACCAATTCCCCGACAATATTTTTCGTCTGATGCTAAATTACCCTGCAATATTTTTCGTTTGATGCTAAATCTTCCTAGAATATTCTTCGTCTGATGCTGAATTTTCCTAAAATATTTATTGTCTGACGTCAAATTCTCTTGTAATATTTATGCCACTCCGTGCGTGAAGTTGTTTACGAAACTCGTGCGAGATACTTTTTTTGATCTCGTGCGATTGCAAACTCATACTCGTCAGGAAAAGTTTTCATCGCACTGGTATCGTAAGGTACTATTTTTTGTCTGTCGCTAAATTTTGCGCTGTTTGACAAAATATTTTTCGTCGCTCTTGGAATTTATATCAAGAGCCGTGGTAGCGGCTCGAGACAAGTACATTTACCTACCTACCCTATCGACTGCGCTGACAAGACGCTCCAAGACTCTACTAAGATAGTTTCAATTAAAATACGTTTTTTAAGACCAAAACGAGTATTCTAGCTTCAGTCGTTCGTCCACAATGCTTATTTGAACATTGCAACTCCCTTGAAATATTTCGTTTTTTTTCGTCGTCTCGGATTTTCGCACACACATAAAACTCGCAAAAATAAAATTCTTTTACGGGAGAATTTTATTTTTAGTTGCTATTCTAAACTGCCCCTCATTTTCGTTCTAATCTCAAAAAAATCGTTTTTGGACACAGAATTTACTACAAACATAAATTAAAAATCATCGACGTACTTTTAGACAGATTCAAGTTTGGGGTATTATTTTACTTTTTCTTTAAATTTTGTTTTATTTGTAGCTGCTAATCTAGGTCTTGCCCCACTCTCATATAGGTCTAGGCTCAAAAATTTTGTTTTTGGACACAGAATTTACTGTTAAAAAAAAATCGTCGTACTTTTTGACAAAATCAAATTAAAAAAACACAATTTTTTTTTTTAATCTGAAAAATGTTGTAGATAGCTTTTTTATATTGCTCTACAACATCTCAATACGAAAAAAAAATATGAGCGTCGCGACCCTGTCGATAACCGGTGGAATGCCCCATAGAATATATACCAGTTATAATATTTATTCGCTGATTGTCTGAAATAAAATGTAACTTTCGGTATTCAATTGAATCGTTATTATATTATATGCCAATAAGAGTTGGATAAGTGCAATGTCTGTGTTTTATAAAATAAGTGAAGTGAATTTTTGTATTTATTTTATAAACACAAAAAACTTTCGTTATTTTTTTTAATCAGGCTAGATGTTATCCAACGAATATACTGTTGATCAGATTATTATCTTGCAATATTTTTAGGTAAGTTTTTTTTAGGTTATGGTCGTTTCAATAAATTTAAATTCTTTTAACGTCTAAAATGATCATTTATGAAATGATATTTGATGCAGATTCAACGCAGAGAGTACAGTGCTTGCCGAGAAATTCAAAGGATTCACATTAATTGGAGTGAACTATGGTGAGGGAAATATATGATTTATTTAAGGTTCCAAATTAGGTATAGAATGAAGATTTCCCCAGTAATCTAATAAATTGGAATAAAAGATCCAGTAGTCGAAGACTAAAATTAGAATTTATCTGTCAAGGAAAAATAAACTTCAATTACTGGTTCCTTTGGTATACGAAACCAATGGTACGATTTGGGATTTTCCAACGCATTCAGACCTAACCGCATGATGGAATTTACTCCATGTCGTCTAATTTTTTTCACATCATTCTGTGTTGAGATTTTTTACAAATGATTATTTCGAATTCTAAATCAATCATAATTTAGACCTGACGTTCTCTGAAAAAATGTTCACTTCTAAACATAGAATGTTGTAAAAGATGAAGTGACATGGAGTAAATCCTCGCATGCAGTTTGATCTGAATTATGTAGAGTTAAAAATGCCCAAGTCGAGCCACTGGTTTTCTTAGACTATAGAAACCAGTCGTTCGAAGTGATTTTGCCTTGATAGATAAATTCAATTTCTAGTCTTCAATTACTAGATTTTTTATTGGAATTTATTAGATTACTGGATATATCTTCTTAGTGTATATTATTTAAAAATTACTAATAAACTACAACGCTGATACTCAATCAAAGTATTATTTTATTTTTGGCAGAGTTGCATGTGCCTTTTCATTTTGTCAAGAGTACAGCTTTAAATTTCTTTGCTCTTCGCTTGGCATTTACTAAAATGCTTGGTTAATTAGCCTCTATGAGGTCTCTTTTTGTTCTCCATGGGAAGACGCAATATCTAAGTAGAGCAAACTATTTTTGTTTAATCCTGAAAACAGTTTTATTCATTGATTTAATAAAAAGTCATTAAATCTATTATTCGGTCATACTAATGCACACTAATGTATTTCATAAAAAATATATATAGTTATACCAATGTAGTTTGTGAATTTTTACCTTTTACTAATATTCGCGTTGCTTAGCCATAGTAAAAAATCCTTTCATGCTGTGCCAACAAAGCAGTTTATTGGGTATGTTATTAGTTAAAAAAGTTTTTTTTTCATTATAAGGACTATGCCCTCCCCCACCGAATTAAAAATTTGACATAATTCTCTCGTTTTAGGATGAACCCATGATTTTTTGTAACTTAACCTATAGAATGGGTCAATTGGCTGCATCCAAACCAGATTTATAGGTTTTACACTCTGTGCATGATTCAGAGAACACTGCTCAAAGGATTGGCCTTTGCCAGGTCTTATTCTCTTTACAGTTACACTGCGCACCTCTTAATAGAAGCGTTTCTTTTAAAGGTCGAACTTTAAAAGATGAATGTTTTAGATGCCAACATTATTATGACATTTTATACATTTGTCTGTAACTGCTTTAGGGACCTTAAGAAAAAATCGTACCAATTAAAAGGCGTGCAGTGTAACTGTAAAAATAATTAGACACAGAGTTTAAAACATATGAATCTGGTTTCAATGCAACCTATTGACCCAATTGGTTGGTCAAGTTACAAATACATTTTTTTGGGTTCATCCTGAAAGCAAGAGAAGTATTTCAAAAGTTATTTTCAGTGAAAGGGAAAGTAGTTCTTGTAATAAAAAAAAACAACACTTTTTTGACTGACTCGTCTCCCTGTAATTATTTTAGCCTGATTATCTTTCCTTAAAGTTGTTAAGGAAGATAATCATTTTACCTGTTCAATTAGGAATAAATAAAAGAGGTTCTAAAACTATTGTTCATATTTCTTCTGTTGACAGGGATGATAAATAAAACATAACCATAGAGGTGGATTCCAAAGAACAACAGACGACATCAAGTGGGATTACAAGGAGCACCAAATACATAAAAAAAAACAGATTTTAAGTGTTTATTGATCTTAAGTTTCTTACCATGAAATAAAAATTATATTTAAAAATGAATGATCTTGAATCCCCTATTCCCTCAATAATTGAAAGCTAAAAGAATGCATATCGATGAGATGGATATCATTTTTTACAATACCAGGATTTTTGTTAAAGCACACTGCAGCATTTCTGATAGAATTTTGATAAACAAAATAAACGAGAAAAAAATATTGCAGTGTAATAACAATGCATTTATTTCAAACTAGATTGAATAAATTTGAAAAAGATG